>BMAU01020679.1:0-545973 GCA_019973935.1 Trichonephila clavipes | reverse complement strand
TAAAAATTAGATGATCGCGCGGCACCGGCGCCAAGGGCGCCTTTTTCCCAGAAGGATGGGAGAAAAAGAAAAACCATAGTTTGATATCGGATCTAATCAAGAGATCTCCCCGACAGAACGGGGAGGGAGGACGTACCCGAAGCTCAAGAAACGCTCTATCGAAGCAGAGTGCCGGCGGGGGGGAGGGGAAGAAGGCAGGAAGGAACGCGGGACGGCCGAAGGCTGTGACTCAAAAGGCGGTGATTTATCCCCAAGAACCCAAAATAAAAATGACGCAGTGCAGTGCAGCTAAAATATGTTGTTGAGAGTGTGAAAAGAGTGTTTAATTGTTGAATTATGGGGGGGCGAAGCGGGTTTCTCCACTTCGTCGAAGAGTATGAGTATTTAATTTTAGGATGTGGATACGTAAATAATGTTTGTGCTTTGATAATTGGATTGTCATGAGATTCAATAGATTTAAAAACATTTCTAGATAGTTTAGTGATGTAATTAGAAATCGGCTCCATTTGTAGATCGTTGTGAATCACGTCATTTCGGACGTACCAGGGTGCGTTCGTCATGACGCGTAGTATTTTGTTTTGCATTACTTGAATTTTTTTCATGTGGGTGGCGGCTGCGGCTCCCCAAACGGGTGAACCATAAGTGATAACTGGGCGCAGAATCTGCTTGTATAGGATAACTTTATTTTCCAGGGATAGAGGAGACCTCCTCCCGACGAGGGAGATGGCTAGAGAAATTCTACCCCAGAATTTCTCAGATTGATAGTCGAAGTGCTTTTTGAACGTTAAGCGGCTATCAATGTGTAGACCCAGATATTTCACCACCGGAACCCACTGTATGTTGTCATCAAAAAGTGAAAGTTGGAAAGGCGGGTCGATGACCCCCCATTTCCTGAAAACAATTGCTTGTGATTTATCTACATTAATTGCAATTCTCCAATGTGTAAGCCACGTTTCAAGCTTATCTAAAAAGTGTTGAGCAGTTTTAATAGTGTATTTCAGCTGGACACCTTGCGAGAGAACTGCGGAATCATCCGCAAACAGGCAAGTACTGACGGTGGAGTGCTGTGGAAAGTCATGTGTGTAGATGTTGTACAAGTACGGAGAAAGAACAGATCCCTGAGGGACCCCAGAGAGGCAAGATCCCGTGTTAGAGTATGAATTATTTACACGAACTCTAAAAGTTCTATTGTGTAAGAAATTATGAATAATTTTAATTAAATAATCAGGGAATTGTATTTTAATTAATTTGTACGTGAGGCCATCGTGCCACATTTTGTCAAATGCCCTTTTAACGTCTAAAAAGACACCTACAGTATAAAATTTGTGAGCAAAACCCTCGTTTATAATATTTGTTACACGTATCAGTTGGTGTAGCGTTGAATGGCCCTCCCGGAAGCCGCATTGCTCCGGGGGAATACAATCTATGGCTTTGCAGTGGGATTTTATTCTAGTTAAAATAATTCTTTCGAATATCTTAGCAGTGGTGTTAATTAAGCTAATTGGTCTGTAGCCTTGTGGGTATGTTCTATCTGGATTTGGCTTGGCCAACATTATGACGTTTGCCTGCTTCCACAGTGTAGGAAAGTGATTTTTAATGAGGCATTGATTGTATAACTTTGTTAAATGACTAAGAGCATTTTGCATAAAATGTTTAAATGCTATATTTGGAATTTGATCGGGGCCTGCAGCTTTTCTATTCTGCAATTTTTTAATAATGCCTCTGACCTCAGAGGGGGAAGTGAGAGGGGGCGTGCATGTGGCGAAGTTGTCGAAATAGTCATCGACTAAATTTTCAATTTCTATCTTGTCGTCACAGTAGGGTTCTTCGTTCTCCTGAAAAGTGACTTCAAGTGTATCTTTGAATGCCTCCGCCTTTTCGAAATCCGAATAGGCCATTCCACCCGGACCATGAAGAGGTGGAAAGGGGATATGCCTTTTAGAAAATTTCCTATGTAAATTATACAAGGAATTGTCCTCAGGATTTAAAGTTAACAGATAATCTTTCCAGGTCCTGTCCGGTCGAAACAGATGACAGCAGTGAGACCTTGTCCGTACTACCTACACAGCCGAGTAAGACAACCCGAATGATTTCCAGAGGAGCGAAGGAACAGCGAATTAGCAAGTATTCCACAGAACAACATCAGGAGAAGGAGCCTCAGTATTGAAGCCTTAGACGAAGATCCAGTGGATAGGAGCGAATAAAGGGCAAAGAAAATTATCAGGTTGTATCGTTTCTTTCTTTTCTCCTTTCGAACAAGTGGTCGGAAGAATTATTGCAATGAAGCAAGTCACGGGCGGATTCTTAATTTAAGAAGCCAAGCAAAAGTGGACACTACAATGAGTGTGTGTTTTTTCTTGATGAGAAAAATCAGCTTTTGTGTTAATTTTTTGTATAAATATGGAGAAAACATTTGTAAGATTGCATTTGTTTACTTCTATGTATGACTTCGCTAAGATGCGACAATTCCTTTGGTTGTTTGTTTTATTGTTATTTTAAAAATGTTTGAAATTGTATGTATATATATATATGTGTATTTTATCTTATATCTGGTGACTTGGGTATGCAGCGTAATTAGGTAGAGCTAACATTTAATACTAGCAAGCGCAGCATACATGGAAAGGGAATGTTAAGGTACCAGATGCTTCAATTGATATATATGAAAATGTTATGTAAAAAAATGATGGAATATGCATGTATTATAGATGTTTGTTTTTCACACAAAGAAATTCTCATTTCAGCTGACCCTGAACATTGTTCCACAATAGAAGCAAGATGCAAGTCTGAATATGTGTTATAATATTTAAGTAGATTTTTAAGTAGTTAAGGAAACCACGCAGGCAGGTTTTTCCACTTAGGTGGTTTTTCCCTCGCCTCTTTGCCAATGGGCGTGGTGTAGGGATATTTAATTCTGTAAATGTTACGTCCTTTAAAGAGTAGTTTTAGGTCGTAATTTTTTTCTTTCCCTTAAGGAAGGAGATTTTTTAGTATCCGATTGGTAGATATATATATTAAAGTCGTCGGGACTGTAAAGCAAGTCTAGGAATTGGTTACGTAATTTATTTTCAGGCCTTTTGTGACCTTCGAATAAATCCCGTTTTCTTTTTGGAGGTGTGTGTGATGAATCTGTACGGACGAATCTGTACGGAAGCTTTCCACTAATCTTCTGAGGCGTCTTTCTGGGGATTATAAATTCGCGTCTATTTCCAATCAACTCCAAAAAGAAGTTTGGGATATTCAAATTAGATAAGGTATTTAAGTCGAGAGTTGCGAGATAGCAGGAGAGATGATGGTAGGCTATTAAGCCAACAACGTTAAAAGTAAAACTAGAAGATTCAAAGAGATTAGATTCGTGAAGACGTCGTGCTGCTAGACGTACCAGAAAGCTGATATAAGCCAGCGGTAAATATAATTCACGTACGCTTAAAGTAAGCGTCAGGTTGAGATACTTAGTTAAAGTTAATGACAATTAAGAATTCGAATACGTGTGTTTCTCGGATCTCCTAGTTTCGGTAAACCTTACTTGATTTGAGCTAGATTAGTAATCAATCGTATTCTTAGTAATTTAATATAATACACTGCTGGACAATTGCTAAGGACGGATAACACTATCATCCATAGCAACCACAAAATGAAAGGAAGCAAAATGTGGAAAATTAGAATAAGTGCAGGATATTAGTAAGAAGTATGAATATGCAAATTTGTTTTCCGCGTCTGTTCATCACGTGATAGCGTTCATAAGAGCTTTAAAGGTTTTGACGCGTGTGGACAGTTGTTGTTTCAAGTCAAAGTTTTACAGGAAAGATTTAATAGACGAACTTAAAATTTTTGGCATGTCTTCCCGACATCACATAGATGATTTTATGCGTGGCCGAATTATTGGAAAGATCGAAGAAGGGCGAAAAATAACAGATGTTGCCAGGGAGTTCGACATCGCTCACAGCGTTGTTTCACGGCTGTGGAAGTCATTTAAAACTACTGGAATGTGTAGTAGACGGCACGGGGGAGGTCGTGTTAGAAGTACGACGCCTGCAGAAGACAGATATATCGTCCTATCAGCAAAAAGGAACAGGCGCACCACAGGTCAGCAGGTGGCAAATCAGTTTCTTGCTGCCTCAGGAAAGCAGATCTCCCGAAAAACTGTTGCCAGACGTTTGAGGGGAGGAGGACTATACGCACGCGGACCTGTTGTGTGTGTCCCATTGACCAGACAGCACCGTACTGCCCATTTGCAATGGTGTCGTGAGCATCACAATTGGACTGAACAGGACTGGGCATGCGTACTATTCTCAGATGAGAGTAGGTTCAGTCTGTCATCGGATTGTAGACGCCAACTGATCTGGCGCGAGAGTGGTACTGCTTATCGTCCAGAAAATATCCAGGAAAGGACCGATATCCGACATGCAGTATCATGGTGTGGGCCGGCATCATGATCAATGGCCGCACGCGCCTACATATGGTTGCGAATGGGACTATGACGGGCCAACGATACATTGATGATCTACTTCCTCATGTTCGTCTTTTCCGTGGTGCTGTCGGTGATACATTTGTTTTTATGGACGACAACGCAACATGTCATCGAACACTCGCTGTTCAGGATTGTCTAGACAGCGAGGGTATTCAACGTCTCTTATGACCAGCGCGTTCTCCAGATCTAAACCCCATTGAAAATGTGTGGGATGCTTTGGGGAGGCAAGTTGCTGGTCGAAACTATCCTCCGACAAACAAGAACACCCTCATCCGTGCACTCACAGAGGAATGGGATAAATTGCCTCAACAGCTGCTGGATAATGTTGTGCAAAGTATGGTACGACGTGTGGAATGTTGCATCACACTCCACTGTGGACATATCCCGTACTGATACCTTTCTTTAAGGTGCCTGCTGATTTTTAGATGCATTGTTCCATTTCTCCGTACGCAGATCAAATGAACATTTTTTTTCTTTCAGATGTTTCACAGCTTTTGTACTTTCCAGAACAATAAATATTCTTTATTCTAATATCTGAACAGTGTGGCAACTATATTTTATCCTACTAGGCCTCATGTCTCGCTTAACTTTAAATTCGATAGCCATTATGACAAAGTAAATGCTGTGACCCTTTAAGAATCCCAAATAGAAGCAGAACCTTTTTAATGGTTTACATATAAGTATTACAATACTTTGAATAAAATACGAATTTATTTCATCAATATTTTTTTTAAATTTAATGAGTAAGTCGTAGGGTTGAGTAATATGATTTAAAATAAAAAACATTTAAAAAGGAATTTCAATTCTTATTTTCTTGGTAAATTAATTATGCTGCAAAATACGATATTTTATTAATTTTAATTATGTAGCTAATGAATATTTTTGATCAATTTATTAAATCAATAATTTGTTTAGATTGTTACGTTGGTATGAAATAAATTTAAAGAAATTGCCACATAATCCATAAATACTTGTTTTACTATTAATTTAAAAAAAATTTTCTTATAAAGATACAAGTAAAATGATGGATTGGCTATAAAAGCCATAACTTTTACTCCAGAATCAAGTTTACACTGATATTTTGCTTTAACACAAACCAGAATTTTTTACTAACACTTTATGTTTTACGACTAAATATTTAAAACTTGAATATAATAAAAAAAAGCAGAGAGAGACTTCAAAAAATTAACTGGAAAAACTTATTAAATGAGTCCAATACTTGAAAGATTAGTTAGATTGTGAATTTATCCACTCCCCCCCCCACACAAAACAAATTAGAATATACCACCATAATATAATTATATATCCTGCTAGCGGACCCGACAGACGTTGTCCTGTACATATATCTTAAATTCAAAAATTGAAAAAAATTTTATGAATAAGCTTTAACTATCTGAACGGTTTTGATGAAAATCTGTATTAAAAAGTTATTACAAAATCTAACTTTATTACATATACAATTATCACAGTTCGATCAATCAATAGCGTATGAGTATGTGTATACTATGAGCGAAGTAAAATGTAGAGACTGTGTGCATAAAAACTTAAACTTGTTTTAATTAAAGGTGAAAAAGTTGAGACTCAAACTATCTTATAACAGGTATATTTATTAAATTGTATAAAACCTTAATTTATATATCGGAATGCCATTGGATGTACAATATTTTTGGTTAATCCTTGAGGGTTAATCCAAATAAATTCGATGGTTTTCCAACTCTGGAACACACAACATATAATTGGCCGTGAGAAAAACACGGATTTTCTAAATTTAAGACACAATCTTTATGGTTTGACCTTGTGACTTATTAATAGTCATAGCAAAAGCCAATCGAATTGGAAGTTGTAAACGTTTAACTGGTATAAACGAATCTGAAGGAATCATTGGGATCCATGGTAAAAGTACAACTTCACCTTGAAATTTTTAACAAAAGATGGGGGAGATCGCTTAAAAACTTAATCTTAATAAAATCTAATGCAAATTTTAAAAAAAAACACTTTTTAGAGTACATCCTGAATACCTATAGTAATTATGTGCCAAGTTTTGTACTTCTGGGTTGCTTAGAAGTGAAATACACACACAAACTCTTTCTTTTATTAGTATAGATTTCCGATAAGAAAAAATTTTATCTAAATAAAAAAAATGTCCAGTCTTTTAGGAGGAGTTTAGTTACATACACACACAGAGAGAAGATTTTTATGTATAAAGATATACTGTATCGTGGCTTTTCTTGCCGCGCATTAGCAGAATAAATAGCACACAGGAGTAAAATAATTATGCGTTTTAAGGTTTTTAATTAGTATATTTTTAGCTATTTGCGATATCAGACCGAATTGGGAATCTAAGCCCTTCTCGAGAGTACTGGAACAGACACGAAAAATTTCATCAAAATCGGTCCACCCATTTAGGAGGAGTTTAGTCACATACACACGCACAGAAGATTTTTATATATAAAGATATACTCATATGTATGTGAAGTAGGCCGCGCTACGTGCTACTGCAAGCCCCCTATCATTCCCCTCCCAGGTGGCTTCGAAAGGAAACGAGAGGACAATGACTCCGACGGAAGAGGCAGCGAGAGAAGAGACATTAGAACACGAGAGAAGAGACAGAGAACGCAAGAGAGACAGACGCTCAACGACATAGCAGCAATAAAAACATAATGAAAGCCAATTAGGCAAGGACGCGCGTTTAAATGTTTCACTTAATTCATTAATTGTTATTCTTCATTTTATTTATTCTTATTTTAAAAATAAACAGATTATTCTGGCAAATTCCCGTTTAGGAATTCATCCCAGTAACAACATAACATCTGGGGGCTCGGCCTCAAACTAAGTTAAAACAATTAAAAACCCCTAGAAAAGACGACCAATTTAAATTGGTGGACCACGCACACTTCAACGATGGAATCGTCAACGCACGCTTCAACGACAGAACCAGCAACGCAAGCCACAACGACGAAATAATCAACGGTTAGGACATTCCAATTTACTCCTCTATTTTTCTGAAAATATTTATTTACAATGGCCTGTCTAGAGGATATTGCTGCTATTGTGAATATATTAAAGACGGCCTATGCTTCAATGGTGCAACTTCTGCTTAAAATTGTTAATGACGAACCCTACAGTAAATCTTCTAGAAAAGAATTTAAAAAATTTGCGGGTTTCCCACAGAATATTACGACAGTGCAGCGTGAAAAGGTAAGACTTTAAAAGACTTGACAAAAACTGAACTTATTACAGTATGCACTATATTAGGACTGAATTGCGCGAGAAGCGCCAAACAATTAAGCGATTGTATATTTCAAAATCTATCAAACCTTACATCTTTAAAAAATAATTTCGCCGAACAATTGACGAAGACGGAGATTCCACGCCTTTTTCGCGAGTTCGCCTTTTTCGCTTTAAGTTAAGCTGTTAACGACGCGAAAAAACAACCCCTCACCCTCTCCACAGGAGGATTTTGCTCCCTTCCAACAAACAAAACGTAATCAAAACCAAAGAGGGAACGAAGAGAATGCATTTTTGCTAAAGGACATTTTTTCGGCTATGAGATCGTTTACGGGAAATGATGATAACAGTGTTAAAGCTTTTTTTTTTTCGCGACGTAGAAGAAAACTTTATTTTTATCCCACGCATATCTGATTTTCAAAAAATTAATTGTGTTAAACGTGTTTTCTTCAAGGTCCTCTGCAATGACTTTTATTTAATCTCTTCATAACATATTAACGTATAGTTCTCTTAAAGCTGCATTAATTGAAGAATTTCAAGATTTATTTTGTTCTTATGACATTCACAAGGAAATGCAGAAACGGAAATTACGCTCTACAGAATCGCTATTTGAATATTTTTTGGCCATGCGCGAAATTGCTTCAAAAGCACACTTTCTTTTGGACGAATAGAGCTTAATTACGCATTGCATAAATTGTATATCTGATTCAAACTATAATAAATTGATATTGTATGCATGTAAAAGTATATAAAAATTTAAAGGAAAGTTAAATATATATGAAAAAGTTTTTTATGCAAAATATAATTCTTATAGCATTAATAATAAAAATAAGCGTACAAATTTTAAACAATATGATTTTTCTACTTCAAATAAGAATGATATATGTGCTGATAATAAATTTCAAAATAAAAGTACATTTTATGCTCCTTTTAGTAAGAGTAATGAACGTATACGTTGTTACATATAATTGTGGATTATTTAATCATATCTTTAATGAATGTTACCATAAAAATAAAGGTTTAAAATAATTTAATTGTAACTAATTTGGCCGTAAAAGCTCTCAGTGTGTATTTATTAAACCTGATGTTAAAAATGAGGTGTTTAATGAAATTGTACATGAAGTTGTTAATGAAATCAATTCCTCATCAGAAATGCGTAAAACAGCTAAAATTAATGGCTATGATTTTGATGCTCTTATTGATACGGGTCAGTAGCGCACACAGGAATTTTTCAAGGCGGGGGGTCCGGGGTCGAAAGTTCACCATTCTTGTATCATGCTCCTTTTGATTTGGTCAATTTTTGGGAAAAAAACACAGTAGAAAACTAATTTTTGAATAAATAATTAGCATTAATTAATAAAATTAATCATTAATAACAAGTAATTAATTAAATTTTACGTACTATATACTTAGAATTATAATCAATCGGAAATAAAATCAAGGGCCTTGGGAAGGGGGGGTTCGGACACCCAGGACCCCTCCCTTGTGTGCGCCACTGATACGGGTAGTACTATTACTTTAATACTCAAAAGTGTTTATCAAATTCTTGGAAGACCGACGATCCTGCGAAAATAAAATTAACTTTTTTCGGTAAGAGTGAAATTAAACCCTTTGAATCTTTTAAATCTACTATTGATATTGAAGAGAACAAATTTATGATGGATATTTATGTTATTGACAATTTGCAAACAACTATTGATGTAATTATTGGAACTGCTGTTTTAAAACAAACTGAATTTGAAATTGGTGCAAATGGTATAGAATTAATACCTAAGAAAAAAGGATCCCGTTATTAATTTAAATAATGTATCTAAAGCACATAACCAATCGGAATTAAAAGATAATGCTCTAGAAGTATTACAACTAAAATTAAAAAATGCAGAAGATAAATGTAAAAATTTAGAAATGCACGTACGTAACACATCTACATTTTCATTAGAAAAACGGCGTTATTAAAGAAATTGCATAAATTAGAAGAATCAAATTTAGAAAAGGTTGAAAAGGTAGTTGAACTTGAAGAAAAGTACTAGATCTTACAAGAAACATTTAAAATTACAGAAAAGCGGTTTGTTGAAAAAGAAATTCAATGTAAATCGTTAACAGAAAAATATACTCATCGTAAATGCACTAACGGAATCAAACGATCATCCTAAAACATCGATGTCAACTAAAGAAAGAGAAATTAAGCCTAGAGAGTGTAAAACTAAGAAGTTAAAGTGTAGTGGAAGAAAGGCTAATACAACTAGTGATAGTGATGAGAATCAAGCCCTTGCCAAAGAGAAAAATGATTTGCTTTGACAGATTGATTTCCTTAACTCCGTCATTTTGGATACTTTGAACGAGCCAAACAAGAGTAAAGCCCACTTCGTTAAAAAACGCAAATAACTAAGCATATATAAAAAAGACGAACCAGAGTGACAATCAAAGGAACCCAGTTCGGTACAGGACTCAAATTACGACCCAAGTTCTACGAATACTATCTAATCAAGACCGTCAAACTCATGACAGAAATGACGTTGAAAAGGTTGGTCAACGCGAAAGTCCTCATCTTACATCCACAGCTGTCGATTTCACGAAGAAGTGGTCAACCACTGATGCCTGACGATTTTACAACTGCAATTTGAGTACCCCCCACAGTGATTGTCTGTGAACAGAACTTTGAATAACGAACTTAACTCCTTTTTCTCTTTCCCATTTTATAGCTTTTTTTTGAATAGCTGTGAGCAGCAATGACGACCCATTTTCAGAAAAACAACACCTGCGTGAAGTACTGGAAAGCATCGCACACTTATTATTTTTTTTCTTTTCACTGTTTTCAATTTTTTTTATACACTCTACCGCTTATCGGATTTTCTTTCGCTGGGGTCAGCTCACTTTCAGGATAGCCGATTGCGAAGAAGGTGGTGCTACGCGCTACTGCAAGCCCCTCTTAGCATCCCCCTCCCAGGTGACTTCGAAAGGAAACGAGAGGGCAATGACTCCAACGGAAGAGGCAGCGAGAGAACAGACATTAGAACACGAGATAAAAGATAGAGAACGCAAGAGAGGCAAACGCACAACGGCATAGCAGTAATAACTCTTAAAAACATAATGAAAGCCAATTAGGCAAGGAAGCGGGCTTAAAAGTTTCATTTAATTCATTAATTGTTATTCTTCATTTTATTTATTCTTATTTTAAAAATAAACACATTATTCTGACAAATCCCCCATTTAGGAATTCATCCCAGTAACAACATAACATATATAATGTTTTGACATTGGAATCAACTGCCTGCCAACTTTTGATAAATGAAATTATCAAAATGATGTTTTAAAATGTATATTAATTTTCTTAATTTTATTATTTTAAATGCATGTTCTTTCTTAATTTAGTAAGTGTATGTGTTTCACTTTTTAAAGCCAAATATACTCTTTCTTAATGTGTACAAAACAAAAATGTATGTTCTAATCTAATTACATACTGCCTGTGGTATTGTTTTTAATTATTTTTTTTTAAAAAAGAATAATTTACAAATTTAGGTTTCAAGAACGGTAGATATTCATTAATGGTAAAGGTGGGCACATAGCAGCACACACGTTACATGTGGCAACCAGGGCAGAAAAAGTCTATGTATGGAGAAATTGTTTGGGAAAAATTACATTCTGCTAATTTACTTTAGATTTTATTAGAATGTGTTCTTGCTTACTTCAATTTTTATCACTATATATATTACATGTCAATGTGATTGTTACAATAAATATTGCAGAATCTTATGCATATATTCTATGTTTATCTTATCTTTATGATATTAGTGTTTTTCAAATTTATATAAATGTCTTTGTTTTTAAAAAAACCAAGTTTTTTTCCTTTAGAATAAAAATAGCTGTTTTTCTAAAAATGAAAGTTTCCTCGAAAACGTTGAATTTTTTAATTTGATCCCACTGAAATACTTTATTTTTACTCATTGTGATTAATGAAATATATAATATACTATCTGGTTGAGAAAAAACAATAAAATACATTCTGCTAATTTACTTCAGATATTATAAGAAAGTTCTAGCTTACTTCAATTTTTATCACTGTATATACCACGTGTCAATGTGACTGTTATAATAAATATTGCAGAACTTTATATATATATATTCTGCATCTATCTTATATTTGTATGATATTAGTGTTTTTCAATTTCAAATTCATATTTATATCTTTAATTTTTTTTTAAAAATAAGTTAATTTCCCTTAAAATAAAAAAAAAAGCTGTTTTTTTTTTCTCAAAATCAAAAATTTGCCTCGAAAGCAAAATTCAAAATGTTCCATGCGTTGCAATTTTTGTCGAATTATAACAAAACTTTCCAAAAGTATTCATCTAATGTATACTATACATTCTTGGATGCATTGTAGTAATAGTGATAGGGTGAAAGAAGAAAATAAAGTTTTTTATGTAGGAAATCATTAAAGTTCTTGAAATTTTTATATAAAAATTTGCGTTTACCCATATTTTGTAAATTATCATATAAAATATTACATTGCATGCATACATTTGTAAAGAATTGCTTAAAGAAGTTAAATCAGGTGAAAATATGAAATTTCAAAAAAATTCAAAACGCATGGAACGTTTTGAAATTTTGAAATTTTCGTTAAAAATCTTTTTTTAATTTTAAATTTCTTAAAAACTACTCATTTTTTTCTCACTAAATTTTTTATATGGTTTTAGTTCTAAGTTACATACAGCCAGTAAAAATTTGGGGCGTGTTTGTAAAAAATTTAAAAAAAAGTTTTTACTGTCCACTGTAGCCTTAAATCTGCATCTATGGGCGTACTTACATAATGCGCAAAATCATTTCTAATCAATTTTGTTTCTTCGTTTTCATTTTCTGACTCCTTTTCTTTAGATGGAGTATCCTTATTAGTTGAAGTGTCCGAAACTGTGTTTTTTTCTTGTGGATTAAATTTCATTTCCAGGATTTGTTCATCAAGTTCCCTGGCATTACTACTACTAGCACTTGCACAAGCTGATGAACTTGCGAATATTAAAAAGGTATCCAATTTTGCATATTTGCTATTAATATTATACTCCTTTTCCTTTCGAATTTTTCGTTTTTGAGAACCCCTCAAAGTTTTTTTGACTCCACTCATTTTTGGGCCGCGTTTCTTCTTGTCTTATTAACAAAATAAGTATAAGAACCAGAATAATTAATTCCGTTTACAAAAAAAAAACAGTTCTAATATTACAAGAGAGAAGTGAGATCAAAATCTTTTAACAGCGAAGGAACATTCCCTGTATTGAAGTGCATTGAATATAAAAATATATACATTCTAAAAACAATTTTGTGAAACATTTCTCATTAGGCTTTATTTGATTGAATACTCATAAATCTACGGAAATTACCGTGGGCACACATATGGGTTTCTAAATCATTAATCTAGACCATATAATCATTTAAAATGCTCTCTATGCGTTTTCATGTATCGCAATACTATTTTTCATTAAAAAAACATAACAGATGTACGTTATTTACGAGTTCGCTAAATGAAAATGAAATACATGTGTGTGGGGGGAGCTAAAGACGTCAATAAGTTACTTTGCTACTTCAGTAAAAAGTAACATGTCTTTTTTTTTGACAGTGATGAATGAAAAAGACAGTGATGAATTTTTTTATCTTTCTAGCATTTTATCCAATTTTCCGTCTGACTTTCTTTTTATATGTTAGTAATTAAGGTTTGAAAAGAAAACCCACTAAAGAAAAGTATCTCTTTCGTCACGGGGATTATAGCAAATTAAAATGTTTTTTGATTTGGTTATTGGATCTAAAATATCTAATAAGCGATCAAAGTTTTGATTTTGAATGATGTTAGATCGCCAATTTGAAAATCGCTTAAAAATTGGATTACAAAAATGTAAAGTTAATTTTGTGAAATTCTTTGTTAATGGCGTCAGTCTAGCTTTGGGCCCCCTAGAAGCCTTGGGCACTCCCGCAGTGCGGGGGTGTACGTTACGCCACTGAGTTCCACTTAGCAATCATTTATTCTTGATCAAAATCAAACTTGACATAAATTAGTTAATTCCTTATTAACCTTATTTGTCAGTAAAAAAACAGAAAAGAATATCCAATTTACATTAATTACTATGATTTTAGATCATTATGAAGACTTTGAAGACATAAAATAATTTCCGTGCGCCAGATAGTTAAAGCTGCTCACTATGCGCCTTGCCGATTGACCTTTAGCTAGAAAAGATTTGGTGGTGGAAAATCCAGCCCTCGATATTGTAGATCGAAAGATCTATTTACGCCTTGTATATGAATTTCATTTATTCTTATTAAATATAAAGCACATTTTTTTATTATTTAAGTTATTTTGAGTTATACATTTAAAAAAAATATTCTTCAATTAAATAATATTTTTACACTACTTTAAATATAGCAAAGAAGTGAAATGATTATCAAAATGTACCCGCTGTATTTTAAATTTCCATATTAATAGCTGCATTTAAAATGCTACTAAGTTTCTTCGTGTTTTGTTGTTTTAAAATTTAGAAACTTTTGTACTAACATCCTACTATAAAATATAAATTTATTTTTCTTAACATCTTTGACTTCTAAATATTCTGTAGCTTTTTATTTGCACTGATTTGACGTTTAACGTGAGTATGCTACTGTTTATTTTTTACGATATTTCTGAAATGTGCGTTGTTAATGTTTTGTCTTAAAAATGTTACAACTCAAAAGTTGAACGTATTTTATCATTAAGAGCTTCCGATGCGAGTTTTGCTAATGCCTTACACTTCGTAAGGCATTAGCAAACGAATTAGTCTTACTTACGAAGTGTAAGGCATTAGCAAAACTTGTATCGGAGGCTCTTAATGATAAAATACTTTCAACTTTTGAGTTGTAACATTTGTAAGAAGACTTGGCACCCTTTGAACTATGTATTTAAAATGTATAACTATGCAATTTCTTTATGTATTTAAAAATTATATTTTAACACTTTCTATAATGTTTCTATTCAAGATAATACGCGATGAAATTTTTCACATATTCGTACAATTTTAAAAATTTAAATTTTTTGAAGAAATTTAGAAAAATTTTAAAATCCTACTCCTTTTGTAATTTTTTTACCTGAATTTTTTTTGTAATATTCTTATTGCTGTTATAAACAACTTTAGGGATCGATTTTGCAATAACTTAATTCGTTTTTGAGAGAAAAAAAAATAAAATGTTAATATACATGCTAAAAATCAACGAAAAAGCCAATATCTCGAATTAAAATTTTTTAAAAAGTATTCAGTTAACAGCAAAATGGATTCCTAATTCTGTTACATGCTTTATATGCAACACACAGGAAAAAAATGGAAATGATTGGTAAATAGTTGTAGAAAAAGTAGCATTTTGAATGCACTAATGTTTCGAAAAACACAAACTAAGAAAAACCACTTTAAAGTTTATAATTCTGAAAATAAAATTATAATAAACTTAAATAAAATACCACTTTAAGATATTTATATATTTTTCTTTAAAATAATTGCATTTTCGTATTTTTTCAACCCATAAATTTTTATAAATGATCAAATTTAAGAAGGTATTAATTGCACACACACAAAAATAAAATTAAATTTTTTTTTTCTTTCACGACAGAAAGTTTAGTTTTTTTCTTCACATAATATTGAAGTATTACATTTGTATGAAAAACATATCAGGAATAAGAACTGAAATTATATTAATATAAATTGCCTTAATTCAAAAATTTTACATAGGTACACATATTTCACAAAGAAGAAAAATTACATTTTTGTATTGCTTCAGAAATATTCTGCTTTATGTATTACATATCCATTTTTTTATAGTTATGATAAAAAAATTATTTTAAAAAAGAAATCTCTTATTTTTAGCTTTTTTTCTAAAAAGGGGGCGTGGCCGAATTGCCTAATTTGTTTTCTAATGAAGTTTTATTCAACTTCTAACTTTCGGACTTGCGCAAATGATATATCAATCAAAAGATAATAATGCACAGAATAAGATTAAATAAAATTTAAAAAACCGATAGGTTGGTCATTTTTGGGGTGCCAAGCCCTCTTAAGACAAAACACTAACAACGCACATTTTACATGTTGCAATGAAATTATTTCAGTATTGCAGAAAATGTTCTTTCATTTGCTTTGGGAAGTAAATATTTAAATATTATAAATCAAGGAGATATTATACTGGAATGAAAGTATTTGGAGCATAGTTTAAAAAAGGAGGGATGTACACATCTATTTCAATAGGATTTCAAAACTTTCTAAGAATATTTGTTGCATTTCTGACAAGTATTGCTCTGAAATTACTATTTTTCCAGCAATAATAAGGCAAAGGGATATCTCCCTTCTTCATTGGTCATTTCCATTTTTTAATCTATTTCCCTAAAAATGGAAAAATGTTCTCTTTACATTGTCGACTTCCATGCATCATTTAAAGAGATAAAAGTTTACACAAACATTGGCTGCTAAATAATTTGTTGAGAAAGTTAATACAGTTAAAAACAAAACATTTATACTTTAAAAGTAAACAATTTTTATATATCCCAATATACAATAAGTTACATTAAAAAGCCACCAAATATCAAATGCCAGTCAAGCATTACAAAAACCTCTAAAATATCTGTTTGTAATCTCTTCCAAGTATGATTTTGTTTTTTAGTACTTTCTTTTAAATTATCTAAATTGTATTTGTAAAATTTCAGATTATTTAAAAGACAGTTGAAAAACTTCATGTTTTTATTAAATTTGATAAAAAATGTAATTGTAAATCTCATACTATTGTATACCAACAAATTTTTATGCTTTGCACTTAAAATTTACCCTTTTCAGAGGCCCATTGTGGTCGTTTGCTTTGATCCTGAAAAATCTCTAATTCAAAGTTGTTGTTTTTTCACAATTTGAAATTTGATTGTGGATTAATTTAAAAAATAGGCATGCCTTTCAAACATTTAGCTCCATTTATAAAAGATAATTCTTCAGTAATGGAAGGAGATATAATGGAATTGCTTTCTGTTTAATGAGCAAAAAAATAAATTTTAACTGAGTTTTTAATGTTATTTCATTGAAATATTTCTTTGATTTGTGTTTCTGAAAGGTAAGTAAAACTAGTGTTTTCATCTAAAATTTAAGAACCTTTTGGTTGTCAGAATCATACTGGAGCAGTACCAATTTAGGCTTATTTTGAGCCCTGGGTGCAGAATATCTACAAGCCCCCTTGGCATTGGCAGATCAAAATTTATAACCGGAAAATCTGGTTAAGTTTGGCTTATCTAGGTGCCTGCCCCAAGCGCCCAATGGATAAACTGGCACTGTACTGGAGGGTACCTGCTTCTCTTAGTCATGTGTTAGAAATTGAAATTAAAACTAGTATTTTTCTTTAAGATCATGACAATTTGGATTTTTATATTCTTTAATTTTATTTCGAAGAACATGAAGTTTTTTTCATGCTGTTATTCTTTTGCCGGAAATAGATTGCAGAAAAAAAATATTTTATTAATGAAAAATAACTGTCAAATACAATGACTTATCAAAAAATTTAAACTTGTATTTCTCATAAATTTATTTTCTGTTAGAATTTAAACATTAAACAAAAGTGTTTTTATGTGACAAAGCATTTATTTCTTATATGCTATAAATTATACTAAGGTTAATCACTGAAAGATTTGTACGATTGAAATGTTTTTCTCATTAACAAAAAATTTTGCCAGAAAATTTTATAATGTGCTGTTATTTTTTTTACTCTTGCGTCAATAAAATTTCTTGAAGTCAAAGTTAATTTATTTGACCATTAAACTGTCATGTTAAGGTTTCTCTAAGCTAATCATTAGATAGCTTCAGAGATGTCTTTGTGTTGATAATTACATAGGGTTACAATGAAAAAAGTATAAGAGCAGTGATAGCTGAACTTAATGTATTTTTGGTACTGATTTCAGAAATGATAATGAAAATTTTCCATCGTGTCACATTTTTTTTGAGGAATTTAATTTTACTTAGATTTTTATGCACATTTACCAAAACTTTTTTACAGCTTTGAATTTCTTCCCTATTTGGTGAAATGAACGGAATACCACTTTGTGACATTTTTACTTTGCCTTCCTTCTCTTCCTGTCGTAATATTTCTCTACCAATAGTGTTGCGTGAATCATTAACTGGACCCTTATCTTTGCTTGATAATGCAGGAACTATCACTCATCTGGATTGATTCTGAATGCAAGACACTGAAATTTTAAACTTGATTTCAATTTTTTTTTCATGTGTAATTTGTTGTAGTGCATTCACTGTGTAAATGGGAGCTTCATCTCGGAAACATTTTAAACAGTTGTTTATTTATGTGCGTTTCGTGAAACATGGCTTTGTGTTCAAGGCGTTGCAAAAATTTGCCAGATGACTTTTGTTACATATACGGCGAACATAGTTTAATTAAAAATCGTATGAGAAGCATTACAGACCATGCAAAACCACTTTATCTTGCATATTTGGCATTTCATCATAAAATCTGTGTAAAGTGCCTCAACAATCTACGCTTCTGGCTCGAAGGAAGGAAGACCGCTGTATGATTTGGAGTTTCTATGACATAGAGGGAGCCCAAAAACCACCCTGATGACTGTTACTTTTGTTCCTGTCTTATCCATAGGTATAACCACAAAAATAAGGAGCTGATATCTTATCCTGATAATATTCCATCAGCCATATGCCTCATTCCTCATGGACCTAATATTTCTGTGCCTTTGCCTCCAACTGAGTTGTAAAAAATTTCCAGGTATATCTGGATCCTAGTTGACAGAGGGAATCTTTGTTGGTCCAGATATTCACAAGCTTATGAAGGATAACTAATTTGAGAATAAGAAGCATGAGTTATTTTCAAAGAAGTTTGTGATAATTGAACAGATCCTGACTGTAAAAGAATTGCAATGAATAAGCTGGAGAAATTTCAAGAGTTAGTTTGTTCTGTGAGTGTGAAAATATACTTCCTTCACTCGCATGACTTTTCCACCAAAAATTTAGGATTAGTCAGTGAAGAACAGGAGGAAAAAAAAAACGTTCCATCAAGATATCAAATATATGGAGAGTAAATATCAAGGAAGAATGGGCAAGAACATGCTAGCAGACTATTGTTGGATGTTAAACAAGATAGGCCTGGCATTAAATATAAAAGAAGGTCAAAAAAGTTTCATAGGAAAAAGAAAACATACTCAAGGAGAAACTTTATTTCTTTTGCTTTCTTGTACAGAGTGTTTTTTTTGTCCAGGTATAGAAGTTTAAGTTGGCATTACTTTCCAAGATGGCGATGGATTTAACAGCTGTCAAGTGATTTATTCTGTTTGGTTTGGCAATTCATCATGAATAGACTCACGCCTGAACAACACTTTCAAATTGTGCAATTTTATTTCGAAAATAATGGTCGCGCGCGATTTTCATAAGCGAATTTTGTTCAGCAATGAAGCGCACTTCTGGTTGAATGGCTACGTCAACAAACAAAACTGCCGCATTTGGAGTGAAGCTAATCCACAAGTGTATGTCGAAACACCGTTACATCCAGAAAAACTGACTGTTTGGTGCGCTTTATGGACTGGTGGAATCATTGGTCCGTACTTCTTCAAAAACGATGAAGGCCACAACGTTACAGTCAATGGCGATCGGTATAGAGCCATGATTACTAACTTTTTCATTCCTGAATTGAACAATCATGATGTCCAGGAGCTGTGGTTCCAACAAGACGGCGCAACAGGTCACACAGCTCGTGCCATAATCGATTTATTGAAAGACACGTTTGGTGACCGCCTAATTTCACGTTTTGGACCTGTGAATTGGCCTCCAAGATCTTGTGATTTAACACCGCTAGACTATTTTTTGTGGGGCTATGTAAAGTCATTGGTCTATGCGGATAAGCCACAAACGCTTGACCATTTGGAAGACAACATTCGCCGTGTTATTGCCGATATACGGCCACAAATGTTGGAAAAAGTCATCGAAAATTGGACGTCCAGATTGGACTACATCCGAGCCAGCCGTGGCAGTCCTATGCCAGAAATAATATTTAAAATGTAATGCCACAAGATTATCTTTTGAACAAAAAAAAAAATCATGTCAATCGAATAATACATCGTTGTTTTATTGCAATTTAAAGTTCTATACCTCTAAAAAAAAAACCCTTTACATTTTAAAATATGCTTCAAACTTGTATGTACACAAGCATAAAATTTTTGCTCCTCTTGGTCAATCATCTATTTTATGGAAATACCTTGATAAAAACAAATTAAAATAGTGTGTTGATTTTCTTTTAGAAGTTACACCATAATTGATCATAAAATGTGTAAATCTTAAAGGAATTTCTTATTTTTCTCACGATCAAAGACAGCCTGTGAGGTCTAGAAACAATGGTTTTCATCTAATTGCTGGGAAATTACTTTGCCTCACAAAGAGCCAATATTTACATAGATTTAACTGAATAAAAACCACTGTTGCCAAATTGTCCTGGCTAAATTGTTCGAGAGAATTCCTTTTAAAATAGGGTTTTAGCAAAAATGTTTATCGATTTTACAAAATATCCTGACGTGAGGAGAAAAAATGGAAGTCATTTTCGAAATCAGCACACTAAATAATACAAAAATTACTGAAAACATCTTTTGTATTTTCCTTAACTTTAATTTTGTTCTCCTGTGTTATTCATGTTATGCCAGTTTGGTAGGATTTGTTTTAATTACAAACTGAAATTCAACCTGTCTGGTATTATTTGTTTGATGTGTACTTCCTCAATTTATTACAGCTGAATTTTATTTATGTTGTCAATATATTTATGTATTCACATGTATGTGTGTCCACACTTTAGTTTAATTCAGTGATTCATGTTCAATTTTTTTAGGTTATATATTCAGAATATGAATTATAAGTTGTAGCTTTGTAAATGTGTTGTTGTTGCTAATGCCACCTGACTGATGGTGTAAATGCATTGTAATGTTTTTTTACTCTTTAGAAAATGAGTAATTTTTCAAATGATTTTTTTGTGTGGGATTTTCAGGTTTTGCTTTCTCTCTTCCCCTCCCTCTTTTTTAATCAGTGATGAGTGTCTTTATGCAATGATATAACATAATGTGTTATTTGTTGGGTATGTGGGGATAGTTACAGATCAAAAGGTTTTTTTTTAACTTGCCAACTTCCTTGAAATTGGTTTTCATAATTATCTTGCTGGTTTCAGTTCAAGAAACTATTGAAAATATATTTTGGAAATAACATTTGCTATCTTACTGATTCCATGTTTATTTTTGCTTTTCTTTCGTGTGATTCTTAGAAGTTTATTTTACTTTAAGTAAATTTTTTTTAACTAATAATCCTAAAATATTTTAGGATTATCAAATTTTAATAAGCATTCTAGTGATTTTTAACAGTTTTAAGCAGCAACAGTTTTTAATACATAAAAAAAATAATTATGTTATTTCAGGGCTTGTGTTCTGAGTAGTTTGTATGGAGTTGAAGTCCTCATCCTTTAACAAGACAACTCGATGTGTCATCGCTACTAGATTGTATTTGAATTATTTAATGAATATTTTACAGACACAGCCTTGCTTCCCGGGTCATGTAAGTCAGCAGTCTAACTATTTTGCATGTGTATCCTTGAGACAATTATAAATCAAACCCCATATAATATATGCATATGTATACTCAAAAATATGCTACCATTTGAATTATAGTTTACAATAAACTATAATTCAAATGGTTGCATATTTTACTAAGCAAATACAATCCAATTGTTTACAATAGATTGTATTTGCTTTGTAATAACAGATGATTCTGATTTGATATCCACTGTAAATGCAGTCTGAAGATCTGGTTCTAGCTAATTTATTTCTTATTTAATTGCAATTGTCATCATTGCAGAAAAAGCTACTTCACAGAAACACATTGATTTTTGTTCACTTGTGATTGCATTTGTTTCTGTATTTATGAAATCTGTATGTTAAATCTTAATTTCTCATCTGCAAATTATAAGATTTTTTTTTTGTTTTTGTTTAAATTCAGTTTGTAATGTTTTTCTTTCTCTTGTGTCAATTATTCTTGAACTTCAATCAAAATATCTATTTTTACATTTTCAGCTAATGCTTTCGTGACCTATTGAAACTTCGTTTCAGTACTAAGTTTTTAATATATAGATATGATTTTTGACTTGTTACACATTTACTTCATTTTCCAAAATAAAATCCCACAATAATGGAAACATTTCTAAAGATTCATCTTCTGAATTCTTTTCACGTCTTGATTTTCTATCAAAATGCAGTTACTTCATATATTAAAATGTCACCTTTTCCTTGAAGACGGTTGGAGTATGTTTACTTTCTCAAAAATATACCAGCTAAATAACATACAGTACAGTCCCGCTAATCCGAACATCCGGTTAATCCGAACGGCCCCGCGGAAAATTTTTTATAATTTTAAGGACGAAAATCGGTGAATATTTCAATATAAAACAGTATAAACCTTAATTCAAAACAGTTCTTTATTTAATATTCACGCACTGTACATCAAGTTATTGTACAAATTTTAAAATGGAATAAACTACAGAACAGAACACTAATGTTTAGTATGAAAAATTGTACAACATAACCCGTACTCCCAGTTCAAATAGTGATTTCGCTGTTACTCCGGCTAATCCGAACACTCACGTAATCCGAACAGGGGTCGGTCCGATATTGTTCGGATTATCAGGACTGTACTGTACTATCAATATCCACTTACCACATCACTGTAAAGGCAGGTCTGCACTTTGAACTCTATCTTTATCCAGAAGTTAATACTTACCTACAAGATAATTGATGAAACTCTGTATGCAAAAGATTTCTGGGGCTACTTCCCATTTCTTTGCACATTATGGAAAAATTTTTATTCAAAGGTCTAGTTTTTACTAAAAACTATACTGATATTCTACTGCACACAATGTTTTTTTCCTTCTGCAGTAGCTTGCTGATGTATTATACAGTATACAAATTTCTTGTGGGATGTAATTTTAATTACCTTAGTCTTGAAATGTGTTTTCTTTCTCCCAGCTAAAACAGCTTTTGTCACTTGTTATACTTAGTTTCCCACAAAATATTATTTTTAACAAAGAAATTATTGTTGAAAAGATGCCTGTCTCTGCATATCCTTTTTAAGTGGCTTACAGAGAAGTTCTTTGTGCAGTTAGTTATTAAAATATATACAATTCCAATTGTGTGGCTGGTAACACGTGTACTTTCATCTAGTTTTACAGCAAATTTTCCACATTGAGTATTTTTCTTTTAGAATAATTATTTCTTTAAATTATCGGCAATAACTTCTATAAGCCTAGAATTAGTATCTACTAAAAAAGGGAATGGATTTTTAATTTTTCAACAAATTCTTCCTAGTCAATTGTTTGCTCCAGGAAGATAATAGTTAACAAGATGTTTCTTTTAAAATGATCAGAGGTATCTTTCTTCCAAAGGCAGAGAACTTTGCTTTTCATAAGTCTTTGTGCACATATGTGTTTAAGTCTGTGCATTTATGATGCTGAGCTCCCCACTCGCTACTGATCTCCCCTCTCACATGAGATCCAATCATACACTTGCTAATAATTGTGAGCCTAGTTCTTTGGAGTATCCTCAAGTATCATTTAGTGTGCCTCACTTTAGAACCCTCTAATCTAACTCACCTGATCTTAATATCATCATACATGTTTGAGATACTATTCAGAAATTTTCACAGCCTCTGATTTCATCCTGTTCAATGACCACCTTTTAAAGTTACAAATCAAAACTGTCTGCCTTTTGAAACTTTATATTCTGCTCTATTTGCCTTCTGGAGACGAGTATTGTACCTAATATTTGAGAGAAAACTGCCACTCATAATAGCTTTCTAAAAAGGCAATGTAGGAAATGCATCTGATTTGTTTTGAGTATCATGTGGCAAGGCATATAACTTTTAATCCTTAGCCCAAGATTAAAATTTGCCTTTTGTTCAGGAGTATCAGAGTTCATGATTTTACTTAAATTTGTCCAACAAAAAATTAGTTTTTAGCTGTATGGAAACAGAGCTTGATATATCGTTGGAGAATGTCACAGTCAGTAGTTATGCAATGATGATTCAAAGATTAATTGTCTAAGCTTTGAATTAACTGCAAAAAGTGGTTTGTGTTCTTCATTGAAACCTCGTATCAGAAGTCAATAAAGAAAGTAAAAAAAAGCCAAGAGTACTACTCAAACTCACAGCCCAGCCAGTATATCAGCACACAATAATATAAAATATCCAAATTTCTCCCAAACTAGGATAGATAGTAGCAGAGAAGAGATGTCAGGTATTAGGATGCAAAAAAAAATAAATTTTTCTTATTCTTTTATATATGTTTATTGTAGTGCATTATTCAAAATAAACCTACGTTTCTATGAATATTGATTTTCTTTGTGAGCCACCTTAAGTGAAACCTTGTATTTTTGGCACAAGTCAGTCTTTGAGTTTGAAGAAACCTGGGGATTATTGGTTGCACTGAATTGCCGTGATGTGATGCTTGTGGAAACAAAAGGAAGCAAAATCATTCTGTGAAAGGTTTCAGTACTATAAAGTATTGTTATAAATACTGAGCCATTTGGTTGTTGGACACAGGACAGGATAAAATGTTGAAAGAACTTTCTGCTGAAAACAAAACTATTACATATCACATTTAATTCATCTTGATTAGCCTGCCTTGATATATCAACCTCCTGACAGGAGAGACAAAGGTATTGTTAAATCTTTGATTTTTTTTTTTTTTTTCCTTTTGAATATATTTGTTGCTGTCTTATTGATTTTATCTGCTGTCCCAGCCAGATAGATTAAAAATTTAAGGTGTGCCAAAATCTTGTAAGTTTGGGAAACTGAAGGCTCCGACATAAAGAGCTGAAGAAATACCTAAACTTAATGGACATTTTCTTTTTCCTTAAGGTTCCATTTATTTACAATCTAACTATAAGTAGGGAATTTGCCAGTGATATAGTGACCAGTTTAAAGGAATTCCAGCCAGTGATGGGAAAAAATAATTATTCTCTACCATTCACAAAACTTGTGAAGTATCAAAAGAGCAAATCAGTATTTGGATGCAGGACAACAAATTTCATGGGAGTGAAGGACTGGTGTTTGTTCATTTTATGAAAAATAGAATGGATCATTCTGGAATCAAGAACACCATATGAATACCTTTTGGGACTGTTAACCTAAAATAGGTCTTGAACATCTTTTCTCTCCCAAGATGCTTTAAAAGATATAAATATAGAGGAGCATCTAGTAAAAATAGAAAGCATCAAAGATTAAAAAAATCATCTTATGCAAAAGAAAGAGTCTGATAAAAAAAACCAGATTATAGTCGATGGATTAATTTAACTTGATGACATGCTAACTAAAGATATTTCTATTTCTGGTACCTGTTATGTGCGTATATAAAGGAAACCACAGTGATGTCCATGTATGCACAAACTGTTTCAAAATAATTTGGTAATTTCAGTGTCCATTTTATTAAAGATGAAAAATACTATCTAAGGTAAAGTTTAATTCTAAAGTAAACTGGAATGTGCAAGAGCCAAAAAAATGAAAATGAATTTAGAAGGTGGAAAAAAGTTTCTCGTTCTGTTTTTTTAGAAACTATTGTGAGTTTCTGTTCCTGACATTGACTAGAGCAAAGATGATTCATGTAATATTTTGGCAATTATATAATGAGTGTATCAGGAGACGGAGTTTCTACTCTTTCAGAACTACCAAGGAAATCTGGAACTATATGGAGAATCATAATTCACTTTGTACCCTAAGAACTTGCTTAGAATTAAAGATATTCCTGACAACAAAATTCCTCTCTAGTCACTTGCAACTGCTTAGTCCAGTGAAAGTAGTTAAGGATTCATCGAGTGTATGTATCAAACAAAGTGCCAAAATAGGAAATGTGCTTGCATAAAACAAAACTACTTTTCAAATTATTTCGCTTAAGTCTATGTTGTAACAAGAAACTTAAAGTTTATATTTTTTAATGTGTTAGTAAATTTCTCATATAATGGTCCTGTTTTATTACTTCTAACGAAATTAAGTGCAATTTGTGAAAATAAAATTGTTTCCTTTCCTTGTCCTATATGTAGATTCAGATTTTGCTTTGTTGCAACATAGGCCTTAATAAGAAAGACATAAATTTTGTTTCGTACAACTTTAATTTGTTATGTATTTTGAATTAGTTTTTTAATGGTATAAAATTTTTGTATTTCTGAGGAATGATTAATTTTAAATAAGTCTTATTGTAGCCTTTTTTTCATACTTGGCCTAAAATAGCACTTATCATTCTATAGAAAGCCTAGGAAATGTA
This sequence comes from Trichonephila clavipes, assembly GCA_019973935.1. Classification (NCBI taxonomy): domain Eukaryota; kingdom Metazoa; phylum Arthropoda; class Arachnida; order Araneae; family Nephilidae; genus Trichonephila; species Trichonephila clavipes. Next base: position 519,956 of record BMAU01020679.1, on the reverse strand, counting down.
TATAGAAAAGAAAATGGAAAATCTCTTTCTGTTTTGCCACTTAACATTGTGTGATTCTGTCATATGCCTGTACATATTTATATTAATTTTAACTATTTAATAAAAAGTAACTAAAATAAAATTTTTCTTTGTTGGCAGTAGAAATTGACTTAAATTTTTTTTAATCTTGTTAAGTAAGCATGTCCTCTTTACAGACCTAAAGTAAATCTTGCAATGGATGTAATTTTTGTAAATTATCTGGTTTTGTACACAAATATTTCTCATAATTTTAAATGTATTTACTAGTATCATAATTGAAGGGAATATTAAAAAATTGGTGCAATAAAGGGGGAGGGAGTCTATTCAATATAATTTTCATATTTTCTAATATATATATATATTAGAAATAAGGAAAATTTATATATGTTATAAGTTTTATTTTTATTTCTCAAATTCATTTCTTTCCCCAACTATTTTAGTAATGTTTCTTTTATGTTTCTAGACACTGACTGACACTGTCAATTATATTACAAAGCATTTCTTAATAGAGAAATGCTTTAATCCACACAATTTAAATATATAATATTTGTATTCAGTTAGAAATTCCAAGATTGCTTTTTAATTTTCAGTTACTTAATTTAAAACTTTGAGCAGAGGATGCAGACTAAAATTGAGATTATAAATTCAGAATTTTAATTGTGTTATAATTTAATATTGAAATTAAGGCCTAGCAGAACAATCAAATTAAAAAAAATAGTATAATTACATTGTTTAAGTATTCCTTGATTGAGATATAAAAGCTCTGCAATTCATTGAAAACATTTTAATGGGCGAGAATGTACTGAATAGAAATAAATATAACCTTGGCACAAATAATTTTAACATGGTAGTGTTGTTTTCAAAATTATTTTGTGAATTTAATGTTCATCTTTTTTTCAAGGAAATAGTAGTTTTTCTCTGTATTAATATATTGAATCCATAGTGTTATTTTTCCAACTTATGACTTGTTTGATTTTATGTTGAATGAAAATCCAGCTATATAATACGTATTTTATTGAATTTTTTCATTCTACCAAACCTTTAATTAGAAAATTCTCTCAACTTCCTATCTCATAAAAATTCATATATTTGTTCCTTAAAGCATTTTTCTGCCTTCCCTAAATCTAGAAATTCATTAAAAATTATACCAAAAATTGTTAATCTTACTCTGAGAAATGGTTGTTTCATGGGAAAAGTTATACAGCCTTCTAACAGGCAAAAGTTTAAATTATAGTCACGAGTTCTTGCCTCCTTTTGAAGTTTCTTTGCTAGTTCTATCAAAACATGAGTGACTATATGTACAAATCTCCAAAAACTGTTTTGTATGGGAATGACTCGGATGTTAGATAAAATCATATAAGCATGTTTAATTATGCATTTCAAAACTAAAAATAAGGAATAATAAAAATTCTATTTAAACTTTTTTTTTTTTTAACTAAAAAGCTTTGGTTCTCAAAATTGTGAAATACTAGAATTTTACTGTATTTTTTTTTATTTATTTATTAGAAAAATTTTCTTTTTGATGTTTTTTAAAAAATGTAGAAATGAAGAGGTTTTCTCATATCTCTACAGTTAATGATTTTCTGCATTTCATAAAGATTTAATTTTTTCTTGTATCTTTTCAGGTGGAGATATTTAAAACATGCTTGTAAAGTGTACTTTCTATTCTTTCACAGTATAGCTGATATATAATATATAAAGGAAGTAAATATAACTTTCTACTTACAGTTTGAAAGCATAAATCAGAATGACTGAAACTTGTTTTGCCTATTCAGCTTGGTATAAATTGATAGGACAAAGAGTTTGTATAAAGGGAATCAATTATGGAACACTAAGATATTTTGGAAAAATAATATGCAATGATGGATTATGGTGTGGAATTGAATTAGATGAACCTATTGGGGAAACTGATGGAATTTCCAATAATGTTAGATATTTTACTTGTAAAGATAATTATGGAATATTTGTTCCTTTACATGAAGTTACAAAATTAAATGATAGAGTAAAAACAGACACTGAATTATGTTTTACAAACAACATAACAAAGGAATCTGATGTTAATTACTTTGCATCTGGCTCAAATGTTTGTAAAACAGAAGATTCCTTCATGAAACCTTGTGAGATCCCTAAAGAACTTCAAGAAAATTATTCCAATCATAATTCTAATGTAGATCTGAATAAAACATTTGATATTTTTAAGCCATTAGAACCTGAACAATTATCTGATATAGCTGAAACAAGTTTCGAGGGATTGGATAAATATACATTTAGTTGTATAAATGAAAAGGAAAGTTTGCCTAAGAAATCTGAACAAGAAAACATTGATCGCTTGGATTCAGAAGAAAGTTTAGGCATTATTTCGGATTTATTAACCGAAGATATGACTTTTGATCTTTGCAAAGCAGCTCAAGACTTTTCAGATCAAAATTTAAACAAAATTGGACATAATCTTGATGATTCATCTCTTTCTGTATTTTCTCCTCCAAACAACTATATCGATAAGGTTAATTTATTTCTTAAGAATTTTACTACGCCTTTAGATTTTGAAAATGAGCATAGATGCAGTAGCACTCCAAAGCCTTCTGTGAATAGTCAATTTAATATAAAGGAGACAAATGTTACAAATCAGGCTCAGTGGCATTTTCTTCAAGATGAAAACGATGTAGAGCCTGTTATAGCAGGATCTAACCAAATTAAATTTAAAATTGATTTTGATGTTGATGAATTTAAAAATTCACATCCATTAACTTCAACTTCAAAGGCATTTTCACCTCCTCGGCTTATTTCATCTCTTTTATTAAGTGAAGGATTTGATAAAAATTCTGAAGGTGGAAATTCTACATTGCAAGAATTATTTGAAATGAAGGAAGAAACCAGAGATTTAAATGTAACACAGACTCTTTCTTGTGTTGATAAAATCAACTGTGACAAAAGAACAGGCAGCATTCAAAATTGCCCGGATCTTTTGAACTGCACATTTAATATTAAACCATCAGTTTCTTTAGAAATAACATCACTTGCAGGTGGTTCTAATTTTTCCTCTACAAAAAATCTATCATCAAGTATAGATGGTAAGCTTGAAAAAACAGGAATATTAAATTCAACATATGTTTTGAGTGGAGACGAAATTAAATGTATTCCTGATTGTGAACGAACATTCGTTATTAATTACAGTCCAACTAAAGCAACAAATGCAAAATGTTCTATTAATTTAGTAGAAGATATCACAAATGGAACTTTTTGCGAAAAGTCCGATTGCAAAACTAAAACATGTGACGGAATTGATTTATTACAATGTGATAATAATTATGTCACTGAAATGAGAGCTTCAGTGTACCCAAAACAAATTTTTAATGTAGCTTCTGAAAATTCTGATAAAGAACTAAAATTTAATTATGAAATGAGCTTAAGTCTTTGTGATGAAGTGTCTTTTGATAAAATTAAATCTGTAATATTGCCATTAGTAGAAAATGCCAATGTTGAAAGTAAATCTCTAAGTGATGATTTTTGTGATGAAAGTAAACATCAAGATGTTGGAAGTGTTAAGTTTTCTATGAATGGCAGGAATAAAACTGATGGACAATTTTATTCTGATAAAAAGGAAATGCATGAAATAATTACTAATGGTACTTTTTCAGAACATTATAAAGATGAAATTCAAACTTCACTTAGTGATAATTTGTCTAATGAACTGAAAGTACAGAAATCTACTGTATGTTCTACTTTAATTGAAAATGCTATGGTTGAAATTAAGGTTTATGATAATTCTTCCAAAAAACTGGAAACACAAAAACCCATTACAAGTACTGCTTATCCTAAAAATACCAATGGGGAATTTTTTTTTCATTTTGATAATGATTTTTCTGATGTTAAAACACAACAGGCATTTACAGAAGCTTCATTTGCTGAACATGAAAGTGACAACATTGGAACTAATGAGGAAACAAATTTAACTCTTTGCACTAATGTTCCTTCTGATAAAACTGAAAGTTTAAAGTCTCAAGCTCTAATTAAAAACATTTTTCTGGAAAATACCACAAGAGAAGTTAGTATTAATTTGAACCAAACTGACATTGTTTCTACAGAGGAAACATCACAGAAATTTTCGGTAGTTACAAATACTGTTTTTTCTGAAAATACTCGAATTAAAACACGATATCAACATGATTCAATTCCAAATTGTAGATCCTCTGAACAAACAAAGTTTATGAAATCGCATCCAAATGGAAGTGCTTTTATCTTCAAAAAAGATGGCAAGAAAAATAAATCTTTTTCTAAAATTCATTCTTTTCAACCTAATAGAGATGTTACAATTAAGTCGTTAGCCAAGCCTACAAAAACAGTCTGTCCTAAGAAGGTAAAAGAAATTTCTACTTTACCTGTTAACAAATCTAATATTTGTAAATCAAAAACAGCAAACAATAAAGTAAAAGCTTCTGAATTTAATTCAACATTTTCTACAAGTTATAGTAACAGCCTGTCATCAGATAGCAAAACTGTTAAGGAAATAAAAAGAGCTAGTTTTCCTCCTGAAACATCTACAAAAGTTTCAAATATTCTTCGGCATAGAACTTATTTTAAAAAACCTTTGCAAACTTCAAGCAAGGTTAATAATGAACTTGTTCCAGAATTTAAAACATCAGTAAATGGTAAAAAGTCAAATATTTCTACAAATACCCAAGTTGCATTCAAATCATTTTCTCGATCTGTACACTTTACTAATGCTAAAGATATTGAAAAGGTAACAAAAAATCCTGGTACTGTAATTGACAATTGTAAAAAAGTGTTAAAAAGCACAGAACAAAATATCCCCAAACTATTACTTACAGCTTCATTAAAAGCCAAATATTCTGAATTAAAGTCAGCCTCAGTGATTTCATGCTCTGTACAAAGGTGTGATGACATTTTACATACTAGTAAAATTGCAGATTTGCCCCCGAACAATGACACTCTGTCTGAAATAGAAATAAATAAGAATTCTAAAAAGACTAATAAGGATTACAGTGTTTCAAAATTGCCTGTCAAAAAATTATCAAATACAGCATGCAATAATAATAAAAACTGTATTTCAAAACCTGCAATAAAGGAGAAAGATATGGCAGTGCCTAAAGTTTGTCAACTTGGCACATCTAAAAATGCAGTTAATGAAAAAATATTAAACATTGCCAAGCCTAGATATTCTTTGTTACCTCATGTTAAATTATGTGCTAAAAATACATCTGAAGAAAATCGGAATGAAGGATCTTGCAACAAGATGCCATCTTTTGCGAGTAGAAAATCTGTCATACCGAAGAATTTAAGCAATGAATATGAAATACCTGCCAATAAAGTGGCACAGTTTAAAAACCAAATAAATACTAGTGTTGAGGAAAAGAAAGAAAATATCAGGTAAGTTTCTTCTCTAAACATAGCTGTTGCGGGTTTTTTTCCCCTAAAAAAAATTCATAGATTTTCAAATTGTTATTAGCAAAGCTGGAATAGTTATTTAAAAAATCACATTTGATACCATGCAATAGCTGAAATCCTTCATATTTATTGATATTTCCAGCTTTCTTCTGTATTTAACTGGTTCTATTAATTGTTTTAAGTATGCAGATAGTTTGTTGATTGACTGCAAATTTTCATATTGAATAGTATCTTAGCCTTTTTATCCCTTTTACTTTACATAAAGTTTCTAAAGTGCACCTTTTAAACAAGCTATAAAAAATTTCCATTAATATATGCACTTACAATTTATTGTAGTGCATTTTCCCTAATAATTCTATTGTCATTTTCTTAATTCTGATACTTGCATCACTGAGAATGTTTTCATTTTGTTGAGTATTTTAACAGTACTAGAGAAATGGTATGAATTCATTAGATAAAAGCATTTTGTCTTAATATTGCTTATTAAGAACAAAACAATTTATTTACATTGAAACTAAGTAGCTTAATAGTTGCATCTGTCAATCGAGTTGTTACTATCATGTAAATTTTTATTTGTTAAGACAATTTTACGTTAAGATAATATTTTCCTCATTTTCTTGGCATGCTTCAAGAAAACTCAAAATTCTACTGCCTAGAATTAATATTTATTTGTTGTCTTTTAATCTCATTCTATTTTTGTCTTATTTTGTGTCCAAAATTAATTTCAAATTTTTCAAAATATGTTTTAACTTCTGAAGATTTTCTATGTACATTTCAAGGTTTTATCCAGGTTTTAAAAACAAGTTACAAAAGAAGTTGCCTATAAAAATTAACATAATGTCCTATAAATGCCCTTTTTCATGTGTGTTTCAAGAAACAATAGAGATAGGAACTATTTAATTGTAAAACTAAAAAAATATTCTGGCATTTATTTGATGTTCAGTCATTGTCTAAGAGGAAAGAGCAAAAATTTTGTGAAGAGAGTGATCTTCTTCAGTAGGATTATATAATACATACAGTCTGTCAAAAAAGTATTGGGACACACTAACAGTTCATAGATTTTTATCATAATATTTTACTTAAACATATAAATGAAACCAAAAAAAAAGAAGCAAACGTTATTTTGTTAAATACAAACCGTAATAATTTGAACAAAACTCGTACATTAATGCAATTATGGTTAAAATTGAAAATAAAAGAGAGAAATAGTTAAAAAACGTGCTCAAAAAAGTATTGGGACACTTCCCAATAAATTAAGAAAAAAAATTCCAACTTAGAAATTAATCTTTTTGGGCCCTCCTTGCTTTTTATGACCACTCGGTCTGTTTGGCATGGATTGGATCAATTTTTTGCAAAACGATCTATCGATTTTGGTCCACTCTTCGACCAAATATTTTCTCAAATCCTGCTAGTTAGAAATTTGGTGCTCATATAGTTTTTGCTGCAAATAATCTCACACATGTTAAATGGGATTAAGGTCTGAACTTTGTACAGGAGTTTTAATAACTCTAGGACAGGGATAATAAACCTTTATGGAGCAACAAGCCATTTTTCCCTAAAGAAATGCTTATTGAGGTATAGACGTGCCACCAAATAATTTTTACTTGTGATTTTGGGGGAAATAATGAAACTAAATTTTAACATCACAAAACTCTATTTACTACGAAAAAATACATTTTGTGCACAGTTTGGTAGTAAATGTTTCAGTTATGCGTTAATTAAATTTAAGTAACATTAGTGTGAATTCTTTTGTTGCAGATTAGACGGCAAATAGCTTATGATATTTATCTCTGAAAATAATCACTCGCAGGCATAGGTAGATGAAAATATGGTTAAAATAGCACGAGTAGGCTTCTTCAAACAGTTAAATATGTCTCAAATCGAATTCCATGTTTCCAAAATTTCGTTGCAGGTGTATTATTTATATTACTTGTTAATCTTTCTGTATCAATCAATTCCAGCTTTTTCCTTGTTTCAATACATTTTTAAATCCATATTGAACTAGACTAGAAATCAATAAATTGCATTTAAAATTCTTCACTTTCCAACCAATTGAAATGGGGCAAGTTCAGGTTATCAAATAATGTTACATCAGAGGGTACATAATTCCTTGAACCGAGAAAATGTCACTGAAAATTCCTTGATTGAAGAATCCATTTCCGAAATAAATTCTTCAATAACTATATCTTTCTCATGTACATTTTAATCTTTGAGATTGTTTTTAAAGTTTGGGGTTCCTTGTAATAATACAGTTTCTGAACTAAAATGCAAACCGTTTTGATCGGTGGCGTGCCCAAAATATTGTGCTGCATGCCAATGGTTCGCCATCTCTGCTCTAGGACAATGGTAGAGGACCCATTACTTGCAAATATCTGCAGTATGTCACGGGTCATTATCTTAGTACAGTTTAAAAATAACCTGAGATTCCCAGCTTGCTCGCACTTTGCCTTAAATTTCGCTTGAGAATGTCAAGATAGACATATTTATTTATTATATCATCAATAAAATGTAAGTTCCTGAAACCAGAGCTTGCCATGCAGCCCCAGACAATTTGGTTACCCCTTCCATGTTTGACAGGCCGTAAATTTTTGACATGCATTGCTGTATTTAATTTCTACCAAACTTTTTGCTTTCCATCCGATCCGAAAGTTATATTTGCTTTTATCGACAAAAATTATATTTTCCCAATATTCTGTTGGCTGCCTTGCATACATTTTAGCAAATGTCAATCTAGTTTGTCTATTTGCTTTGCTGATGTACTGCGTTCTTTGAGGTACTCTGCCATGAAACTTATGTTTTCTTAAAACATTTCTGACAGTTTCAAGATTTACTGAATTTCCGAACCTACTTTTACATTGCAAAGTCATTTTTAATTCACTAGTTCATGGATTAATATGTACTTGTCTCTCTCGCACACAATCCACCTATCTTCGTGTTCATTAAATATCCTTGAACGCCCTGATCTTTGCTTGTTTTCAACACTGTTTCCTTTAACCTGTTAACAGTAGACTTACTCAATTTCAATATTTCTTATACAGCGAATTGATTTCCCCTCTTTCCTGTGACTTATTACGAGATTTCGCACATCAACCGATATATCTTTGTTTCTCGCCATTTTTTCTCTAATCTTATCTGTTGAAACATTTGTGTTTAAACTTCTAGTCTAAAAAAGTAGTGTAAAATTTAATTCTATTGATGCACTGTATATTTGTTAAATTTCTCATTTCAAAAGTGTGCCAATACTTTTTGACTCCAGTGTGCCTTTGAATTATATTTGAAAAGCCAGATCCAATTATAATTCTATAATACTAATAAAATTTTCCTTATATACTATACACCAAATGTTAAAATATTTCTTAATTCATTTTGTTTTTGTTTTAATGTGATAAATATTTTTATAAATGGCTTTACAGTTATGCATGCCAAGTGTTCCAATACTTTTTTGAGTGACAGTAAATCTCTCCCCTTATTTTGCAGAACTAGCACTCGGAATTCTAGATTGCCTTTATCAAGTAAAAGCACAAAGGATACTACTCTTGCAGGTAAATGATTTTTTTAAAAATATTTTATTTTTGCTCCAGTTTTATATATATATATAAAATTGGTGCTTATAGTTATATTTGCTGTTTTTATTTTACATGTTTGCACAATAGTGTATGTAAAGAAAAATTCCAAATCTTGAGATTTGATCTTTATTCAATAATTTATAGGGAGAAAATTAATTTGCAAAGCTGTTTGGTAATGGTATTTTAATTTGTTTTGATTCTTTTGGGCTAACTGCACTCTTTTCTCAAAAAAAAAAAATTATAAAATGAGCATAATTCAAGAAGAGGCTTCAAAATTTGCGTATGTACTTTGCAGTGAAATGGAATAGGTATAAAAACTGGTTTATTTAAGCAGTTTCTATTTCTTTTGTTGTATTGTTTGGTACACATTTCTTTGTGCCAAATTTCTTAAAATGTGTTGACGTGAAAACGTAGCTGGTATGCAATCGGACGGATCCATTCTGTGTAACGACTGTTGGAGATTGCCCGAGCTTTAAATGTCAACCGTTCGATCATCAGCCACTTGTGGAATCTATCAAAATGAACAGTGTCATGAAGATCTAGTAGTAGACTTCCTACAGTCGCAACTGTTCACGAGGACTGTTATCTGTGTCTGCAAGCTCATTGTTATCGGACTAGTTCAATTCTTCAGCTTTTTTCGAATCTTGCTCCATCATCAGGAATAGTGATATCCCAACAGATTGTAAATGGCTGCATGAAAGTTGCCTGTAACTCAGGCCACTACCAGTTTGTGTGCAATGGACGTTGAATTATTGAATGGCTTGGTTACAATGGGTTCTGAATTTTGTCCTACGGATACTACAGCATTAGGTCAATGCATTGTTCACCAATGATTCCTGATTTTATATAGATAATGAGTCCCGACATCTGGAGAATCCAGAATCCCAGGAATTCTATATCCAATTCACAGCTACAGTCTTGTTGGTGTCATGGTTTGAGCAAGAATATCAGTTGGCGGTCGAACTGATATCTTCATTTTTCGTCCCTGTTCAATGACAGCCATTATTTATCAGGATGCTATCCTCAACCCGTATGTTTGTCCATATTTGGTAATTATGGGTCCTGAGATGCTATCTTAATTATTCCAATTTGATCCTATATTCCAGACCCTCTCCATTGTTTCTAGTGCTAACGATCTAGTCATTTGAAGATTTTTTGCCACTGTACAATAACTTGTGCAAGATGTGATACATCTGTCCATGCTAGTGTCAAAGTGATCATCCCTTATATTTTAGATCATGTCCTAAATGGATCTATGAAAAAAAAAACGCAAAATGTTTAAATTTTTCAGGGGGTCTCTTATATCTCCTGAAGCCTGCAAGATTATTAACTCTTAAGTCTCATATGCCATTGCTCTATCATCTAGAAAATCGCAACATTCAGTTTGTACCCTAACTGAATCTCAACTTGTTTTCTGTCCTATCCAACTAATCACACCACAAAATATAATGCCTATATAATTGTCATCGCAAACAGGCACTCTTAAATCAGATGTGCAGCCAGTTATATATATATATATTCACCCGTCAAAGAAAAAGGGGGGGGGGGATTGCAAGTATTAAAGCTACAGATAAACCGCATTCAATGTCTCAGTCCCAAGTTTCCAGTTCTGGAAAGTAAAAATCTTCTCTTTCGATTGCAACGAAACCCAGTCTCGGAGAAAAGATATCCTCGTTACCTTTCTCAAGTGGAATAGAGGATAACTGCACCTGATACCCTATCACAGTACTGATATTTCAGATGCTGATGAAGAGATAGTGGACTTAATCCGTGTGGGAAATAAAGTAATTCCCACAAGTATCTAATCCTTTTCCTTGCTGTTTTATTGGTCCTTCTCTATCCTTGGAATGGTTGTGTCCACAGTAAACTTGCTGATATCAAGGCTGTGTTGCCTGCATTGCTCTTCAGAAAACGTATTTGGAGTCTATGACATGGTTAAAATTCGTCTGCGAGACTGCATACGCTGACACAATATGGGAAGTCATGCATAGTGAGATGTTTCTTTGTATCCCACAAGTACCTGTCAAATTACCTGGAAGTCATTGTTATTTAGTTATATTTCAAGCAGTTAACAGTATACAGTCTATATCTTTCTTTTAATGAGATAATAAACCGGCAGATTGTAGTCTTGATATTTTAGTGTTTCTACTTCCTAGATCTTTCATATTTGGTGATTTGAATGCTCACAATTAAATGAAGGATAGTCCCAAGTAGTAAGCTGCTCTCCAGTTACTATTAATGCTGAATAAGGATGAAGAAACCAACTTGCACAAACTAGCCCATCCGTTTCATGTACTTCACCTTGCTATATTTTTTGTTGGGATCTGTGCAATAGTGATCACTTTATTTTTCCGTGTCCATGTCTTTCACCCTCTGACCCAACACAGAAACCACAACATTTATGATGGGGCAAATTGGTATCTACTCCCACACTATTTCCTGTAATGTAGTTGAGGGCAATATTGATGCTGCAGTTGCTAAAATCGCAGGTTATTTTGCATTCTGCTGGCATTTTGATTCCCAGATGTTCCGATTAATTATGTAAACAAGGCTACCCTAATGAAATATATTACCTGCCAAAAGTCTATTAAAAAACAACAGATCGTAGAGTATTTTTTGAAAATACTCCACTGCGGTCAATTTTATCTTCCAAAAAAGCATGGCAGAAGTGAAAAAAGTGTTGACAACAGTCATTAAGAGTCGTGGGTATTATCTAGTCTGGGGGAAATTATTATCCAGGAAAGAAAGACATGGTATAAAATTAAGAGCTATGGGAGTCTGTTCAAAAACTCCCATTTACTACATTTCTTAAACCGGTACTTTGCTGAGAAACACAGATTGAGATATTGCTGTAGATGTCCATTCTGTTTGTTCTAATTCAAACTGATTCTTATTCAAATTAACTTCAGATTATTAAGGTAGGGGATATTATATTTCAGGGATCATTTTCATTTCCCTTGCAATAGACCTTTTATTGAAAAAGAGCTGACGTATCATGTAAACCATAGTTTCCCAAACTTTTTTGTCTCATAGACCCCTTGTCATGTTTTCAGGTTTGGGGTAGACCCCCTGCTTACTTAATATTGAATTTTTGCAAATTCATCATAGAAAACTCATGTTAATTTTAAATGTTTATTAATTAAATTTAAATCACAATTTATTACTTAAATAAAAATCACAATTAATTTAATTTAAATCACAATTATTTACATAAAAATCACAGTTAAATAAATAAAAATCACAATTAAATTTAAATCAAAGAATTAAATTAAAATTTAAAATCAATTTGGTACAAAAAAATAAAAGCATTTATTTTTTGCTAAGTTAATGGGATGGATGAACCTGATGCTCTAATAACAATTTTTGAACATTTGGCATCAATTTAGTCAGGTTCAGCCTTAAATCTTCTCGATTAGTAATGTGCAGTATTTCTTTTTTTTTTTTTTTTCGGGAGATTGGCAACCGCGCTGAAACCTTTTTCAACAAGGTACGAGGATGGAAAAGCAATTAAAAATTTTCTAGCGATATTATATAATGGTTAAGTAAAAGGTATATCTTTTTGAAGCCAGAATTTCTGATATCCATTTTTAAACTGTACCTTAAGTTCTTCGTTTGTACTTATTCCAATCAGTTCCTCTTGTAATACCACATCAGTCTCTTCAATGTCACCATATGGATTAATTATCCACTGTGTTATTTCCATAATCAAAATATCTTTATACCTTACTTCAAAATCTGAACAGGGGGCATTCAAATGCTGAATGTAGGTTAAAATGTCATCTTCTTGGCAGTTTGAGACAAATTGGGAAACTGGGAAAACTCACGTCGTCCAATATTTTGTTTCATTAGCTTAATTCTGGCAAGAAACGCTAAAATGATGGACTTTGTTTTAATTAAATTTAAGCTATCACCTTGTAACTGCAAGTTAACATCATTAAATTTACTAAACAAATCTGTTAAGTAGGCAATGTCTATTTTCCTGTTAATTAAATTTCCTCTTAAAATTGTATCTTTAGAATCCAAAAACTCTAGAACAGTCTCAAATAGTGCAAAAAATCTTGTCAAACACAAGCCTTTCGACAGCCAGCGGACTTCCGTGTGAAGGAGTAATTGATAAAAATGTTCATCATTTTCTTCACATAACTGCGCAAATAAACGTGTATTTAATGTGTTGCTTTGGATTCGGTTTATCGTATTTATGACAAATTGAAGATACTTGTGTAATCTGCCATTTAGATTTTTAGCAACTAAATGCTGTCGATGGATGATGCAGTGTATTGCTAACACCCCCGGTACATTTTGTTTTAAATGGTCTATAAATCCATGATAGCGCCTGACCATAGCAGGTGCTCCATCTGTTGCTACTGATATTATGTTTGATAAGGGTATTGAATTTTCTATGAAATATTCCTTGAAAACATTAAATATGGATTTGCCTTTAGTGTCGGTTGTCAAAGTTCTTGCAAAGAGCATTTCGTGGTGCTCCTGATCCATAATAAAACGAACATAGGCCAATAATAATTCATTTCAGGTAAGGTTAACTCGTCCAGCTGAAGAGAGAAATGCGTCGTTTGCAAATAATCGCTCAAAAAACTTTCAACATCTTGACTCATTTCATCAATACGTCTTTGAACAGTGTTGTTGCTTAAGGGAATTCTTCTGATCATATCGGATGCTGATTTAGGTATAACAGTTTTCAAAACCTCCTCAATGGCAGGCAAAATCAACTCTTCTCCAATTGTATGCGATTTTCCGGATTTTGCTATAAGTAGAGCGAAATATTATAAGATGCGTGCAAACCATTATGGTCTCTTTGTAAAGTCGAAGCAAACATTCTGTCCATCGTGAGTCGCTTCTGAAGTTTTTCTTTGAGTATTTGAAAGTACTTCAAATCTTTACTTTTATCAGGATGACATCTTCTCAAATGATCCTCCAACTTAGATGGTTTCATAGCGTCATTACTTAAGACTCTGTTACATAAAAGACACATAGGCAATCTTTTGTCAGAAACTGACTCAATAAAACCTAACTTCAAATATTCAACACTGTACTGTCTACATTTCTTTTTAGATTTGGCCATGTTTAGAATTAGTTTCCTGTGGAAAAATTCAATTATTTAAATTAGACATGGCAAAAAAAAATATTCTGGTTGTATAACTTTATTTTACATTTAAACATATAACATGGTCAACTCAAGAAATTTTGCTCCCTGGGACAAAAATGCATAATGCCCTCCTCTCAAAATAAAAAAAATATTATTAAAAAAGATAAATGGTTCACAGACACACATAGATACACGCCTGCAAAATCTGAATAGTTCGCGCTAACAGAAAGACAACATAACAATATTATATATATTACGATTTTTAAAGAATTTGAGACTTTTCAAAATCCTATCGTAAATTTAAAACAAAGAATAAGCCCATATTTTTTACTTTCATTGAAACACTGTATTTACATATACTTAATATATTTGGAAATGGTAATTACATGGCAACAAAGTAGAATTTTCAAACAAAAATGATGCCGTCTGAGAATATAACATTAACTTTTTTTCCTTCAAACCCACATATAAATATGCATACAGCGCGCACAAAAAATTGCATGAAATTACATAAATTTGAATTTAAAAAAAGATGTTTTACTTCTCTGCAACTCCCACAAAGAAAAAATACTTTCTCGAATCTCGTTAATATAGCCCTAGAAATTGATGACCATAGTAATCAATCTTAAAAAAACTAACTCTAATAAAAAAAAATATTCAAAAAGTAGACTGCGATACTTAGATAATAATAATAAATGCATTATATTTCTCAGTCCAATAAAGTCCTGTTTTTGAGCTTAATAAAAAAAAATATCCTGTCATTTTGAAATATTTTTAATACTTAAATCGAAATTAATTATAACACATGCAATCATTAAAAAACATATTTGAAATAATAACAAAATAATATTACTAAATTTTTCTCTCTTTATAGTAAAAAAAAAAAAAACATTGAAATAACATAATTAATTACTAATCTTCAAACTTAATATTCAGAAAGAATTTTAAAAATGCTTTTCAGATACTTTAATCAACGATAACCCAATGACTTATAAAAATGTACTAATAATAACAATATGATTACAAGATTTTTCTCTTGATGTATTAAAATAAGAAAAAAAATCTGCAAATTAATATTTTATAATTTCACATTTGATGATGCAGGAGGAAAAAATCCAAAATTTACTAAAAGCAACAAAGGGACTGCAATTTTTTTTAATACTGTAAACAGTAATGATGGTTGTGCAACGTCTCATTCCAAAAGTGAAAGTTCTCTTTCAAGAAAGGATTCGTGTCAACAATATTATTTTAATTAAATCCAAAGAAAAGATTTTACAATCCATATACTGTTAAGTATATCATACATATATTCAAAATAATTTCATTGACAATAAAATAACCTAGTTTTCATTTAACTCAGTATCATCGCTATTCATTTATTTGAATTTATTACGTTATATATATGACATTTCATTAAACAAAGTACTTTATTTTGATTTTTTTTTATAAAAATAAATACAATAAAACATTCCTTTACACTTATCTTAATAATATGGTAAAAATACAGATAAGGAACTTAGTGTTTGACACAATATGTCCTAGTGTAGGAAATTTAACGTAACCAACCTAATGAAGGACAACCACCAGATCAGACATTGCATATTTTGTCCTTTAACATAAAGAAATGTAATTTAATTAGAAATTCAAGCTGCATCAGGCCTTAAACAAATTATATATAAGTACCTTAGTCATAAGTATTTTTTTTTTAAATTGAAGCTATGTAAAATGAAAATTCTTAATTGAAAAAGTTTAATCATCGCATGTTTGAAATCGAATTTTGTGCTTACAGAAATTTATTGAAAATAATTAGTTCTACAGATTTTTTTTTTTTTGAAAGCCTATGTATTGTGTCAGCTTTAGCCCGTATTTATTTGATTTATTTAAAGAGAAACACAAACTTATATCTTTGAAATCTTAAAAAATACAAACATAAAAGAATATTAAAAAATATAAAAAATAAAAATTAAAAGCATAATATTACCTGTGGTTATTTGAAGCGCGTAAATTGTAAAAGATGGAATTGTGTGCTTATTTTCAAAGAAACTGGCCAACTGAAAGAAGTTTTTGATTCTAAAAAATCACAACCATTTGTCTTAAAGTAGCCCTTAGAAGTAAAGTAAAACATCTACTGTGTGGGTCTCTGCTTCAAAAAGCTCCCCCGTCCCTTGTTAGTTATGACACTGGACATCCTGTGAGCGTTAGGGATGTCCACACATTGTGACGCCACTCTAGGAATGGGAGAAAGTTGCAAAAAAAAAGGTGTAAGCACGTATACCAGAAATATTTCAGTGTCCATGTAAATACAAAAAAAAAAAATCCTGAGGATGTGCTCTCGTAGACCCCTATTTACCCTTCATGGACCCCCAATTTATTTCTTCCCTGCCATAGACCCCTTGTGAGTTGTCATCCACCCCTGGGGGTCTATATGCTTTGGGAATCGCTGATGTAAACAATACCAAATCTGGATCAGACAATATTACTTGAATCCTTCTGAAACATCTTCCTTGCAAACTCATTTTTTTTTAAAAAAACAATCTTGCTCTTCCTTTCCCTAAATAAATCTAATGTCAATAAAAACTCTCCCGCCCCATCCTTTGCAAAAGAATTCAATCTCAATTTTAATGGTATTTTTAGGGTTTCTTATAAAACAATTCATTATGTGTTCATTTGAAAATCATGTTCTTTTATATTTTTATAGAGATGGAAACAGTCTTGCCACACAGTTCTCATGAAAGTGTCAGAAAAATGAACAGTTCACTTTCTAAAACGGTAGTGCTAAAAATATGAGCAAACAAATGTAATAATTTTCTTTTAAAAAAACGAAAGTTATTTTACAAAATTTGTCTTTTTTTTTTTTTTTTTTTTTTTGGTGATAGCATTCTTAAGTGCAAGAAAAATTGTCAATATCTGCAAAGCTTACTAATCTTCATTCTATGTACATTCTATGAAAAAGAATGTACAATCCATCTTCAGAAAATATTTAAGAATGCTAGAGTAGAGATAATTATTGTTGAAATTACAATTTATATTACTTACATTTGTTACCTAGACTATTCACTTCACAAAACTGTTTTTGTTATAATTATCTTCCTCGCATACATAATCTACATTTTACTGTATTGAAATCAAAGTTTCAAGAGCAAAGCAAATATATGTAGATTTGTAGAAATATGGTTTCTTTTTTTATTTTGGATTAGTAATTTTTTTTATGGCAGGAATAGCCAAATTTATCCAAAATCAGCTTATATGCTTGGTGTTATAATTAGGTTTAAGAAACTATTTATTTTTATTGTATATTTTAAAATCGTCAAGCGATCAAGTTTTAAAATTATAGCTCACTAATATTTTTATTTAACATTATAATTCTTAAAAAAACCTTTTTGTAAAAATACTTGCAGAGTCATTTTAGTACTTTGTTTTTAATTTTCTTCAATATGTATAATTCACAATTGTATTATTAACTTGTACTGTGTGCCATATATATTTACTAACAATGTTAAACTGTTCTTATAATTGTTTTTTCAAATCATCAAGAAAATGTGTTGTCTTGATTGATAACTTTTCCACATTGTTTAGTGTGGATGTATTCCAAATATATATTAAAAAGAAATTGTAATCAACTTAAATGTTTAAAGATGTGATGTTAAGTTTTGAAAACGATTACAAAGAAAATGAGGTATATCTCATTTATAATAAAACTTTATATTACTAATGTTCAAAGATGGCATATAGAATGAATCGTTGCTTAGGTTTTAAAGTATTGCTAATTTCTGAAAATTTAACGTTATTTTTACAGACTATTTTAATATGGTTGGTGTAATTCTGGTTTGATAATGTTATTGATTCAATGTAAGCATTACTAATGGCCCATATTTTATATTGTGCAGGTGAAGTTTCATCTTCAGAAATTGTTTTTTTTGTCATCAATTGTCAATCGCCCTTATGCATGAATTGATAAATTTTTTCCCACTGTGTTAAAAAAATGTTAAAATTTCTTAGATGAGAAATTTTATTATATCTTTAATAATGGATAAATACATTCGAATTTTATTTCTCTAGGTCTATGAAATTTTATGTAACATTTCTAAAGGTGGTATTTTATTGAAGGAAAGTGTAATTGAACAAGTAATATGAAAAAAAAATTTAAGTCAATTCCTACTTGGATCAACAAAGAAATTTTATTTTAGCTACTTTTTATTAAATTGTTACAATTAATATAAATATGTATATCCATATGACAGAATCACAACATTGAGTGGTAATTTTTTATTAATTATCATTAAAGTATCGTATTGTCATCTTAAACAATCGTGTATATGAGATTTCAGTTCAACTGTATGCTTTAAAACATGAGAAAAAAACCTTTTCAAGTTTTGACACAAGTCGCCAAAATGGTCGCTAAACCGCCAAAAAGGATGCCAATGTGGCTGTATTTGTAATTCTTTAAATAATTAGTTTTGATCAATTAATTTTTTATTAATTATAATTAAATTAATGTATTGTCATCCAAAATAATCATGTATATAAAATTTCAGCTCAATTGAGTGCTTTAAAATGCATTTTATTAACGATTGAAAATTCCACCAAGATAAATAGAGAATGTGAGCTAGTAGTAGGAATTGAAAAAGGCACCAGAAGCGTCTTATTACCTGCCATGTTTCATCTAATATGAACATATAATAATACCTAGTTAAAAGTTGTGTGTGCTTTGTTGTAAAAAAAAGAAAAAGCTTTGTTTTTGTGCTAGATTTCCGAGATGACTAATTTTAATAATCAATTAGCACAATTGTTTCATTGCAAACATTTAACTTTATAAAAAGCCTAATTTTTATGTTTAAATTTCTCACAAATTTGAATTTCTCTTTAGACATTAAAAGCAACTTTAATCGACGACTAAGTCTCCGTCCTGTATCAGAAATGTCAAAAGGGAGTAGTTCTATTGCAAGGCCTAATGAAGCACAAAATGTTTTGAAAAACTTGAAAATTCCTCAAATTCAAGGTAAGCTATGAACTGAGTATTTCATTTTAATGCCCTCCCCTCCATACATTTTTAGTGTACGTGTTTGTATCAAAGAACTATTTTTAACTTAATAAGTTGATAAATATCCAATTCTGCAAAACTAGAAATGTACTTAGCTTTACTTTTTAAAAAAGTAAACAAATTTTTTTTAAATTACAATTATATTAGTATAAGACTGCTGGTTTTGCTAGTTTATAAGTTGCTTGTTATTAGTAATTCAAAAATGTGCTATTGGATAATTTTGCAACAAAAACTGCACATTGGTCAGTATTAGGTTTGTGAAAAAATCTTAAATTTTGATTCCCAAATTTTTTTTTAAATCAAATAATTTATGTATGCTTTTAGCAGTTTACCTGAAGTATGCTAACATTGGCAAATTTGTATCTTGATATCAAATTTCTTGTTAAAGGAATTATTAATTTTCTCCTTGCTTTTACAAATGAACTTTTTTTTATAAATGTTCCGTATCAATTTTTGATTGAAATTAAAATTTTATTTAATGCAGATTCCCAGAGAATTGCTAAAAGGCTACCACAGTTGCAGAAGCTGCAGAGTGCTTGTTCTTACAGAAAATATTGATTTTTATTACGTTTATATGGATTAAAAATTTAATACATAAATTTATTTATATATTGTATGGAATCTTGTGTTTCTGATGTGCCATTGATGAATTATGCTATATAGTGAATGTAAGATTTATTCTGTATGTAAGTGACTTAATGTGCTCACTGCTTATGTTCAACTAAAACTATTGTGTTCAAATACTTATTTAAAATATTTGTAAACTTATAGTATTGAAGTTTTTGTATCACAAATAAAATTTTAAAATATTGGCAACAATGAAATTATTTTTGTGGCTTATATTTTATTTGTGGTTATAAGTGATAAACATTCATATTTTATATACAGTATGACGTATTTTACTTTCTGTAAATTCTGGATTATACGCTGATGGGGAGGGGGTATTCCAACCCCAAGGAATTGTACTGTATAAGCTAAATTTGGTAAGTGTTTATGCAGCTAAAAGATCAAGTTTTGTACTAGGAGCATAAGTGTGGTGCTAATAGTGCCATTTATGAATATGATAATCAGGTTTGCTTAAAGTACGTTCTGAAAAGTTCACGAAAATTATTTATTTTAATTATTATAAAATTATTTAAAATTTCCCTACACTGGTAAAGGAAAGATATTGTCTCGAGAAAACTGGATTCGGGTGGCTGCATAGCACTACTGAGAGGGAAAATTGCTGTGTTTGGCATATGGTTGTGGAACATTGTACTGTGTCTGTAGCAGAAATTCGAGCTGCACTTGGCAGCACAGTGACACAACAAATTGGCAACTTCAAAGACTGCTCTGAGCCAGATACCCTATTTCATGCATTTCACTGACTTGAAACCACTGCTATTTGAACGTTGGTGGTGTCAAGCTAGTTCTTACTGGAATACAAAATAGGTATGGTTAAGTTTTCTGATGAAAGCTGGTTCTGCCTCGGTGCCATTGATGATTGTGTTGGTTAGGAGGCCAGGTGCGTGCCTGCAACCAACCTGTCTGATGCCTTGACACACTGGACCTACAGCTGGAGTTATGGTGGGGGGAGCAATTTCCTATGACAGCAGGAGTACTCTCGTAGTTATTCCATGCACATTGACTGCAAATTTGTTCATTAATCTGGTGATTCATCCTTTTGCACTTTCATTTATAAGCAACATTCAAAGGGGTGCTTTCCAACAGGGTAAGGTGCTCCCTTATGCCACTTTTGTATCCCAACATGCTAAACGAATCAGCAATGTGTTGCCTGGGCCTGCTATATCATCAAATTTTTTTCCACTCTAGTATGAATGAGGCATCATTGGATAATGACTTCAGCATTGACCATTCCTGTGTAGACTGTTCGAGTGCAACAGGCATGCAACCTCCATCATCAACTCCTACCCCAAAAATCACAGACCTATCATTTTTTTTTTATTTTCATTTAATCTTATTCTTTGTATTATTATCTTTCGATTGATATATCACTTGTGCATGTCGGAAAGTTAGAAGTTGAATAAAACTTATTTGAAAACAAATTAGGCAATTCAGCCACACCCCTTTTTAGAAAAAAGCGTTTTGATAAAAAATCTATTTCATAAAGAGAAATAATAACATTAAAAAAAGAATGTAATATGTAAAGCAGAATATTTCCGAGGCAATACATACAATCATTTTTTTTTTCTTTGTGAAATGTGTGCATGTAAAATTTTTAAATTGAGGCATTTTATATTTTCAGTTCTTATTCATCATGTGCTTTTCATACAAATGTAATACTTCAATATTATAAGAAGAAAAAAAAACTAAAATTTCTGTCGTGACAGAAAAAAAATTCTTTTAACATTTTTCTTGAATTCTCTTGTGCAATTAAAACTCTCTAAAAATTGATCATTTATAAAAATGTATGGGTTGAAAAAATATAAAAATGCAGTTATTTTAAAGAAAAATGTATTACTAATACCTTAGTGGTATTTTAAGCTTATTATAATTTTTTTCAGAATTATAAACTTTAAAGTGGTTTTTCTCATTTTGTGTTTTTGGAAACATTAGTGCATTCAAAATGCTACTCCTTCCACAATTATTTACGAATCACTTCCATTTTTTTCCCTGCCTGTTATATATAAACCATGTAATAAAATTAGGGATCCATTTTGCTTTAAACTGAATAGTTTTTTAAAAAAAATATTAAAATGTAAGAGATATTGACTTATTCGTTAATTTTTAGCATGCATATCAACATTATTTTTTGTCTCCTAAACTAATTAAGTTATTGTAAAATCGATCCCTAAAGTTGTTGAAAACACCCATAAGAATATTAGAAAAAAATTTTAGGTAAAAAAATTAATGTTTACAAAAGGAGTAGGATTTTAAAATTTTCCAAATTTTCTTCAAGAAATTTAAATTTTTACAATAGTGTGAATAATATGTGAAAAATTTCATCTCATCATTTTCTTGAATAGAAACATTGTATAAAACGCTAAAATATAATTTTTAAATACATAAAGTTGCTCAACGGGTACCAAGTCCTCTTAACTGACATCCGGCACCTGTATGACACAATGCAATATTCTTCACATTTAAAACTATTCTTGTGCTTACATTTTAACCTGTGATCTTGAAACTAATCAAATATATGTGTGTGTGTGTGTGTTACATATGAATGTATTGTCAAAATTTCATAAATCTACAATAATTTTTTCTTGGTGTTGTGATTTCTTCCCATCAGTGTATGCATCTCTGAGGATCCCCACCTTTCTTATTTAGGCTTTATTTGAAATACCCCTAATGTTGAAAATATATCCTGTTGTATATTTTTTTAATTATTCATTTTCTAAACAGTATGAAAAGGCAATGAGTATTTGAAAAATTATATTGCATGCATCACTGAGTGGCGATCTCACTTTGCTGCATGTTAATCAAAATTAGATTATAGAAGTATACCACACTGCATTATACTTTGTTTAGGAAACCCTCATTCATAACTTGTATGTAGATTGTTTTGAACTAGATTCCAGTTTCGGCCCCTTCAATACTTAGAAAGATTTTATTGCACCAGAAAATTAGTCATTGGTGTGTGACATTTCTTTTTTTATAGAAAGGTTAGATTTAGCCAACAGCCATAGAATATGCAATACTCCTGTGTTAAAAAACAACCAAAAGACACTATAAAAATTATACATATTAGAAGATTTGAAGAGATATTGCACATTAGAATATTTTTCTTTTGGAATACTTTTCTTAGGTCAGAATGATCCTATTTACACAAAGAGGTGCAAGAAGCTAAAGAGAAAGAAAAAGGAGTGCAGAGAGCTCATCATTCGGCTTCTGTAATGTTTTGGTGGGATGTTAGCTATATGAAGGCGTTTCGGTGACTCATTTTTAACTATAAAGGAGTTAAAACCTTGACCAAACTTTTATCTAGACACCATCATATAATCAATAATGAGGACCCTAAATGTAAATCTGTGTTAAATGGAAATTATTGGACTTGTCAACAAGATTGTTCATTCTCATAAGACGCTCAGTGATGGTTGAAAGAGAATGCGCAGGACTTCATAGAACCCAGATATTGACATTCTAGCAGTCCGAATTTCAATCCACTTGACTGTAAATTGTAGTCAGTATTGTGGAAGTAAAAGTTTGCACAATTTACAGTAGAGTTTAAAGCAGTCTTAAGCGTTTTTTGAAGAAAAGCAGCAATGGAAATCAGTTTTTTATTTTAACTCCTAGATTGATTGAATATTAACGTCACACTGTTCAGCTACACGAGGGCTTTTGGCGACGGACCACGTAATTTTGAACCATGGTCAAGTGACGTGGACGACACCTGAGCTGGCACCCCCCTCTCCTAACTACCACACCAACGGGAGGACGTTTCAACTCTCGACAGATTTAACGTGCATCGCTGCCCTACACGGCGGGTCTTTAGTGGTACTGGGATCGAACCTGTGACAAAGCAAGCCACGGTCCGATACCTATACCACTCGGCTACCGCGGCCATCATTTTAACTCCTTATAGCACGACTAGATATGTAATAGAAAGTTCAAGAAAAAGCATAGTTTACGAAAACTGTTGAAGTATTTGAAAACCAGCAATAAGGACTACAAACATCTCGAAGTCATTAAAAAGAAACATACAATACTTGAAATGGTTGCATCAATGGGGAATCGCAAATGTTGGAAAAATACATTTACAAAGATAACGAAAAGGAAATATAAAAGGATTCCTAAAATTGAGTATGCTCCTCGTACTCTCAAAGAGGCCTAAAACACAACCATGTTAAACACTCACACTTAATATTACGTTGAGTAAAAAGTGCTCCGCGCCAAAAAACCCCAATCTTGTAAAGTGATAAATATATACAAAATCAGCAAAGCTAATGAGGATAGTAATTTTCATTTAAATCTGCAATGGCCTGCCAGCATATTGGAAACTTTTCAATCCTTTCTGCAAAGAACTATGGCCTGCACTAGTTCAGCAAGAGATCGACCTTTTTTATGACCTCGTCATTTGAATGACTGGGCCATCAAGATGCAGATGTGGAAGCAGAAGGCGCCATATTTGGACTGTTTGGTTCATGCTTCAAATCCTACGTGTAGAGCATTCAGCCGGTCATCGTACTAACATGTGACCGGACGTTATTTTTACGAAATAGAACCACCTCCCTTCTGAATTCGTTTTTCGTGAAAGGCATCGCATTGATTTACATATTGCTTTATACTGTACTGTTGATAGTCTGCCCACTTTTCAGGTAATCCTTATAGATAATTCCTCGACAATCCCACCAGATACAGAGAAGCACCTTCTTGTTAGTTAGCGTTCGTTTTGCAATCGAATCTGCTGACCACCCTCATTTATTTTTTGTGTTGTAATATGTATACACCCATTTTTCATCACAGGTCACAATTCTGTCCACAATGTTCTTTCCTTTGATATTTGAACAGAGCCAAACAGGCCGCTTCTCTCTTGCTCTTGTCATCAGCAATCAATTCGTGAGGCACCCAGCAATGAAACATAAACGTTAGATTTATGTGCTTGAGAGCATTAACTATTGTTTTTTGACTAACATCAAGCTATAACACAATAGTTCGTGTTTAAACATTCCAGTCTTGATCAATGATTTGCTTTTAACTGGTCACAATCAACTTAAAATAGGACTAAATAGGTTCATCTTCAATGTCAAAATTCCTAGCTGTAAACCTTCGAAACCAAATTTTTATTGTGTCATAAGAAACAGTATTAAACCCTAAACTTTCACACATTTTTTTTCGTGGCATTCAGTTGCACTGAGTTTATTTCGGAACTCATAGTACGAAAGCGTTCGGATCTGTTGACGTCCAAGTTCCATTTTAAACTTTTTTGTTCCACAAGATAATAAAGTTTTGACACGCAAATTACACAGTTGTGTAGCTCCAACTTTCAGATTTATAATGCAAAAACCTGGTTGGAGAAAGGTTAACTATCATGGGAATGGCCTTTGTTGGTGCAGAGATATTTCCCCTTGGCCGAAAACTTTTTACTCAACCCGACATAAAGAATAAACATATATCTTTACATTTAAATGAAATTTTAAAAATAAATTGTTCAGGGTTCTTTTTTTTTTGGAAGAAAAGATAAGATTTTGTAGAACATAATTGGGAATGTAATAAAAAATTGTAATTTTTTTATTACAATGTTTTCTAGCTCAATGCCTTAGAAATATTTCAAAAATTTCACTTCAGTATACACAAGTACATATCTATGCATGCAGTAGGTTTAGGTAAAATAACACAAAATTTTATTTTTAAAATTGTTTAAGAAAACACAGTAACTTATATTAAAAAAATCTTACCTTGTCAAAGTAAGTATTCTGTACTACTTACTAATCCCTGTTTTTACCTTATTATGGATAATTAACAAGTATTATCTTTGTAATCCATTACTTGATATGAGATTCCTTTTATAATTATTTTGAAGCACACACACATTTATGCTTATACATTTATATATACGCTATATATTACCAGCATCTTTGCTGATCACAGTTCAACATTTAGACACATTCAAATTTGTTTCTTCAATCACACACACACAAGCAACTCTAAAATTTTCTATTTCGCAAATAGTTCTACCTACAAATAAATCTACATTTTAAAATTAATTTGCTAAATCTTGGCGTATTGAAATAATACGCCAAGATTTAGCAATAACATTACATTTTAGTAAAAATAAGAAAATGTTAAAACTAGATTTCAGTTAAAATATGTAAACATTAAAACTATAAATTTCAAATAACTCAAAGTACAAACTTCACTTCAAAAGTATTTTTAGCAAATCTAACATTTAAACTTGCAGTTGATACAATTTTATCTAAAGTTAATTGTGTATGAATAAATAAAAAGTTTTGCAACCTACTTCCCAGGTTTAAAAGGTCAAACTGGGCGTAGCACGTCAGCTGATGATTTTTTAAAAGTCATTTTGACATACTTCGAATTAATAAAATAGCAAATATATTATATCTCTGGAAAAGTCTTGAATTGGAGATTACAGAACATCAAAAACTCAAAATCAAACTTCTGAAGATTTTTAGCTGCTCTACTGACTTCCTTTAAAGAAATATTCTGTGTGCATTATTTCTGAAAATAAATAGTATCAGTCGTAAAGTGTAAACTGAAACTAGTAATGGGAAAAATTTCATGTGTAGTTGAGAACGGAAATTTGCATTTGAGCTAAGAAGCCTTACAGGATTCACCAATTTCACAAACAATGAAGAATAACACACACACGAACATATGTATACAGAAGTTCATTTACATTTTATGGAAACGATTTTGATAGTTAATTTTTATCAATAAATACCGTATTTTATGTGGAAATTTGCTTCTATCTGATATCCATGACTCTTGAGAATATCTCTAGAGCTAGAAATTTTCATGAAACAGCTTTTTCTGAGTACTGTCATGAAGATTTTACTCTTGTATCTCTTGAATCGTTTTCCTATGTTCGTTCAGTGTTCTTGGATGCCGTTTTCCTAAGGCTCGTTTTAATAAACTGAAAGCACAAAAGTCCACTGGAGAAGCGTAGGGTTATTTTGCACGTATTTCATCAAATAGAATACTCTTTATTTCTTTTTCTGACTTTTTTTTTGCCAAGTAAGCGGCTGTTGACTTAGACATGTGGCTAGAGCCTTTGTCCATATGTGTGTGGAACTCAATTTTATCTCAATATCCTTTTCATATAAGGTAGAAAATTCGTCAAGATTTGTTTCTAAAATATTCTGATGATAGAGTAGAGTGTGAATTAGTTTTGGCTTTACTTGAGACTTTCAATTTGCCGATGTAACAAAAACCTGCAGCTATATGAATCCCTTTGGGAACTTTTCTGTACACTGACGAAGCCATTTCGTAGGTCATTCCCGTGAATTGAGCAATAGGTAATAGATTTTCTTTTATTACAGTCACTTAAATATACCCAAGCCTCATCAAATGTTACTACAAATTCCCATTTTTCAGCAGCTAGGTATTTTTTTCGATAATTTTCTACATTTTGCTTTTCTTTCAGCAATATGTTTTAAAAAAGGAGACGAACTTTATGTGTAAACGTCTTTTTAAACCTTGAATTTTTATGAATGATTTGAATTACAGTGCTGGAAGACATTTTTAGTTCCAATGCAAGGAATCTTTGAGTCGGTGAATGTTCTTTTAGGAACAGAGACATCACTTTCTTGATAGCTACCTTCACTTGAACAGTCTTAGGATGAAGTTTCGTGGTCATGTTTTCATTCTTACTTTCATCTATACTATTTTTTCGTTGGAAATATGATATATTTAAATATCTTTTATTCAAATGCAATAACAGATTTTTACACCTCTGTATAATTTTTTGGCTAAGAATATTTGTTTTCGGAAAGCTTATTTACGTAACTTTTGAGCCATATATCGATTTGGGAGCCATTTTTAAAATAAATCTTTTATTTTATGTTTCAATAAAAAATTTAAAAAAAAAACATTTGCAGACGATTATTCTGAAGTTGCCCAAGTTTTATCCCAAAAAAATCCAAACGAGAAAATTAATTACAAACTCGTTTCCATAAAGTGGGAACGACCTTCTGTATATATTAATTGTATACGCTTGTAATATAATGATATAGTTATGAATACTAGAGAGAGAAGTAAAACAATTTAATAATGGTATACTTCAATTCATAAACAAATTTTTTGACGAATAAATTGTGTCGGATCCTGTTAATTTAGGTGCTAATATTTATATTTCAGAGATCTTAGGATATTCAAAATTAAGTTCATTATCGCGAAATCCAGATTAATCAGTTTTCTTAAGAATGTTCTTTGCAATTAATTTTTCCCCCTATTCAATCTAAACTACCCGTAAAACTGCCATTTTGTTGTTGTGGTTATAAATATTTGAGTTGCAATTGGTTAAAAAAGATAGTAGTAAAACATTTTTGACAGAAAGCAGTGTAAAAGAAAATTTGTGGATAATAATATTTAAATATTACTCATATGTACAAAACAACTCCATCAAAATTAATTTTTTAAATCAATACATTTTTGTCTTTATCTTAATATATTCCAAAAAAACATTAAATAGTCTATTAGCTCTATTATGATTCCAGAGATGACTAGATGTCATCTTAAAATTTTAGGATTTCTTTTTCTTTCCAATCGGGCTACGACTGGTAATTATTTTTGCAGATTTATTTCATTTCCCGAGAGCTGGTATCACTTTTTAGTGTGGCATCATATAGGTGCATACCACTTGTAACAATTAAATTTTCACTCCCAGTGTTGGCGCATGCGCGCCAACGTCATGCACACAAATGCAAATATTCTTCCTTGCCGCGCTGTGCCGGCAGATGAGAACTTTCTGTGGAACGATATAAACGAGAAAATTTCTCTTTAATACTCAGACGTGAGCATTAATATAGGACTCTAATACTCGAAGCTCACAATAAAAAATTAATTAAAATTTGCTGCGCTTGTAAATAGCATATATATGTTGTGCGGTTGAATAAAAAAGTAAAAAAGAAATAAGCGTGGCTGATCCGTCAATGAAACAAAAACAAACTAAAAATAAACATTCTGGTTCCGCTCGTGCCAGGAGCGATCAGTGGACTATGGATATGCAAAACAGATTAAAAAGTACCTTGGAAGGTAAAATTAGCAGAATTGAAACGTTCATTAAAAGTGCCAACGAAGAAACCGATTCGCTTTAAATAAAAGTAAAGCTAAGAACTGATACGACTGCAAAAAAATGTGGAAGAACTCCGCAACAACTATTACGCCATTCCGAATGTGAAAGATGCAGAATTAACTGCCATCGACGAAGATCTCCATCTTCTTGAAGTCCGCCTTGAGTCATTACATGTAATAATTGAAACTATTCTTAATTCCTCTAAGAAATCAAGTTCTGGGGCAGTAATGAAAACAAATGATAATTTCGAAATAAAAACTAAAATACCTCCTTTAGTTTTACCCGAGTTCTCGGGAAAATACGAAGAATTTAGTTCATTTAAAATCCAATTTGACGATCTGATCACAAATAACATACTACTGAGTGATCTCGGAAGCTATACTACCTCAGATCTTGTTTAACTCATGAAGTTAATTATTTATGTAGTAATTTTGATTCCTTATATATGAATTTTTAGAACATAGATACGAAAATGAACGATTAATATTCATATTCAAAATATTTTGAAGCTTGAAAAAATACAAAATGAAAATTCCACAGAAATTAGAAATATGATTGATTGCGTTGAAAAAATTTACGTGCATTAAAAGTACTTAAATATGAGCAAAATAAATTATCCGATGTTTTACTTATTAATATTCTAGTTGAGAAACTTGATAGAGAATCGAGAAGAAATTTTGAATTATCACATAAATCAAAAAACGGTTTCTACATTTCAAGAATTTATTGAATTCTTAGAACAACGGGAATCCGTTTTATTGTATGTGTCTGTTGATAGAAATGCTGAAGTGAACCCAAATAAAATGTATGCCAACAATTCTAATCCAAAAGCTTTTATAGTAAACGAAAATAAAAATAAAAATTGTATAGTGTGTAAGTCACAACATCCAATATATATAAATGTCCTACTTTTTTAAAATTCAGTATTGACGAAAGACTAAAATTCATTCGCAAACACAAACTTTGTAATTTGTACTTAAAATCCAACCATATATTCAAATTAATTGCCTTTCCAAATATCGATGCAAATGCGGTGATTCATACAGTTATTTGATTTGTACTCGAAATTCTAATAAATCGAAAATAAAAAACCCTTTAGATAACGGAAATGAAAAAGAATATTGCGAAACAGTTAACAAGAATTCTAATCCGAATAATCCGGCATCAGTGTTGAGTAATAACACACACATGGCCCGATCAAATAAATAAAAAAAAATGTTCTGTTTTCAACAGCATAAATAAAGGGTGTTTTTTTTAGATGTATAGAACTTTAAATTGCAATAAAACAACGATGTATTATTCGATTGACATGAATTTTTTTATTCGAAAGATAATCTTGTGGCATTACATTTTAAATATGATCAAGCAAGGCGTAGATTCGTTGAATGGGCCCAAAACGAGATTGCCGTTGTTCCCGATTTTCATAAGCGAATTTTGTTTAGCGATGAAGCGCACTTCTGGTTGAATGGCTACGTCAACAAACAAAACTGCCGCATTTGGAGTGAAGCTAATTCACAAGTGTATGTCAAAACACCGTTACATCCAGAAAAACTGACTTTTTGGTGCGCTTTATGGGCTGGTGGAATCATTGGTCCGTACTTCTTCAAAAACGATGAAGGCCACAACGTTACAGTCAATGGTGATCGGTATAGAGCCATGATTACTAACTTTTTCATTCCTGAATTGAACAATCATTATGTCCAGGAGCTGTGGTTCCAACAAGACGGCGCAACATGTCACACAGCTCGTGCCACAATCGATTTATTGAAAGACACGTTTGGTGACCGCCTAATTTCACGTTTTGGACCTGTGAATTGGCCTCCAAGATCTTGTGATTTAACACCGCTAGACTATTTTCTGTGGGGCTATGTAAAGTCATTGGTCTATGCGGATAAGCCACAAACGCTTGACCATTTGGAAGACAACATTCGCCGTGTTATTGCCGATATACGGCCACAAATGTTGGAAAAAGTCATCGAAAATTGGACGTCCAGATTGGACTACATCCAAGCCAGCCGTGGCAGTCATATGCCAGAAATCATATTTAAAATGTAATGCCACAAGATTATCTTTCGAATAAAAAAAAATTCATGTCAATCGAATAATACATCGTTGTTTTATTGCAATTTATAGTTCTATACCTCTAAAAAAACACCCTTTATTATATGTTCGCAAAGCAAATAATCAAAAAATACAATTAAGAGCTATACTCGATTCCGCCAGCAATATTTGTGTACTCACAGAAATAATGAGTAATTGCTTAGGAATAAAAAAGGAAAAAATAAAGACACCAGTATCCGATTTAAATGGATTATCACAGAACATAAAATGGAAATATAAAAAAAATTACTTTAAACGAAGATAGCAGTTATGCTGAACCAGTAGATTTCTTGATTGTAGGCAAAATAACTGAATTTACACCCTCCTCAAGTTTAGATATTTCCAAAGTGGAAATTCCAAAGTTTGTAACGTTAGCTGACAGATCGTTTTATGAAGCAAACGAAGTTCACGCTTTGATTAGCGCTGATATATTTTTTAAAGTTTTAAAACAGAATACGTATAAAGTAAATGAAGAGTTATTTTTCAAAGAAAGCGAATTTGGGTGGATTGCGTGTGGTAAACTTGAAGAAAGACAAATTAATAAACAAGGACAGTGTTTTTTAGTAAGCAATGACTCTGTTCAAGATACTTTAAAATTATTTTTTGATTTAGAGGGTTTGGGGATACGAGATGATCAAGTTCTTCATGAAAGGGATCAAGCTATAGAAATTTTTAAAGAAACTGTTGAATTCGAAAAAGGCCGTTATATCGTACAACTTCCCTTTAGAAAATCCTATAATGAATTGTCCGATAATTATCCCCTAGCTAAACAACGTTTCCAAAATTTACAGAGATTTGGTTATGATTCGGAATTATATCAGCAATACCGTGAAATCATTCGCGATTACACAGAACAGGGTATTATAGAAGAAGTTAAAACCGAAATTACAGATAACAAGTTAAAAAGACCTGTATATTATTTACCTCATCAGGCCGTAAGAAAAGACGGTCGCTTAACATCAAAAACAAGAATTGTATTTGACGTTGGAAGTCATCAAAATAATGAACTCTCATTAAATGATTGTTTATGGCCAGGAATTAATTTAAATCCTAATCTCTTAGACATATTAATTAATTTTAGATTGAATGCAACAGCCTTTTGTTCTGATGTTAAACAAGCTTTCTTACAAATTTGTCTTGTTAACGAACACAAAGATGCCATTCGATTTCTCTGGAGTGCTGACGAACCATGTGTTCATAAAAAACCTAAACTACAGGTATACTGTTTTAATCGAGTAAATTTTGGTGTTAGTTCAAGTCCATTTCTTCTGGCAGCCACGATTAGGCATCGTATTGAGAAATATAAACATGAATTCCCTGACACTGTAGAACTTTTAGATAGAAATTTCTATGTTGACGATCTTATTTCCTGTGGTAACGAATTTGAAGAAACTCTTCAAACTTCACGAAGAGCAAAAAATATTATGGAAGCTGCTGGAATGGATCTCAGAAAATGGATTACTAATGATGCTAATTTAATGGAGCAATGGAAGAAAGAAAATTTTAATGTACATCCTGTACATGAAACTGTAAGATGTGTTCCATTTCCATTTAGGAGCAAATGGAACAAAGGTCCTAGGACTATCATGGAACACTAATGAAGATTACTTGACTATAGATACTAAAAGTCTATTGGAATTTGTTTCCTTAGATAAAAATATGAAACGCTTCATACTGCAAGCAGTTGGAAAGATCTTTGACCCATTAGGGTTAATTTCTCCTTTCACAGTTAGAATGAAATGCTTCCTTCAAAATCTCTGGAAAGAAGAAATTCAATGGGAAGACCCTTTGCGAACACATATTGAAAAGGAGTGGAAAAAATTGTGTGAGGAGCTACCCCACTTACGAAATCTAAAAATACCTCGACTAGTTCTAGATTCTACTTTGCTGGAAGATGATGTAGAGTTGCATAGCTTTTGCGACGCCAGCAAAAAGGCATATGGTGCAGCCATATATTTGAGAACAAAGTCAAGGAATGGAATTTCTGTTAAACTTGTGACTTCAAAAAGCCGTGTAGCACCATTAAACTGTGTAACCCTGCCCAGACTAGAACTACTTGGAGCTCTAGTCGCTGCTCATCTGGCATTTAAGGTGAAAAAGATCGTGAATATTAAAAGATCCTGTTTACAATATCACTGGACTGATTCCAAAATAGATCTGTTTTGGGGGGATAAAGGGTAACAAAACCCGATGGAAACAATTCGTTGCTAACCGAGTCAACGAAATAAACAGCCTAACAGATCCCCACTCATGGTACCATTATGCTGGTAAGGAAAACCCAGCAGACTTCCTCTCTCGTGGGCTGAGCGCTGACTGTCTGGTGTCAAATTCCAGGTGGTGGACAGGTGCAGAATTTTTGTCCAATTCTGAATTTCCAAAAAACTTTCAGTAAGTGGTTCCTGAGTTAGACTACCTCACCGAACATGAGAAAGAGACTGTAGTTCAAGAAAGGAAAAAAATGCCTGAAGCTGACAGAAGTGAAGAGACTGTCTTGCTGAATAGCGATTCCTCTAGCATCCTTGACGAACTTTTAGAACTTTCTAATAATTATTTCATAGTTATTAATATTTTGTCTCATATTTTCAGATTCAACTACAACTGTAGGAATAAGTCCAAAAAGGGTGGACCTCTAATTGTAGCCGAATTCAAGGAGTCAGAAATTAAATTGATTAAGCATGCTGAAAGATCCTTGTTTCATAAAAAAAGAAATTCCAAGTAGTATTTTTAATTTATTTCCATTTGTAGATGGGGAAGGAATAGTTCGCATAGGTGGAAGATTAGAAAATGCTTCTGTGCCATATCTCCATAAGCATCCTGCGATTTTACCAAAAGGTTCAAAATTAAGTAAACTTTATTTTAACAGCTTACATACAAGACTCTTTCACGTTGACCCACAGGGATTGTTAAATGCTGTACGACAAAAATTTTAGCCTTTGAGCGGTCGTAGCATCGCTCGTAAAACCATTCATCAATGTGTGACATGCTTCAAAAGCAGACCCATTCTCTCTTCACAAATTATGGGTAATTTGCCCAGTGAAAGAGTAAACATATCGAGCCCTATTACTATTGCTGGACTTGATTTATGCGGTCCCTTTTTAGCCAAATATAAAAATCAGAGAAAGGGAACTCTAAATAAAGTGTACATTTGCGTTTGCATATGTTTTTCTACGAAGGCCATCCATCTCGAGTTATTATCGGATCTCACTTCCGATGCTTTGATAGCAACGCTTAAACGTTTTACTAGTAGACGGGGTAAATGCTCCAAAATTTACACAGATAACGCTACTAATTTCGTGGGAGCAAACTCAATATTAAAGAAATTTCATTAATTAATTAATTTTCCGGATGAAAATTTAGCTAAATATTTCGTGTCAGAAAATATTGATTGGAAATTTATACCTCCCAAGACTTTGGAGGACTTTGGGAGGCAGGTGTAAAATCTGTGAAGCACCATCTTAAAAGAGCGATAGGAAATCTTCACTTTACCTTTGAAGAATTTGAAACTATTATGATTCAGGCAGAGGGAATATTAAATTCGCGTCCACTGACTCCTCTCAGTAGCGACGCAGGTAACTTCGATGTTTTGAGCCCTGGTCACTTTTTGATAGGGAGACCTATAACATCAATACCTGAGCCAAATTTAATAGATGTAAATGAAAATCGCCTCGGTCGATGGGAATTGACAAAACCCTTTTTGCAGCGGATCTGTACTCTATGAAAGGAATCCGCTTATCAAATTTTTCAAGACTGTACGTCTAATAGTTTAAAAATGGAAATAATTATCTATAACGCCCTTTAAGCCCCCGCAACGCCACTTAGGAAACGATTTTCACAAAGCCCATTTTTTGACAGATCTGTACTCAGTGAATAGAATCTGCTTACTCAATTTCAAGATTTTACGTCTAATAGTTTAAAAAAGGAGTTAATTGCCTATAACGCCCCTTAATTCTCCACAACGCCACTTGGGGTCGATTTTCACAAAACCCTTTTTGCAGTGGATCTGTACTCTATGAAAGGAATCCGCTTACCAAATTTCAAGACTGTGCATCTAATAGTTTAAAAATGGAAATAATTATCTATAACGCCCCTTAAGCCCCCGCAACGCCACTTAGAAACGATTTTCACAAAACCCATCTTATAGCGGATCTCTACTCAATGAATGGAATCAGCTCACTAAATTTTGAGATTTTATGTCTAATAGTTTAAAAAAGAAGTTAATTGCCTATAACGCCACTTAATTCTCCACAACGCCACTTGGGAGTCGATTTTCACAAAACCCATTCTGTAGGGGATCTGTACTCTATGAAAGGAATCCGCTTACCAAATTTCAAGACTGTATGTCTAATAGGTTAAAAATGGAAATAATTATGTATAACCCCCCTTAAGCGCCCTCAACGCCCCTTGGAGGTCGATTTTCGTAAAAATCATTATGTAGGGAATCTCTACTTTATGAAAGAAATCTGTGTACCAAGTTTCACGACTGTACATCTAATAGTTTAGTAATGGAAATAATTATCTATAACGCCCCTTGGGGTTCGAGCTTTGCAAAATCCGTTCTTAGCTGACGTCTACTCTATAAGGGGAACCTACCTACCAAATTTCAAGTCTGTAGGTTTAATAGTTCCGGAGATATTGTGATTAGTCAGTCAGTGAGTGAGTGAGTCGCTTTTCTCCTTTATATACACTCTGTCGCAAAAAAATATATGCACCCAGAAGAAATTGAGCTACATTCACGAAATTTGGTATGCATGTAGTGTATATGAAAATAAACAAATGATTAAAAATTCAGAACAAAATATCATTTTATTAAGTGGTTACAGCTTGCAAAAGGTTAAAAATCAGTAAGTAGTAAAGCCACCTCTGGCAGCTATACAAGCCGAAATTCGGCGTGGCATCGATTCAATTAGATCACTTATGACCCCCTGTGGAAGATCCTGCCATAGTCTTTGCATCTGCGCAGTTAATTCTCCTGTATCTCGGGACGGCTGCAGTTGCCTTCCCAGCGTTTCCAGACATGCTCTATTGGCGAAAGATCTGGTGACCTGACAGGCCATGGTAGGACGTCATATCCTTGAAGACATTGTTGGGAGAGTCGCGCAGTATGTGGACGAGCATTATCCTGTTGATAAATGGCACCTGGGCGACTTGATAGCATGGGTAGCACAATCGGCGTTAAAATATCGTCCACGTATCTGCGAGCTGTCAAAGTGCCTTGAAGGACCACTAAAGATGATCGTGTGTCCCAAGAAATTGCTCCCCACACTGTCACACCTTGTGAAATTGCTGTATGCCGCTCGACAATAAATGCCGGATCGGACCGCTGGCCGGTGCGCCTCCAGACACGTGTGCGGTGGTCATCAGCACTGAGACTGAATCGGGATTCATCACTGAA
Organism: Trichonephila clavipes; assembly: GCA_019973935.1. Taxonomy (NCBI): domain Eukaryota; kingdom Metazoa; phylum Arthropoda; class Arachnida; order Araneae; family Nephilidae; genus Trichonephila; species Trichonephila clavipes. Next base: position 483,632 of record BMAU01020679.1, on the reverse strand, counting down.
GATGACACGTCTCCAGTCTGTCACACTCCAAGTTGCCCGAGGTCGGCAAAAATCCAGTTGACACTGCCTATGATGTGGGGTCAGTGGTAAGCGTCTTAGCGGACGTCGGCTCCTTAAGCCAACTTCGGTCAGTCGTCTCCTTATGGTTGCTCTTGATGGCACTGGGTGTCTGGAAGGAGGTAAGTGGCGTTGTATCGATGCTAGCGACGTTGTTGGTGCCGAAGTGGCCACTCTTCTGATTGCACGATCCTCGCGATCATTTGTGTTCCTGGGACGTCCTGACCCTCCGCGACGGTACACTCTACCTTCTGTGATCCACTGTTGCCAACACCGAGCAACTACCATATCGCTCCGACCGAGGTGGCGGCCGATACGTCTATTCGACCAACCTGCTTCTCTGAGGCCTATTATACGGCCCCTATCAAAGTCCGTCAGCTGCTCGTACTGCCGCCGGTTACGTCTTAGAGGCATCCTAAGTCTCAATATCGTCTATCAAAGTCATCAGATTCGTTTGGATAGCCGTACGGCGCTCGTACTCATGCTTTTAAACTCTCCCAGTTGCGCACCTAATATGCGCATAGCACACTTAGCCTTGTCTCATTGGCTTCTAAATTTTAATCATTTGCATATCTCTTACCAGACTAGATTCTTGCCGAGTTTCGTGATTGTAGCTTGATTTCTTCTGGGTGCATATATTTTTTTGCGACAGAGTGTATATAGATGAAGTAAATTCTGTGTGTGTGTTGATCATTTTTTTCCCTATATTCACCATGAGAAAACGAATGCTATAAAAATTAATTATTTCTTAAGTAAAATCTTTGTACTATTTTTGTTTGTTTCTCTAGTGTTTTACTATATTCTTGAGAACATATATATTCGAAGTATTAAATTAGCTCTTGGTTTTAATATAATTTTATTATTAACATGAGGTAACTACCGTCATCTGGGAACAGCAACAACACAAGCAATGATATACAGTTACAGTATACATTTAACATGAAAGTACACATTCAGTCACAGTTATCATGACCCCCTCCCCCTCTTTAAGTTATTAATCATATAACATAAGCAATCAAATAAAATGGTGGTTTACCAGCACGGTTACTTCTTCTTTGGACATTACAATCTGACTCATTACGGCTCTTTATTTTTTGAGGATTTACTATTAATTCTGAATCAAAATGAAAAGTACTTCTATCCTTGGGATCCGTTTCTATATTAAAGGGTGTGTTTGATTTTCTTTTCTATGTTTTCTATTACCTCTTAAGATATTGCCAGATTGATTTTTAACAAAATATGACCGGGGATGCAATTTGCGCTTTGAGACTCTATTTCAGCCGGTTCCCAAGTTTTGTTTTTAAAATTTTATATTCTGACATTCTCTTCTTTCTCCAGTTCTGGTAACGGATGAGAAGCTTTGTCATAGTGTATCTTTTGAAGGCTTGTTTTTTAATCAACTTTTCTCGAATGGTATTAAATAATTCAGCATTTAATAATTTTTTTGTGTGTGTGAGAGATCGGTTATTTAGTTTTTAATCTATAATTAAACATCATTTAAACTGGAGATAAGTAAAGACCTGATATTAGGGTATTTATATACACTTTTTATTAAACCTACCAACTAATCTATTTATCTTTCTTTGCCTTTCTCATAATGCTTTTAGCAATTCCTTTGATTTTTTTTATACCATTCCATTACTTGAGGAATAGTGAGGTCTAATGATTGCATGATTAAAATCTCAATCATTTGAAAACTTTTTATAAATATAACTATTAAATGGTACATCATCAGATACTACAATATTTGGATCACCAAATCTAGAGGAAATTGCCTTAAGTTTCATTATTACCTCATTTTGCACATTCATTTACAAATTCAGCAATTTCAATAATTTTTGAGTAATAGTCTATTATATCTCAGTAACTTATATTACCTAAGGCCATTATATCTACACCTATCTTTTCAAAAGGTCTATAGGGAACGGTATGACGTTTTAATGGCTCTTTACTATTAGCTTTTTTAAACTTTTCACATATTACACACTGTCATACTACTGTTCCTATGTTCGAGTTTATTCCTGGTCAATACATTATTTCACTAGCTCTTAGGCCGTGGGAAGCCTAGTGGTTAGAGCAGACTGAAAGGCCTGGGTTTGATGCCCGATGCCACCAAATGCTCTCCGAGTACACACGGAGTACGTGCTCGTTAAATCAGTGGGTCCAAAAGTCTTATGGGTGGTTGCATCTGAAACCACAAGTGCAGGGGGCTGGATAATATTTCCCTCCCCTCCAGCTCCATGCCTAAATTGTGGAGGTGGAGATCGGTGGTGTCGCCATCTATCGTAAAGGAGCTCACAGGCTATGGCAACATTCATTCCTTACCTTTGGGAATTTCAACGAGCCAAATCGTACTGTCAGCTGTATGGTGCTCAAGGCTAAGGCCAACGACAGGCGTACATCTAACCCCTTGCCATAATGAATTTCGTGGGCCTCGATGACTTCGCCAGACAGGTGGAATGAGCAACAATAACAGCATCTAGCTCTTTTCATACATTTCTCTATCCCAAAGTGAACATCATGAATTAGTTGTAGCATACTTTTTGTGAAACTATAAGGTACAGGATATAGTTAGTTTTTCATTGCTAAATATAAACATGTCGAATTTTTTTTCAAAGATCAGACATTTTATTTATAGTAATCAAAATACAATTTATAGATTTACACCGAGAAACACTGTTTTTAACTACCCATCAGGAGACATGAATTGCAAAAAAAGGTATCGTCCTGCCATCTGTATTGATTTTTATACGTTTTAGCTTCAATTAACTCATGTGGATAGACTAAATACCCATCACCCGCTTGGAGAAAAATTGTTTAATATGTGGCTAGACGTATTAGCCACTGCCCGCTAAAGAGTTAATTCTGGCAATTCAAAATGGAAGGCATTGTAAATTTTTAGGCTTTCACTGCCCAATACATTTAACAGGATAGCAATTTTTATTTTATCCGCTCTTTCGTCTTTCTCCGTTGCAAGCAGATAATTCTCGAGCTCTTGCCTCCATTTTTTCCACTTTTAATTTACATTTCCGATTGAAAATTGTAGCGGAGCAGGTGGCCGGCATGCTTCCATGATTCTCTTGGGTATTCAATCCTTTTTAATCACAAGAACTCCTGACTCCATGTTTAGTTCTAGTGTTTTACAATGATCTTCAGAATATATTGGGTTGTTTGGAAAGTAATTTCGTTTTTTTTTTGTGGAAATGAAAGACAGTTTTTGTATAATAAACAAATACTTTATTAAATTATATATTGGCCGTTCTGGTCCAACACCTTTTGCCATCTTTCTGGTAGTAGCATAATTCCACGCTCATAAAATTTTTGGTCTTTGCTGGCAAAAAACTGATCGAGGTGGTTTTTGACCTCCTCATTTGAGGTGAAGGTTTTACCGTCTAAAAAATTTTGGAGTGACCGGAACAAATAATAATCCGATGGTGCCAGGTCTGGAGAATATGGTGGGTGTGGCATTGTATCCCATTCAAGCTGTAAAAGCTTTTGGCGACTGTCCAAACTTGTGTGAGGTCTCGCGTTGTCTTGGTGAAACACTACACCTTTCCTGTTGAAGTGCATCATTTAGTTTGTCCAGCTGATGACAGTAGACTTCCGAATTAATCGTTGTGTTATCCGGTAAAAGCTAAAAAAAAAAACGATTTCTTTTAAATCTCGCCAAACAGACAGCATCGCCTTTTTTTGGTGAATATCGACTTTGGAAATGGTTTGAGCTTGTTCATCTTTTTTGCTCCATGATCTTTTTCGTTCTCAGTGATGTTGCGCTTCAAAAACGGATAATTTTCGTGACGTTTGAGAAGCGAATTGCAGACGTCAATGCGGCGACACAGATTTGTCTCTGTGAGAACATGATTAACCCATACATCGAGTTTCGAGGATAATCCCAGGCCTTTCAAGTGGTCATAAACTGTTGAATTTGATAAATTTAACCTCAGTCCGATCTCACGTTTTGTTATTCGCCGGTTCGCATCAACTAATGCCTTTATCAGCTTCAACCGGCCTTCGCGAACGTGGTGCATCTTCGACATCAAAATTGCCGGGTCGAAATTTAGCGAACTAGTTCTGGCACCGGCGGACTGTCAACACATCTTCTCCATACACATCGGTCAATTTCTTTCTGGCTTGAGCCGCATTTTTACCCTTTCTGTAGTAAAACAGTAAGATATGTCGAAAATGCTGCTTATCGCTCTCCATATTTAAAAGGGCACAAACCAAAAACTACTGCGTAGAATTAATTGGAATTTTTCACACACAAGCCTTGCTATATGAGCTCTCAAAGCATATAAAAATTATATTAAATGTGAAGTTGGGTGCAAAAAAAAATACAATTAAATCCTATGTCGGGAAAAAACGAAATTACTTTTTGAACAAACCAATATATATTCGAAGTGTTATATCAGTTCTCGGTTTTAAAATCATTTTTTTATACTAACATCAGTTGACTACCGTCATCTAGTAACAGCAACAACACAAGCAATGCTACACAATTTCAGTTTACAGTTAATATAAAAGTACACATTCAGTTACAGTTATCATGTGAAAGTTTTTTGGTACATTAAACATAAAAATTAATATTACTAAAATTAAAAAATACACTCATGGACAAAAAATTTAGCGCACCAAGAAGGAGTCGTCAAAATGAAACGAAATTTTGCATACGTAATGACCAGTGGCGCACACCGAAATTTTTTAAGGTGGTTGGGGGTCCGAGGGTCGAAAGTTCACTTTTCTCTTATCATAACCTAAAAAGCCGCCAAACATACTTCTTGATTATTGATTGTCGGGAACAAAAAACAGTACAAAATAGATTATTGAACAAATAATCCCATTAAATAATAAAATAATTTATTAATAACAAATACTTAATTAAATTACCAGAAATCATAAGAATTTAGGCATTTATTTTTTTCATAGTTAAAAATAAAAACAGCAAAGAGCAAATTAATCATTATAGAAGTATTAAGTAATAGTAGGAAAAAAATCTCACTTTAATCTGTAACGACAAAACTAAAACATGATAATTATAGTGTTTTCATTTACAGTTACCAATTTGTTTCTATAGGCTTATACAAATTAGTTACAGAATAAAATCTAGTTTTCTTGGGTTTTTTTTGCCATTTCATTTACAACTTCCTCAGGAGTGATGGTAACATTGCTTGAATTTAGCAGCGCAAGACCATTTAAATGTTCGTTATGCATGGTACTTCTTAAATATGTTTTTATCCTTCTCAGAGTAGAGAAAGATATCTCGCTTGTGCAATTTGTTATGGGAAGTGTGCATAAAATTTTTAAAAGTTTCTTAACATGAGGATAAAATACACCATTGCAGGACAAATAATTTTCAAATGTGGATTGTGAAGAATCGTGTTTTAATGTCATCTTAAAAAGTTTCAACTCGGAAAGTAAAACATCTCTGTGCTCTAAAAATAAAGGTTCGCCGTTTGAATAAAATTAGGCTAATTTCAAAATGTCATTTACATTTTCTTCATTATGTATTGCGTTCATCAAGCATAAAAATTCTCCTAAAATATTATTTTGCTTCTGCAATCGTAGTTTGAGTTGCGAGATCATGTTGTTTATTAAAGGTAGAAAAATGCTTCTCGCCTGTAGTATTCTTCGGCATTAGCAGCTGGCACATTATTGCGGTAACTGGAGCATTTTCCGGAATGAAACCTGGGCATCTTCAATTCTACGTTATTTCCTTCTGAACCTTTCTACAATTTTTCAGCTTCGTCATATATTTCTTTAAAAGTACAATCGACGTTAATTTTAAAATCCTCGAGGCTTTCAATTACTGTATCTGCGTAATTTAGAGCTTTCTTCAAATCCAGAGTAATTGTAAAGAAATATTCACAAAGCTTTTTAGTTACAGCAAACAATTTACGTAAACACAACAGGGATATTAAGAAACCTGATTTTAATAATGAAGCATGATTTAAAGATGCACGAGTTGAGGCGTCTCTGTCTTTCCAAAACGAAATTTCTTCAAGGGCTGCTATAACGGCTGGAAAGAGCTCCACCAAGACGATTATAGAATCGAGTCTTTCAAACCATCATGTCGAGCAAATTCCAACCAATTTTTTTTTACTCTGGGCAATTTTAGATTTTAGATAATGTTGTCGTTTTGGTGTTTGAAAAAAGCTATAAATCCTTGATATACAATTCCCATACAATTCTGGATCTCCGATATACTACATGAATCGATATTGCTAGATTTAAACTGTGTGAACTGCATTGTACGTATAAAGCAAGAGGATATTTTTTCCCCTTTAAATGAGCACTTACGCCATGTAGTTCCCCACTCATTGATCTGGCATAACCTTGTCCCCTCAAAAACGATAAATTTATTCCAAATGATTCCAAAGATTTTAAAATCGTTGAGGCTAGATCAATACCAATGCAACTAGTTACTGGGATAAATTGAGGGAATTCTTCATGAATCAAATTAGTATTAATAAAGAGTACTTCTTAAAAATAACTGCTGAATCCCTGCAATATCAGTCGTTTCGTCCGCAATGATGCTGAAACACTCATTTTTGTTTACACGGTTGACAATATCTTTTAATAAAATTTCATTGGTTGAGATGAAATTATTTCATTTTGTGTTCTGATGTAAGTATTTCTTCCACTATCTTTGAAATGTTTTTCTAGAACATCATCTCCAGCTTCTACACGAAATTTAACCAGCGCTCGGAACTTTCCTTCATTTTTATTTGTTTCTTCGGTTAAATTTAAGGAGCCATAATCCGAATGCCCCCTTAAGGCAATTCCTTGTTTTCCGCAGAAAATTACAGTTTTAATAATAGAACATAACATATGTCGATATTTTTTTATATTCTTCAGTTTTCTTTTTTGTCTAATATTTGCTGTTGTTTTTCTAATGCCACCTGTCTGACGTAGTCAGATCGAGGCCCACGAAATTCATCGTGGCATGGGCTAGAGGTACGCCTGTCGTTGGTCTTGAGCACCGTACAGGTGACAGTACGATTTAGCTCGGCGGAATTCCCCGAAGGGACGATAGATGGCGACACTACCTCTATCTCCACTTCCACAATTTCTGCATGTAAACTGAAGGGGAGGGAAATATTCTCCAGTCCCTGCGCTCGTGACTAAGCCCAGAAGACTACGGACCCACTGATTTAACGAGCACATACTCCGCGTGTACTCGGAGGGCGTTTGGTGGCATCGGGCATCGAACACAGGCCTTCCGGTCTGGAGTAAGATGCTCTAACCACTAGGCTACCCACGGCCCATTGTCTAATATTTTGTCGATACTAACGATAGAATTTTCACTAATTTTTTTCAAATTTGAATAAATTTCGAAACATTGTTGGTGATATTTTAATGAATTGTGATATTTAAAATAATGTATTGCTTTGTTCCACTTTTTGAAAGGTACTGATACTAATTTTCCAGTGCTCTGATTTTTGTGGTTACCTACTTCATTTGTGGAAAATAGAATGCAATATTTACTGAAAGCACCATCCATTTTTTGAGAATATGCGAACCAATGCCATTTCGAAAACCACTGCATTTGAAATTTGAAATGTTTTGATTTTATAAGTGTAATCAGGGGAAAGTATAATTTTTATCGGGGTACCATATATTGCTTAAAATATCAATTACCTCAAGATTTGGTATGGATCCTTTAATTCGCTATATAAAAATCAGTTACTGTAATATTCGAAGCTGGAGTTTGAATATTATTTCCATTATTTTTTGGCTGCTATTCGAATACCTTCAATTTTCACTTACTTCCATTTTTTCTTGTATATCATCATCCAATACCTGTTCATGCTGAGGCAAACCATTTGCGGTAGACCGAGAATCTTCTTTCACTTTCTGAGTATTTTGTTGTTCATCTTTACGTATTTTTTTCACAAAAGACAATGATTTAACTTGTTTTCTTTTACGATTTTGATCAATCATTTTTACAATATAATTAAAAACCTTATTTTTTTACAACTTAAAAATCAAAATGGATTTATGTTGAGTTGAAAGAATTTATGCGTTGCGTAGTAACAAAATCTATGTGTTACTGTAATTGGTTGCAGCCCTTTGTTCTTTCTTTTCCTTTGCAGCTATTAAGCTTCAAACTAAAACATTTGACGTAACTCAAAAAATTGAGATTATCTCACTGGAAAGATAAAAATATCCCTTTTCATCATAGTAGAAACGTTGGTCATCCGTACTCGAGAAGTAGATTTATTGTTGGGGGCGAGTTCTTTACCAAGTTTTGTATGACAGACCAGTGGAGAAAACAACAAACTCGCTCTTTTGATGTGATTCGTTGTTTGGGGGACTTCTAAAGAAAGTAAAAATAAAATGAAAAATGCAGCTGTGTTTTGAATCTTCCAATTTTTAACGCTAAGTAGGATACTTTGACGTGTTTCTGGGAAATGGAGTCTTTGGGAATTAGACATGTAGAAGACAAAATTTCAGAATTGGACAGGGAAATTTTAAACAAATTTGAAGTTTTATGTCCGCATGTCATTCCGTTTTGGAAGGGGAAGAAAAAAAGAAAAGAAATTTTATTTTTTGAAATTATTTTGCATAATATATATACACATAGGGTATAGGATTATAATCAACTGAAAAGAAAGTCAATGGCTATGGGGGGAGGTTCGGGCCCCCCTTGTGTGCGCTACTGGTAATGACTACTTTGATATAAGTAAATGATTAGAAAATCAAAGAAAAAGAATAATTTATTTCGGAGAAAAAGGCAAAAGAAGGGAGGATTTAATACCCTATTGAATCCCCTCTAGCGCGAATGCACGATGCGATACGATCGAGCATTGAGGCATACAAGTTCTGTATGATGTCTTGAGACATTTCATTCCACATTTGCTGCAACCTTGACTCTAGTTCGGTCAAAATCGTGGGATGCCCAACCCGCCGTCCCAAATGATCCCAGATATGCTCGATTGGAGACAAATCTGGGGATCGAGCAAGCCAAGGAAGAGTAGTAACAGTGTGGAGACAGTCTTGTGACACCCTTGCCGTGTGAGGCCGAGCCTTGTCTTGTTGAAAAATGGCTCTTGAGAGCCGTTGCAAGAGGGGCAACACATGTGCTTGAAGGATGTCATGGACATTCCGCTGGGCTGTCCTAGTGCCACGGATCAATACTATGGATGACCGTGTATTGTAGGCAATGGCACACCAGCTGTGGGAGCGGTGTGTCGATGTAAAGCAAAGGCAGGATTGAGGCGTTCACCACGGGGTCTCCACACACGAAAACGATTGTCATCACTCTTGAGATTGAATATGGATTCGTCGCTAAAGACGACCTGGTTCCATTCCGCTGCAGTCCAGTTTTCTCGTGCGCGGGACTACTCCAAACGGAGGCGTCGATGGGTGGGCGTCAAGAGCAGCACACGTAATGGGCGCCGCGATCCCAAATGCCCTTCAGTCAGGCACATTTCGTATGGCTCGAGAAGACACAGGGCCCCTAGTGAAGGTGCTACCTGTGCCCGGATGGCGGCAGATGAAGCAGTTGGCTCTATGATGTGGATGGTGTGGCGATTCTATGATTCCTTATGTGACTGTCTTCTCGACGGCTGGTCTGTCAAGGGCGTCCTGAGCCTGGTCTTCGTGTAAATGACATCTCTCGGATCCACTGGTCCCAACACCTCCTCATAACACAATCAGAGCGGCCTAATTGACGAGCTATTTGCCTAGTTGACCACCCAGCTTCCATCATGCCGATGATTCTCCCCCTCTCAAGCTGCAACAGCTGCTCATATTGTCTTCGAAAACGGCGTAATGGCATGTCTACCGCAGCTCTTCCTTTGTAAACGATTCAGCGTACTCAATCAAGCTTTGATTACCTGTTTTATACTCCACGGAGAACGACGTTAAATGCCCTCTACCGGCTATACGTAATGCGCAATCATGCTGCATTTCTAATCATTTGCATATTTTCCTGACATGTACCTTCATGCCAAGTTTCGTTACGATCCCGCAATAATTTCTTGTTGCGCTAATTTTTTTTGTCCATGAGTTTACATTTGAGCAGCTTCAAAGAACATGTTGTTTATTTACTCAAATAAGTATGATAAATTGGTCTCAGTTTCTGCATAAGTCTAAAATATGAAAGAGTTTTTAAGAACCTTTAGAATGATTAAATGTTTAAATAAACGCTTTTCTTCAAAAGTGCCTCAAGTCTTTAGGTTTAATTTAGAATGAAAATTTTGTAACAGCATTTTTGTAAGGGCATATTGACGATAAATACGTGTCGATTAAAAGGAATATAAAAGAAAAAAAGTTAATTTTATGGTGTAGAATCCTTAATTAGAGAATTTGTACCCTAAAGAAAAAAAAAGAAATTTCGAAGATGGTTTATAAAGGGCATGCAACACTTAAAAAAACGATGAAAGAGTGTACAAATAAGGTGTAGTTATAATACACTGCTGGCTCTGTTTCTGATGAGTATGTACGGTTTACTATTTGTGAGCGGTTGTGATTGATGAACATGATTCTATAAGGATCAAATGAATATTTTACAAGCAAACATAAATTCCTTTATCGATACATGTGGTGTTGCGGCCTGAAATACCTTTCAAGAATCCGAAACCATTTCAAGCAATCAAAGCATTGGTTTTCAGTGATTATGCAAGCTAAATTGCTCAAAATATTGCTCTCTATTGTCTTGATGTAAAATTTTCGGTAAGTTTTAGGAAAACTTGGTAGAAAATTATTTTTTCAAATTCTCAATTAAAAAAAAAATGTGTGTGCAAAATTTGTTGAAGACGTCAGCATCTATGCAGTTGTAATTTATTGCGGCAAGCAAATCAGTTTTCTTCATTATTTGTGTGCGAACTGAAATATAAAAATATATGTAATATGTACTAAATCCTGAAATTCTATAATATGAGAAACGTGTGGAAATATTTATTCATTTTTTTAGTATTCCATCGCTTAAATTTAGACTTTCGAGTGAGAAAAAATATCATCGAAGTTTGGTTCTTTATTTTACAAGTGCGGGACATTTATTTAGATTATGTGGTAGCTTTCTTCTCTTTTTTCTAAATCGAACTGAATCAAATGAAAATCAAACGAAAGCTTTTGAATGCTTAGACTATAAATCAGTTACTTATTGAACTTAATATTGTTATCTTTTCATGCTTTTACTTATTTATCTCTAATATGTATTTACCTTTACCGCTCTGAGTCGAAGTGTATTTTGTGGTATCAATCTGTTGTATAAGGTGAAAAGAAAGCTTAAAACTATTTCTTCACTCACTCGAAAAGTAGATCTTCTGTGGTCTCAGTAAAAAAAAAACAACTATTTCAAGCTTTCCACCTTCCTCAGAGGCTTGACAACCCAGGGTAGGCCTTGACTTTCTCAAGAAGCCTTTTCCAAGCCAGCCTTCTTCCTGCTAGTGTCTATTCTAAGCTTTAGCAAGGACTTATTGAATTAATGCTGTATGTATCAATTTGTGTTTAATGGTATTTGTTAGGATGAAACACTTTACTGTGGCATTGAAATAATGCATATTAGTTATTTTCCTCCACCAATTATATTTACATATCACTTTTGAGACATGTTTTTATGATAATCTGTTCGAGTTGTTGGGGGAGAATCATTGAATAAGTTTATCTATATAAATAAGTAAATGACCATTTCATATTATCATGATTGACTTCAAAGTGATATATGAACCTACGTAGAATCTACTGAATTTTGGTGAAATGCAAAAATATTTACAGGTATACGCGTATATTTACGGATACATATTTTTATCACCCAAAATTATTTAAATCAGAAAACTTTAGAGAAATATATAAATGATGACTCTTTTGTGGTAGCTTTTAAACTGTTTCGCTTATCAATTTAATCTTCGTAAAAAAATTTAAAAAATAAAATTTGTATTTCGAAACATTTTCTTCGTAGAGATAACATAACAGATATAAAAAAATAAGTTACAATGGAAATAATTTGAAATTCGCTTGCTTCAATAATCTATTAAAGTCTCTTACGATTTCAAAAACTCCACGGTTTTTTAAGGAATAGCAGTAATATATTCCCGGATTGTCTCTGACTTAGTCTTAGGAAAATTTTCCCTTAAAATACCATGTAATATTTACGCATTTGAATACCTAACTCTGTACAAGGAAAATTAATGAGATATTTCTAGTAAAAAAAATTCCCATTCTTATAAAGGGTATTTTTTTAAAGGTATAGAACTTTAAATTGCAATAAAACAACGATGTATTATTCGATTGACATGAATTTTTTTTTATTCGAAAGATAGTCTTGAGGCATTACATTTTAAATATGATTTCTGGCATATGACTGCCACGGCTGGCTCGGATGTAGTCCAATCTGGACGTCCGATTTTCGATGACTTTTTCCAACATTTGTAGCCGTATATCGGCAATAACACGGCGAATGTTGTCTTCCAAATGGTCAAGCGTTTGTGGCTTATCCGCATAGACCAATCACTTTACATAGCCCCACAGAAAATAGTCTAGCGGTGTTAAATCACAAGATCTTGGAGGCCAATTCACAGGTCCAAAACGTGAAATTAGGCGGTCACCAAACGTGTCTTTCAATAAATCGATTGTGGCACGAGCTGTGTGACCTGTTGCACCGTCTTGTTGGAACCACAGCTCCTGGGCATCATGATTGTTCAATTCAGGAATGAAAAAGTTAGTAATCATGGCTCTATACCGATCACCATTGACTGTAACGTTGTGGCCTTCATCGTATTTGAAGAATGATTCCACCAGCCCATAAAGCGCACCAAACAGTCAGTTTTTCTGGATGTAACGGTGTTTCGACATACACTTGTGGATTAGCTTCCCTCCAAATGCGGCAGTTTTGTTTGTTGACGTAGCCATTCAACCAGAAGTGCGCTTCATCGCTAAACAAAATTTGCTTATGAAAATCGGGAACAACGGCAATCTCGTTTTGGGCCCATTCGACGAATCTACGCCTTGCTTGATGATCGTTTTGATGAATTGCCTAACCAAACTGAAAATAAGTCACTTGACAGCTGTTAAATCGGTCGCCATCTTGGAAAGTAATGCCAACTTAAGCTTCTATACCTGAAAAAAAAACACTCTTTATCTTGGCTACTAAATATTATGCATGGATATGCGACACTTGGATCCCAAATTCAGATTATTAATGCGAGTATGAACTATATTAAAAATTTACATTACAAATTCAATATTTTTTTAATTGCCTTTCTTTAAAGTGCTTATTGCATGTTGAACAACTTGTTTTAAATAATTGTATAACATTAAGGAATATTTCATCAGAAAAAATGCTATAATTTTCACAAATTCAATTTAATTTCTTATTGAATTGCATACTTCATTAAGCTATTGTTTATGTCATATTAGATAGAGTTAATATGAAAGTTTTTGATTAACAATAAATATTTATCCTTTGATGAAAATGAATCTTATTTTTATAACAAAATGAATTGCAAATAAGATAGAAGCAATTTAATACAATACGGAAATAAATAGTTGCATAAAATTTCCATTCACAATTTCTACTAGTTATGTCTCTTAACCAGATGTTTATGTTTAGTGTTAAACACTTGAGTTCCATTTCATGCAAACTTAAAACTGACTTGAAGAAATGTATTGGCATTTTATTTTGTTATCACTAATATGTATCTAAAGTGTCCTTTTATATATAATTATACTTTTAAAAAAAGAAATTGATCATTATAATACACAAGAGCCCAAAATTTGTCTTTGAAACATATGTCACACAAAAATATCAGTGATTTTGACCAATTAACCTCTTAACAATAATTTTGGAAAAAGATTCTCTGTAATTCTCTTCGATAAATATCATAAAATTGATCAAAGTACTCTTCTTAGGTCAATATTTGCAACAAACTCAATGCAACAAATTTATTCAGGACTTATATCATGATATTTATTTTTACAAAAGTATAAAATAAATCTACAAATTGTGCAAATATCAATAAATGCATATTATACATATTTAGTAAAAAAATTAGTATATGTGTGAGACAGGTTTTTATATCATACAGTCAAACTCTGAAAAACATATGTGTTGAAACCATGCAAATATATTACAATTTTTATTTTTTTCTAGAAGAATTATGAATTCAAAAATGACTTTTTATTTTGGTCATGTAGGAGGGGGAGCAGGACTTTTATATTTAATATGTGGACACGAATTTATATTCTACTATATACACATTCTAATTTAAAAATTTTAATGCCTTAATTTATCACCATATTTGGAATTCAATTCTCGTTAAATCATATATTTTACCTTAAGTGGTACAGCGAATAACGATTTTTAAAATGTAGCACAATTTTTTTTATGTGTAATTTTAGAAATGGTAAATGATAATTTTGATTTCTAATCTTTGAAAGTGGTTCTTATTTCATCAACTAGTATAAGCATTAACACAGCTGTAATAAAGTAAGATATTTTTCCATTTCTTTATCCTGTAATATTGTAAAATTACTAAGTAAAATAAGTTTTATAAATATATACTTCTTTTTGATATATATATGGTTACATTTCAGATTCTTGTGTTCTAATTTTAGATAATTAAATGCTGAAGTACCTCTGTTAACTACTCTGAAGATGTGTAAAATAAGTAAAATTTAAGTTAACTAAACATAATATATTCTCAATATAACTTGATATAAAATAAACAAATATTTGCTTTTAAATATTTACAATCTTGTAGAAGTAAGTTTACATCTATTCAAAATCCTTTTTGAAGAAGTTTCATTTGTCTTACGGTGTTGAAAACATTATTCAAAGAGTGGTCAAACACATAAACACTGGGAAGATGGTATATAATCCTCAGGCTTCGTCATGCTATCAAAGCACTTAGATTTGTTAAAATGATATTAAAAAATGATTTTTTTTCTAATTATCCTTTCTATAACTGATCGAGCAACCATTTCAGCAAAATAAGACATTTTAGAAAGTAAAATGTAAATCATTAAGAACAAAATAATCGTACGCAATAGTAAACAAACGACGCCATATTCACCGGTTGACGGAATCACGTGATCGTGACGTCACATGAATTTAGTCCATTGGACTGCATGCTTATTTCCAAAACTACTAAATAATCATTTTTTACACTGGTGTGCAAAACTTAAGCAACAGGTGGATTTATTGCCATAACTTCACGAAAAATCATCTGAGAGACATGAAATTCAGAAATGAAGGAGAGTATTATGTACGTAAAGGATGACGAAAGCATCGGCGCTGAAAAAGGAATACAATGCATACGGTATGGAATCAAACAAAAACAAGCTTTATTGAACTCATAGTATCGTGACTCATGATGGTCTATCCAACAGGAAGAACAACAAGCAGATGTTCCTTAATATGGTACATGCCCTCCCCTCACTGCAATGGTTGCTTCGCACCGTCTCCGCATACTCAGAACCAGCTGGTGCAACATTTCTTGCGGTAGGAGTACCCATTCTTCAATCAGCATCTGTTTGAGTTGTTGGGTGTTCTCCGGATGATGTAAGTGTGCTGCAATATGTCTCTTCAAAGCATCCCACACATGTTCGATGGGATTTAAATCTGGGGAGTACGCTGGCCAATCCATTCGAGTTATATCTTCACTTTCCAGCAGCTCCTCAACAGCAAGAGTCCGATGTGGCCGTGCATTGTCATCCATAAAAATGAAGTCTGGACCAATGGCACCTCGGAACAGACGCACATGGGGAAGAAGTACCTCCTCAAAATAGCGATCCTCGGTTACAGACCCTCTATCGAAAATGTGAGTTCAGTTCGCCCGTTCAGCATAATGCCTCCCCAGACAAGAACTCCAGGATCACCGTAATGGTGTCTTTCCTTGATGTTACTGGTATAAAACCGTGTCCCGATCTCTCTCCAAATCAAAACGCGTTGAGAATCGCTTCTGGTACTGAACCGACTCTCATCCGTAAAGAGGACACGACTCCATTTATCAGTTGTCCAATTTTTGTGCTCTCTGCACCACTGTAAACGGTGGCGTCAGTGGTCAACTTTCAATGGAAGGCAGCGTTCAGGACGGCGGGCGAATAGGCCCCTTTTGTGAAGGCGTCTGTCCACAGTAAACCGTGACACTTGTCGCCCCGTTGCTGTAGAGAGTTGCTGAGCAATGACGCTTGCTGACTGCTGTCGGCCTCTTTTCGCCTGCAGGATGATATAACGGTCATCCCCTGCAGTTGTCGTTCTCGGGCGGCCACCACCAACCTTTCTAACAGCTGTACCTGTGGTTTGGAACGCTTTCCAAGAGCGCAAAACGACACTTTTGTTGATTCCGAACTCTGCAGCTACACTGGTGACGGTACGCCCGTCCTCCAGCGTTCCGATCATTCTTCCACGTGTGAAGTCGTCCAGGTGATTTCTTCTAGCCATATTTCACGAACTGACTCACTGGCACTTGCAACGAATATGTTGAATTGAGTCTCCGTCCTTCATTTTATTCTACTGTTGAGCAGCGCGCCGACATCACGCGTTTTGCGTACGCTCACGTCTCGCTTCTGACATTTGGTTCCTGATATTTGCATAACCATGACGTTTCTATTGACTTACTTGTTCACTGTACTGATCTCCAGACCTCCTTTTCTGCAATTTCATGGCTATCTGCTAAATTTATGCATTGTTGCTTAAGTTTTGCACACCAGTGTAGTTCATATTTTTGATTGGAAAGTAAAGCACGTGAAAATTCAGGCGAAGGCCAAAAAAAAAAAAATAATGAGCTAGGACTGAAATTGTTATGTTTGGAGTATCTTTTATGATAAATAATTTGCTGTTTATATATTTTAAGACTCGACTAGGTTATGGAAAATAATGGTAAATAGAAGATTTTGTTTTAGATACAAGTCAATTAATCCTTATATATACACACATATATGTATATGCTGTTTGCTATAGAAAATTGCGCGCCAAGATAGAGTTGTCAGAATAAAACAAAATCTTACCTACTTAAGTACAACGTTGATTTAAGTAAATGATTAAAAATCAAAGCAAAATGGTCGCTTATTGTAGAAAAGTTTACAAATGAATAGAGGTTTTAGAACCTTGTTGGGCTACATCTGGAATAGTTGTATGATATGATACGAAACATTGAGGCATTCAAATCCCGTAAAATGTCCTGCGACATCTCGTTCTATAGGTGCTGTAAACGCGTTTCAAATTCTACCAATTTAGTAGGCTGTTAAACTTGCCGTTCTAAATTATCCCAGATGTGCTTGATTGGTGACAAATGTAGGGATCGAGCAGGCCTGGGAAGGGTGAAAATGTGCATGTGGCTGTTCTGTGAAACCCTTGCTGTGTGTGGGCGTATATTGTCTTGTTGAGAAATTTCTCCTGGGAGCCCATCCATGATTGGCAACGTATGTGGCTGAGGAATGTCACGAACATACCTCTGGGCCGTCATGGTGCCATTGATCAATATAAGGGGTGACCATGTGTCAAATTTTATGTCCTCCTCCCCGGTACCATCACATCAAAGGAAAGGCAGGATTAAGAAATTCATCACGGGGCTCCTGCATACGTACATAATTGTCACTACTGCCCAAATTGAATCTGCTTTCATTGCTGAAGACGATCCAATTATATTCGGTTGCAGTCCTATACCTACAAGCGCGACATCACTCCAAACGGAAGTGACGGTGAGTGGATGTCAATGATATTACAACTCTCCTTCAGCCAGGCGCCTTGCGATCTGATGGACTGCCACAGAGGCCTGTAGTGAAAGTGCTGCTAGTGTATGGATTGCGGGCAATGAGAGAGCTGATGCTTTGCGTGCCGGCATATGATGTGACCATGACCATGTCGACTATTGGTCTGTTGAAACCGTCCTCAGCTTGTCGCCGTATAAAGGACCTTTCTTTCTCTTGTCCAATGGTCACACCTCCTCACATTAAAGTCAGAATTGCCTAGATGACGAGCTATTCACTGAGATGACCACAGATTTACGTCATTCCTATGATTCTTTTCCTCTGGAACTTAGACAGCTGCTCATATTGTCTTAGATAGTGGTGTAATGGCATTTCTTGTTGAAAAGTATCCCTCTTCAACAGATTAAATACACACAAACCCTTCTTTCCGGTTTTGTAATCCAAGGGGAACGAAGTTCAGCGCCTTTTGGTGACATTACGTGATGCGTCACGCTGCATTTTTAATAATTTAAATATCTGCATCACATGTACTTTCATGGCAAGTTTCTTAACAATGTCCCTCTTACTTTTTGGTGAGCAAATTTTTATGGTCATTACGTACATATTGTATATACATTGGCGCAAAACGTAACCAAACAATCTAAACTTTAAGTAGAAAGCCATGAAATTGTAGTAAAGGGGTTTTGCGATCAGTACAATGAACACGCAATTCAGTAAGAAAATGCGTATGCAAATGTCAGGAACAAAACAACATAGGCGACTTGATTGTACGCAAAAGTGTGCGGTCAGCTCACGCAGCTCAAGGTTACAAAAAAGGAAGAACTGAGGCGTAAATAAAGACATCCGCTGCATGTGAGTTCTTTCATGAAATATATGGCAAGAAGAATGTTCTGGACGACTTCATACTTGGAAAAATGATGGGAAAGGTGGATGAGGGGCGTAGATTGACCAATGTAGCTGAAGAGTTGGGAATCAACAAAAGTATCGTATCGCGCACTTGAAAAGCTTTCCAAACTATTGGTACAGCTGTTGGAAAGGTTCATGGTGACCACCCTAGAAAAAAAAACTCAAGTGTATAAACCACACATCGTCCTACAGGTGAAAAGAGCCCTTTACCCATCAGCAAGTACCATTTCTCAGCATCGCAAAACAAATCAATCAGTCCTACTAAATCAAATAAATGCTCTATAATTCTTATAATATGAAAAAAAGGAAAATTTTTCCTATTTTTCTCCTTATTTATTAAACGTCGATTTGGGAACGGGAGGAAGCAATCCTGAAAACTTCAAAAAGAGAAGAGTAGTTTATTTCATTTTAAATGCTTTAATTGGACATAAAATTGCAAATACAGAAATAGACAGAACATTTTCAAAAGCTAGATTACATTTAACCGCCTAAAAATACTTCATAGAATTTCGAGACATCGTTTCTACTACTAATACAAAATCAAAACAAAGAAGTATAGAGTTCTCGTGTGCATGCGTGGATTCAGAGTTCAGTTATTGGTAGTGAGAGAGAGTTACATGACAATCAACTACCATCTTTGAGTTTTTTGAGTTCGAAATTCAAACTCAACTAACTACATTGCCCGGCGTTGCACGGGCTATCTCTACTTTTTTAATTTTTCCCTTTCTTTCACAAAATCAGAACTTCTAATACTCATTTTCAAAATGACTCCCCCCCTCAACACCACTTAGCCCGGCGTTGCTCGGCCTTTCTCTTTTCCTCATGACACCAGCATTTCTGTGTGTGTGTTTGTACGCGCACAATGTGAGTGATTTCTAAAATTATGTCAAAAAATTTCACTTTTTCGAAATTTGTTCCAAACTGATGTCCTAATTCAACTACAAAAACTTCACTTTTTTTAAAAAAAAATATTTAATGAAACCATTTACAGTGTAATTAGTTTGAATTGCTTAGAATGTCTTATTCAAAGAGAAAGAAATTTTGCCTGAATGTTTTTTATTTAAAAAAAATAGCAAACCATTCCATAAATTAAAAAAAAAGAAGGTAATTTCTAAATTTATTTTGAAATAGTTTTAAACATTTCCTAACGTAATTATTGCTTAAACAAATATTTCGATTGTTTTATCTGCAATATTTTTATAAGCAACTTGTAGATAAAACTTTAAATTTCAGAACGTGGTTAATACCTTTAAAATAAAAAAATATTTTTAATATCCCGTTTCGTTATTCGTTAAAAGAAAAAAAAAATTCGGACTTCATTTGATAAAGACTGATAAAAGAAAGAAAGATATATATATATACAGGGTGATTATAAAGAAACTTTGCCAACATCTGCACTTCTAGCGCCTGTTCTATTTAACCGATCAAGATGATATTTCAAATATAGTTCTTTTGAGATATGCGCTCGAGATTCTGTGAATGGCAACAAAGTGGCGCTCGCGGTTACGGTTATAGTGACAGAAACTCGAAATTTTCGAATGGCAACGCCTACGTTTTACCATCGCAAAATGTTCAGCACATGCGAAAACCCTAAATAGCGTTGAAACGGCACCGATATGTCCGAAAACCGACGTGTTATACACATACAAACAGTTCTTCAAGGCGCACGGAGGAATAACGCATACGACAGAGACAAGACACTGCTCAATGATGAGAACACATAGAGAAAAAAAAAAAAAAAAAAAATCTGTATTAATTTCAAACATTTTCCACATGAGTGCCATCACAGGCAATTACGCATTGCATGCGGGAGACGGTGGACAATATCGCTGCACGCAACATGGCACGAGGGATGTTTCCAATCTCACGCCGTATAGAATCCTTTAAGTCCGACAATGTTTGAGGATTGCACAGATAAACTGTGGATTTGAGATAGCCCCAAAACCAGAAATCCATAGGCGTCAGATCTGGGGATCGCGCAGGCCACGGAAAAGGATAATAGCGTGAGATGATGCGATCACCAAAATGCTGATCCAGGAGCCTTTTAACAGACCTCGCTATATGTGGAGGTGCGCCATCTTGCATCCAAACAATGTCATTGAGTACATTCCGCCGACGCAACTCCGGTAAGACATAATTTTTCAGCATGGCTGCATACCGAGAGCCCGTTACAGAACATGTTGCAGGGCCAGTCGGGGTCGTTTCCTCAAAGAAGAACGGGCCCAGAAAAATGTAGCTGTAATGCCGCACCACACAGTCACTTTGGCGTCAAATAATGGTACTGGCGCCACAGCGTGAGGATTCGTCTCTCCCCAGTGCACACAATTCTTTGTGTTAATGCTGCCATTTAAGGTGAAATGCGCCTCGTCCGTCCATAGTATGCGAAG
This sequence comes from Trichonephila clavipes, assembly GCA_019973935.1. Classification (NCBI taxonomy): domain Eukaryota; kingdom Metazoa; phylum Arthropoda; class Arachnida; order Araneae; family Nephilidae; genus Trichonephila; species Trichonephila clavipes. The sequence continues at coordinate 462,630 of BMAU01020679.1, read as the reverse complement.
TGGCCAGTCGTTATCCGCATCATATCGTAACAAAAATTCATTTGCGAAGTCCAGACGTTGTTGTGGGTCACCCGGCTCCAACATCTGGACGCGCTTGAACCGATAGGGAAACATGTGAAGTACCGAGCGCAAGAGCTTGCGGACCGTTGAGTTCGGGATATCCAACACACGCGCTATGCCTCTTGCGGTTTCTGTGTGTCCTGCAGTCACTGTATGGTGACTGTATGGTAGTCACTTCCATGACAACGTCCTCAGAAACAGTTGGCCGTCCGGAGCGAGGTTTGTTACAGGTGCAGCCTGTATCTTCGAATTTCCGCACTAAATCACGCAGAGCTTGCAGAGTACCTGGGCCGCGTCGTTGTCGATGATTGCGGTGATACACACGCAAGGCTTCCGCAGCGTTCATCCCATTTTGGTAATAGAGTTTGATCAATTCACCGCGAACTTTCCCAGGAAGAACCATATCGTCGGCATGTGCGAGTTCCCGAATGACGACTTCGCATACCCGCTTGGTATTTATAGGTTTCCTACGCTGAATATCTGGCGACCGGCGTTCTGTGATTGGTATCTTGACTCTGTCATATGCAAATTTATTGCGTGCGCCCAGATCGTGTTTTATTGGCCGGTTTTCAGAACTCTGTTTTGTGTTTGCATAACACGTCCGTTTGTAGACATATCGGTACCGTTTTAACTCTATTTAGGGTTTTCGCATGTGCTGAACATTTTGCGATGGTAAAAAGTGGGTGTTGCTATTCGAAAATTTCGAGTTTCTGTCACTATAACTGTAACCGCGAGGGCCACTGTGTTGCCATTCACAGAATCTCGAGCGCATATCTCAAAAGAACTTTATTTGAAATATCATCTTGATCGGTTAAATAGAACGGACGCTTGAAGTGCAGATGTTGGCAAAGTTTTTTTATAATCACCCTGTATATACATATAATTTTATTATATTAATTTTTAAATATTTTTAAAAATCTCTGTAAAAAAAAGAAGTTCCGAATTTTCCCCAGAAAATAAATGATCTTTCCAATTCTCTGCAGATGGCGCCACGTGCATAATAAATGCGTTTTAAGGTTTTTAATTAATATCATTTTAACTAATTGGAATATCGGAGTATAAATGGTCAAAACGGATTTCTCGGATTATTCCCGAAATTTTGGTACCATCAGCGAGTTTCTGTGTCTTGTGGTTTGAGAGAAAATTGGGCTATATACCTATATACATCCCTACATAGATACGTTTGTTTACCTACGAATTTTAATAGAGTAGATGTTTCGATAATAGTCCATATTTGGATCGTAAGTTCTTGGGGATATCCAGTTCTACAGTCGATTCCAAGGGTATAAATCTATCTATGGGACGGAAAAATTCACCGTTCCTCATCTTCACCTTAACCCTTTATCGACCGACGGTACTTATAAGTACCACTCACTTTAAAATTACGTAGAATAACCATTTTTGCAAATATCCTGACGATACACTTAGCAGGAATATTCTTTCAAATCCACTCTTCTAAGATATATGTGGCAGCACAGGTTCTATGATGAATATTTTAGCGGGGAAGGCGAATACTTTTGTAGCAGAAATTGCGTTTTCAGCTGACAGCGTTTTCAGAAGATTACAAAGATTATCGTTTTTGTCCAGAAAATATAGTTAATGTCAAAATTTAAGTGTGTTATTCTGTTTGTATGTTAGTAAAGACCTTAGAAAACGATTTGAATATTTACTTTAAGTGAACAGTGTATATAATTAATTTTACAGTCGAATATCTTTAATTAATTAATTAGCTCTAATGAATTACATTTCCCAAAGTGGAGTATTTTGTTTATGTATATATCCCTTAACTTTAATGTAGTGAATAAAAAAAAACATTGCTTGAAAAAAAAACTGCAGTAAACCATAATGCGGTAGATAAAAGGTTAATAAGATGCACATGTTCATCTTTAGAAGGGAACAGTTTAATCATTTGAGCTAAAGACCAGTCAATTCTCTTATGGTTATCGCAGGAGACAAAAACTCTATCACTAACTCAAACTTGACCTTTTTCTTCCTATGTTTGGATGATCGCCTTAAATATATATATATCCGAAGTATTCAACTCGAAACCTTTTTTCTAAAGTGTATCTAATCTTTTCGATATTTACATCTCTTATTAAGAGAAATTGAATCTAAATAATTTAAATCAGGAATTCCGGATTCTTTTATGTCTCTTAAGGTATCAGACTACGTTCGGAACCTTGATTTTAAAAAAGCGCATAAATGGATAATTTTCATGATACTTAGAGTCACTTAGATTAGAATACATGTCTAAAATTGTTTTAAGGACATTTTGACAAAAAAATTATTTAAATACAATATTTCGGCAAAAAATTAACTTAGAATAACCTTTTTTCAAAATTTTCTCCTTTTGTGAAAAATGTTTCTATTATAATAATATTTTGCCTGTATATAGCTCAAACCTCTGTACACAGGTTCAACTATGATTTTTGAAAAATTCCCATTATTTTCAGAGTTACAACCCATTGAAATAATTATCGGCGTTTCTTCTTAAAATTTCTCCCCTCTGTTGTCGTAAAACATGAATAAACCCACTTCTAAGTTATATATTTCAAAAATTCTAGTTGAGCCTCAGTACAAAGGTCTGAGCTATATACAGGCAAAATATTATTATAATAGAAGCATTTTTAATAAAAGGAGAATATTTTGAAAATGGGTCATTCTATGTAAATGTTTTGTCAAAATATTGTACTTAAATAATATTTTATAGTAATAATATTCCTAAAACAATTTTATATACGTTTTCTAATCTAAGTGACACAAAATATCATAAATTTTATCCATTTATACGTTTTTGCAAAATCACATTTCCGAACGTAGTCAGATACCATAAAAACATGAATAGAGAAAGTGGTGACAAATCATCTATTTCTTGTGAAACATATGTCATAGGTGAGTTGTTGAGGATATTTTCTACGACAGAGATAATTGTATTTATTTCTTTGAAGTTAAAAGAACTTCTTCTAAATATTTTCCTAACCATTCCTTTGACCATTCCATTTAATCTTTCCCATTGATCTCCCCACCATGGTGCAGCTGGGGGTTAAACTTCCAAATAATTTTATGAGCATTACTGAATTTTGAGATTGTATCTCAATCGATTGATAACTTATTTAATTATTTTTATTTCTTTAACCAAAAATACTAATTTCTTAACTTTCCAGGTTCTTAAGTTAACATCGCATCATGACTTAAGTTAAAATTAGTTAAGTTCTATTGACAAATAAACATTACACTAAATTAACAGTCCGATCGTATAGTGGTAACAATTAATTTTATTGAATAACATATTTAAGTAACTATAAATTTACTAAGTAACTATAAATGTATCTCAATCGATTGATTTTAATAAATTTTCAGCTCTAGTAAAATTTGTGCCATTGTCGAACAAATAAAGATGTCTAAGATATATTTAAATGCAAATATTGTTTCATAAATTTATTTTTCATTACCGTGAAAATTGATGCAGAAGCAAAACTAATTCTACTGGGACATATCTGAACAATGCATATTTAATTAAAGATATTCGTTATATTGTCAAGACGAAGAAAAACAAACAATGTTAAAAATAAAAAAAAAAGCAATTACCAAACGTCTTGGTTTTATGGATCAATTCTCTACAACCTTTCAGTAAATGAACTTTAGAAATCATTATTCTGGAGAATATTTCAAAATAAATTTTTCAATATAGACTGGATTTTTTGTAAAAGACACTTTCTTTCCCTTAAAAAATAATGTTAATGAAAAAGAGCATATTTTCGAATGGACTGTTTAATCAACACAAGTTGCTTCATATTATGATGAAAATGGTTAATTTAAAACTGTGTGTGTAATTATTCCTGAGAATTCTTTAAATCAATGCACATTTAAGATAATGTAATTTCTATTATGAAAATTACGCAAAGTTAAAATTAAATTGATTCTATAGGTCAATCAAAACAAAACAACTTTAGCAGATTGCATTTCTGAAAATTTAAGCATATCCGAAAAAAATTAGGTTTAAAGAATATTGCAAAATATTAAGACGCTATTATAATATGATTTTAAATTATATTCAAACGTAAAAGAAGAGGTATAACTTCAGAATTCTTTAAGAGAACAGTGTACATTTATAAAGCTTTTTTTAAATGAGTTATGTGGCGCGTAACGAAGGATATTAAAGCCGCCCTCCAAAGTCAGCTTTTGGGCCACAAGACATGCTTGTCCTCAGTCAGGCTTTGCCACCCCTCTTCCCGCAATGTGGCGGTTTACGTTACGTCACTGAGAATGCTTCAGTTGAAAATACAGAATCAATTTTTCAAAGGAAGACTTCAAAACAAAGACTGTGATCAAAATTGGTTTAACTTAATGGATTTCAGTGTAAGGCAGAAAAAGACATATTGCTTATTAGTAAATATCGCTTTACTAATAAGAAAATCCCATTGCAATTACACAAAATCCTCCAACATATCTACGTCTTTTTTCCGTAAGCCATGATAGTCGAGTAATCACGACCACGAGCTCGTGGCAGATGATGTTCCAATCGAATTATATGTTCAAATCTTGATTCCTCTAAAGACTTAAACAGAGGAGCTGTGGCTGCAAGTTTCAGTCCTGGTGCTATTTAAGACCTACTGTGTAGACGCGCTAATATACGTTAATTCTTTTATGCGACAATTCTTTTATGCATGTTCTAAAAATATATGTAAAATATTTTTCATTATGCTTCATATCAATGTTTCTCAAACTGTGGGGCACGCCCTCTTAGGGGGCGTGATAACCCTACGAGGGGGGGGTGAGCATATTGAAAAGTCGAAAATAAAATATTATTTAAACAAATTATGAGCTTACTAAAAATAAACAAATACATTCTGACTTAATAAAAAATGAAATACTCATTTACACTATAATTCACTTATAGTTGTATCAGTACTACACAATCGATTTTATAATTAATGTAACAATACTAAGTTAAGGACAAGTTTAATAATTACCAGGGACCCCCCCTGGATTTGTCATATATAAAATCATATGCCAGCATTATCACTTATCTGGATATAATTTGTACGGTTTATATAATTAATCCCTTAAATGCCAATTAAAAATTACGCGATTCTTTCCCTAATGATACGTACGTAAGCGTATGGGGTGTATTGAGTTAGATAGAAAAGGAATAAATAATCAAATCATTTGAAACAAGTAAATCCTTCGCAAAATCTGTCAAGGTCATTTTAATGCTTTCCAAAGTATTCGGAATAATTTTATGGATAGCAGTGTACAGAATAGATTTTACTTCGGAAAGACGTATATATGCGTCTGGGGCAATTAACACACTGGCTGAGCGAGACATTTATATACATCGGAGGGACTTAAGAGGTTAAAATCGCACTTTGGGTTTAGTGTCAGTGTATAGTATTTTATATGTAATACATCATTATTGCAAGGGAGGCGCGAGGCAAACTATGATTGAATATTAGGTCGCAAACGTTGACAGCTTGAGAAGCACTGCTTTATATGTTTGGGAATACTCATAAAAATACATCTTGGCCTAGTAATTCTTCAATCGTCTCTGTGCTTTTCCAAAAATCATAAAAATATTTTACAAGGAAAAAAGGGCAGCAGAAATAGTTTTTACAACTTCCCTAAATGAAAAAACAAATATATAAAAGAAGGGACGTAACTAACCGTACAAGTAAGTTTGAAGGTCAATCCGCAGCAAATACATTCTGCTGCCTACATCTGATGGCAATAATATATAACAGTGATGAATTTTTTATCTTCCTAAAATTTTTTTGATTATGGGTCTGGGTTTTGTTTTTTTTCTCTCTGAAAGAGTAGCATTTTCGGTTTGAAAAGGAAACGTAATAAAAAAATCTCTCATCATGGGATTACAGCAAATCAAATAAAATGTTTTTTATTTGATTATAGTATCAAAGATAGCTAATGAGGTTTTGAAGTAGAAGCTTTTATTTTTGATGACGTAATATCGCAGATTATATATATATAAAATATATCAGTGTAAATGTGTATTTTATTATTATGTCGGAAAGTATTTTGTTTTATTTCATTCCAGTAAATACGTTTTTTAAAATCTTTTAATTTCGATATGCTTGCGCCCCCTTGTAGGTTTATCGCGCCCCACATTTTGAGAAACACTGTATTAATGACATGATGCATTCGGTCAAATACTGAAAAAAAATACGCAGTAGGATTGTTCTCAGTTCAAGATATCCTTTGACGGAACATTTCAACAGGTCTTGGCTCCTTGTCACAATTCGATATCTGTCCAGACTTTTATGCCGGAAAATAAAATACAAGTGCTAGTTTCGCAGGGTAATTCAACAGACCTAAATCCTATTGAGAAGTTATGGGGTATTCTCAAAAATCGTTAAGCTAAGATGAAATGCACGACAACAGAACAGATGATAAAAAATGCTTTTCAAGTGTATTTCCACGATGACAAAGTTAAGATAATGTGGGCTACACAGCAAAGTGAAAGGCAAAAAGTGTCCACGAGGTCATTTCTACTAAATAAAGACACACACACACACACACACATATATATATATATATATATTCTTCAGGGGGATATAAGGATTTGAAAGTCTACTTAATATATGCAATGTTTAAAAGCTAAGGTTTAAGAAAAAAAATTTTTCCCATTTGTCCCAATTAATTCGAGCAGTATTGTAGTTTATTAATTATTTATTTTTATTTCCCACTTACATTTATATTTCTATAAAAACTCAAAATTTGTCAAGATATTTTGTAAAATCTTGTATTAAATTCTTGTAATTTAACGCTTTATTAAAAGAAAATATTATCATATTTGTTCTATGCTTTCGATTCCATTTTCGACAGCAAAAAGTTATTTAAAAAAACATAAAAAGTTTTATTAAATTATGAAAATATTTTAATCGAATGATTTTTCAAAACTTAAGTTCTAATTATAAGATAAGAAGAATACATATAGTACGCATAAAAGATACATGTGTTAGCCGCTTTATTTTAATTCCGTTTGTGTGTGTGTATTAGTACTTACTAATTTTAAATCTATATTTTGCAATAAAATTGTCTTAAAAGTACCGAAAGATTATACTCCAAATCTAACATTTTGCGTCTATAACATTTCTACAAAGCTCACATCCTTAATCTATTTTTAGATTCTTTATCGATCATTCAAATGCCAAACCTTTATCATTGGTTCCCTGAACGCTGCATCGATTTTTTCACTCTCAAGCGAAATGCGCAGAAGAAGCCATTTTCAACAGGACTTCAAAATCTTTACACGTACTTTTAATTCTTTCTAGAGGTTTAATTGTAGGAATTAAAAATTAACATTAAGGTCTTAATTATGAAAACTACCAGATAAAGCCTTTTAGTTAATTATAAATATAGACTCTAATTTAACATTTAAGGATGAATTCGAACTAGGAGAAGGGACAAATCTTCAACAGGTGATGGCAGCCAACGACTCTGTATTCTATATAAGGTGAGGATGCACGCATGGAAAACAATTGATTAAAAATTATACGTTCCTTACTTTATAAGGGTAACATGGTCAAAATAATGATTAAGATGTACGAAATTGTGATTCCTTTAAATGATTTCTTAAGCAATTTCATTGTAGGTTACGATGAATACGCATCTGAATCTCCATTTTTGTGCAACAGATGTCATATCAAGAAGATGAGTGGACGGTATTCTAGTGTGCTTAATTCCGAGAGAGGATGTGTTTCTTTCCGCAGTGTTTCATTCGACATCGCAGGAGAAGACACTAAATGGGGCAATTTTAAGCGGATTCTTTGGTTTGTATGGCAATTCTTTTTTCAGGGACATTGAATATAGTTCATAAACAATTCGCCTTCGCTTTCAAGTATTCAAGAACATCGATTAATTATTGAACTAAAAGTAACTGAAAACTTCAAATAGTAAACAGTGACTTTATTTTTTGTTTCACAGAGTGAAAGAACATTGAAGATGAAGCGAAGACAGCACACATTTCAATATTTGAACATATATATTCAAACTTAATATATATATTTACTTTCTTATCGATTTTATATTCTATCATTTCGAAATTCATTTTAAATAAGAAAAAAATTATAATGAATAAATTTTTATATTTATGATAGATTGATTATGTATATCTTTAATATTTGAGGGACCTACATTGTAATACTAGTACCTTTTATTGAATCTTTTAGTTACTTATAAAGAAAAATAAGTTATGTAAATGAAATCCGATCGTTATATAGTGTATATATACGGACATTTTGATATACTTTGTGTAATAATATAAATTCTATCAAGGCTTTCCAATTTCTTAAGTGAAATTGTAAAATTAAAGATATTTCAACAATTTAAAAAAACTGAAAATATGGTGTAAAAAAGGTAAGTAAAGGTGCATGAAAAAAAGGTAAGTAAAAAAAAATTTTTCACGCACACGTGAAATAAGGGCAACAACTTCTTCAACTTCTTTCTTATGACATTTGTATTGATAATAGAATAATTATATACAAACTACGTTAAAATATTTGTGTGAACCAACGTGCAAAGTACTTTGAAAATGAGTGTATGATTTTGGAAAGGTTTATTCTAAAAAAAATTGCCACAAATATCTATCCTTGAAATTCCTTAATTTGATATGCAATTGTATTACAAACTTGTACTTTTGATATAATGTAATTGATATATATATATAGTATAATTGATATTGTATATGTTTTGATATAGGGAGTATTGTTTTAGAATGTACTATGTTTTTATACCAGACCACTTTTATGTTGAAATAACATTGATTTGAATATATTCTTGTATCCGTAATTTATTACGTCATATTTAATTTGAGTAAATAATTTGCTTAAGCTTCTTACATGTTACTCAAAATAGTTTATTTTAAAAACTAAGTATTTTTAGTGTGTGAATATGATTCCTAATAACAATGTAAAATGAAAATTCTTAACTAAAATAACGAAGAACACTAGTAAAAACATGTTAACTAAAATAAACTTGTATTTGAATACTATTTTGTATAAACTCACAGTTTTATAATGAGTGTGTTTATGAACTTCATAGATATAATGCATATTTAAAATAATATTGAGCGTAATAAGATTAAGAATTAAGACATGTGTATAAAAATGTTGCTGTAAACTGACCATAATATTTTGATGCTGAAATCTATATAATTTTATATGCATTTTGATCATTTTTTTTATTTGGTGAAATATTTCTATGTTTCTTGTATAATATTACTTAACAATTTTGATATTATAAGTGAAAATATATTAATCACAATATAACTGTGTACTTAAAAATTTTCTTAGATTTTGCTGTTACCATTTAAGAAAATTTAAACTCCTACAATATTTAATCCTTTAAATGAAATGTAAAAAATTTTAATTTAATAATTTTTCACATTTTTTAAATTCTTGTTTTAATTTGTGCTTCTGATGTACCATTTATAATCAGAAATGTTTAGCAATGTTTTGTGTTACATGAATATTAATTAATATCTGTAGACGCTACTGTTTACTTTTTCTCTTTTCCAGTAGTTCATTTAATCAGCACTGATAGAATTCTTGAAACTGATATTACAAAAAGATTTTATAAATTTGACTCATGCTGATAATTTCTTTTAATTCTCTATAATTCTTTAATATATTTTTCGCAGTATGTATAAATATGAATTTGTGCATAACTTATTTTAGCATAGTTAATATTTCGCAAAATGTTTGCTCAAAATTTATTTTCATCCCTGTGTAATGTATTATTTATATCAAATTAAGAGCTTCGATGGACTTTTTACTTTTATTTTTTATCATGTTAATCAATCAGCAGAAACTTTTAATTGTTAAATTTCTCTTTAAATAACGTATAATATGCATTTTTATTACAATATACTCTATAATATATGTGTATGATTAATATTTATCTAAGAACGATTTCAAAAGTATCTGTTTTGTTAATCTGCAATTTTAATCCTCATATATTTATATACGATGGTGACATACTTTTTAGAACTTTACACTTAAAACATCATGGTTTATTTTTCTTACAAGTAAAGAAACTCTGACATTTTTCTAAATATTGGGTGTGAAAGTATCATCCTTCTTGTCAATTTTTATACTTCGAACTTGAGGCCTGCTGATTAGGCCACTGCACGTCTCGTAATTTTTACTTTTTAAAAAAAATTCTAATTTTGCATTACAATTGTTATTATTAGTACGTTTTTGGTGGTACGATCTCGAGTGCTACGTAGAACTATGTCAAGAGCTCAAGAAAGTATCCACCAAATATTGTGCGGAATAATGGGGGCTACTGCACGTTAAACCCAAATGAGCCTCAAAGTCCTCACTAGGCGTGGTGTGGATGTTTGGGTAGTGAGGTGCCGGGTCAGGTATCGTCCTCGTTATCTGGCTTTGGCTCCCAATTACGAGGTCCGTCGTAGAATTCAACTATGTAACTACGACGTTAAACTGACAAATCTAAGTGGTTATGTATTTGTAATTAATGCGATTATTTTTAATAGTCGTATAATTTATTGTGCATAATTATACGCATTTGAGTGATATATTTCAGTACAGTTAATGATGTATTTTTTGTATTTTATGAAGCGGGAATTTTTAGGTACAACGCATTTTTAAGCTACGAATTGCAAGATCTACTTTTTCTTTACAGCTACTTACATTGTGTCTATTTTCTTCACATCTACGTGAAAGATCTACATTTTCTTCACATCTACGAATTGAAAGACCTACATTTTCTTTATAGCTACGAACATTTTTAAGATCTACATTTTCTTTATAGCTACGAATTGCAAAATTTTCGTGATCTTTAAAGCTATTATCGTTACAAAATCTACATTTTCTTTACTGCTACGAACATTTCAAGATCTACATTTTCTTTACTGCTACGAAAATTCCAAGATCTACATTTTCTTTACTGCTACGAACATTTCAAGATCTACATTTTCTGCTTACTACATTTTCTTTACTGCTACGAAAATTCCAAGATCTACATTTTTTTACAGCTACTAATATAGCAAGATCTACCTTTTTTTACAGCTATCAACGCTAAAAAAATCTACATTGCTTACAACTACAGGAAAATTTTTAAAAATCCGTTACATTTCTGAAACATGAAATTTTTCTCCCTACAATGAAAGTTCTTAGAGTATTTTTAAAGTATTGAGTTTACCAATTGCTTTAATAAAAATTAAATACGGTTACTAACATGTTTTTATTTTCAGATTATAAGTTTTCAATTTCCAGGGTGGACAAAATTCTTTGCAGTGTCCCTTCAAAATCTTTTCGAAATACGGTAATTTTATTATATTTTACCCCTTTTTCTATAAAATTAATATTTATCAGATACTAAAAGCCTAAGAAAAGCAAGAATAATAGGGAAATAATCTGAATCTTATAAAAAAAAGAACTAAACTATCCCTTTTTCAATTGGAAATATTAAGTTTGGAAATTTTCTATCAAGTAGACTATGAGGTAAAACTTAGTTCTTTGAAATCTCGCTGATAAAAGTCATTACACATGCTACTATCACGTCTGTAGATTTAACTTTTTATATAAACATTAAAATGTGTTTTACGGTAACAATTATTGCCAACAAACACAAAAAGGGATTACTAATACAAACAGCTATATGTGACATAATCAAATAGGGGATATGTCGTAAATCTCGTGTAGGAAATTGCATGTATTTTTTCCAGGCTACATATTAATTCAAATTCCAATTTGAGTTTGAAAAGCTTACTTAGCTTGAAAGTTTACTGAGGTATAAAAAAAACTGGAAAGTAAGTTATAAGATCAAAATGTGTGTCCCAAATTTTTGTTTAATACGACCATTTTTGAGGAAAACCATTTAAAAATAAAAAATGCGCAGAAATTGCTATTTACTTTCGAAGTTCAAAATGTATTTTTGTCTCTCAAGGATGCTCTTTGCTGTGCTTCCAGAAGTGTCGAATTTACCTCCATCTTGATGAAGATGTCTGTGTGATTCCACTGGATGAACAAAGGAGAAGATCAAGCAGCAACGCATGGAAATCTCAGAAGTAAGCATAAAATGAAAATCACATATTTATTAGCTGGATTAAATAATTTTCAAAATTTAAAATATGTGTTCTTATCATAAACAGTTTGGTTTGACTCCAAAAATTAAAAAAACTGTGACATTGAAATAATGCATATTAACAATTTTTCTCCCCTCCCCTTCCCTAAATAATATTTTCATATCACTCTTGGGACTTGTTTTTATGATAATTTGTTCGAGGGGTTTGTGAGTGAAAAAATTTCTCAAATTTGTATGAATAAGTAAACAACCATTTCATATTATCATGATTGACTTCAAAGTGTTGTATGAACCTACATAGATATCTACTGAAATTTCAAAGAAATATTTACGGGTAAATATTTTTAAGACATAAATTATTTAAATCAGAACACTTTAGAGAAATATATAACTGATGATTCTTTTGTGGCAGCTTTTGAACTGTTTCGCTTATCAATTTCATTTTGGTAAAATGTTGTGTTGTGTGACTTTAAACTATAATTAGATGCACATTTGAGCGACTTCCTCCTTAAATATTATTTTAATATATCTCTACTTCACTGTACAACACATTACTAATTACAGATACAATTTCATAGTTGCGTGTTATTTATATACAATCCTCCACTCAGTCACAGTTGAGTCTTTAACTGGTTACAGTTAAATATACCACATCTCCTCCCTCCTTAAAGAACAAGTCTCTCCGGAGGCCGCCTGATTCTCCCGGAACGCCTAGGAAATGGCCTGTCTGAACTGGTGGACTCCTCGTCTCGAGTCAGTCTCTTTAGCTGAAGACTGTGGATAGATCTGGAACCGCAACATCAGTAGATGGCACTCCTTGTACGGAAGATGAACCCAATTCCTTGTTCCGATCCTTAGAAATATCTTCCGCCGTTTCTGCATGCTGAATATTAGAGTTGTTTTCTCGAACCTCTGATGATGGAAATCTCTGGTGCATAAGTGGAATGATGTTTTCTTGCACTTTATCCCCCACTGGACGGATCTGATCAACATGTCGTCTCACGAGGGTTCCTTGAACATCAATGATATAGTGGAGTACGCCATCCTGGTTTACAATGGTACCAAACTTCGATCTAGTATTAGCTGCTCTGTAAACTCTCACAGCCACTCGATCTCCAACATCAAATTTCCTATCTCCGGAATTCGAAATTATCTCTTCGTAATGTATCCTGAATTTTTGTTTTCAATTCAGGTAAAGTAAATCTATCTGGTTCTAATGTCTCTTTTTTAAGAATAATATGGCTGGACTAAGTGTTGTAGTTACATTAGGAGCTTTTCGGTATTGCATTAAAAATGTAGTTAATTTCTGCTGTATAGTACCTTCGTATTTATGCATAGCTCTTAATGATTGCTTTAAAGTAGCAACATAACGTTCTGCTTGTCCATTACTAGAAGGCTTGAAAGGTGCACTAGTTTTTGTGCCTATAACTCCATTTTTATGCATAAATCGCTGAAATTCATAGGATGTAAACTGAGATCCATTATCGCTGACAAGTACCCTAGGTAATCCGAATCTTGCAAAACTATCTCGAAGACATTCGATGGTTTTCTTGGTTGTGGTTACCTTCATAGGGTCATACTTCTAACCATTTGGAATGAGCGTCAACGATCAGGAAAAACGTGTGTTCAAAAATTGGTCCAACAAAATCTACATGAATACGTTCCCAGGGGCATACTGGGATATTCCCAGTAATGAACTTTAGATTTTGGAGGATCAGCCTTATATCTAGCACAATCGACACAGTTTTTTGCGGCTTCTTCCAATATCGTTATCTATATTTTTTCAATAGACAAACGATCTAGCTATAGCCTTCATTTTACTATTCCTAAGTGTCCAGCATGTAATTCTTCCAGAACGTTCATCCGAAATTTCCCTTGGAATACAGACCCTTTTGTCCGTACATAATACAACCATCCTCAATGGTATACTGGGCTTCCCTCCCTTGCAAATCTTTACCTTCCTTAAGGCTCTTAAGAGTGGACCCAGCTCTATATCTTTACTCGTCTCCCTGTCGTAACTCCTTAGAAGTAACCGGTAATGCTTCAATCTGTGACATCTGAAATATTGTGATGTCATCTTTAACTTCAAAGCTCTTCGGATGTTTTGGTAAACGAGAAAGAAAAAGTCTGCATTTCCCCGTGTTCAATCGTTTTTTACGGAATATTATATCAAACTCAAATGACTGCAAAATGAGCGCATAATGTAAAAATCGGGTAGCTGCCAACACTGGTAAACCTCTTTTTTGAACCAAAAATAGCTATCAAAGGTTTGTGATCTGTTATCAAAGTGAATCTTCTACCTTTCAAATATAGATAAAACTTTTTTTACTGCCCAAACTATTGAAAGAGCTTCTTTATCAATTTGGGAGTAGTATTTTTCTCGGACCCAGATAAAGTTCTTGATGCGAACGCGATCGGACGTTCAGAGCCATCTGGATATACGTGTGACAGAACACAACCAATACCAACTGGAGATGCATCACTAGCTAAAGTTAAAAGGCAGGCTAGGATCATAATGCACCAAAATTTTAGGTGAACAAATTTCCTTCTTTATTTGCTCAAAGGCAACCTGGCAATCCTTCGACCATAAAAATCTAACATTTTTTTTGTTAAATTATTAAGAGGATTAGCAATAGTAGCTAGTATTTTCACAAAATTTCCCGTAAAATTAACTAACCCTAAGAAACTTTTACTTCATGAACATTTCGGGGGGTACAGGAGCATTTATAACGGCTGAGATCTTTTCGTCAGTTTTATGTAACCCTTTTGAATCGATTCTATGCCCGAAAATTTATTTCATTTTGGAAAAACTTACTTTTATTTAAATTAAGCTTTAGCCCGTGTTCTCTACATTTCTTAAAATCTTCCTCTAAAGCTGTAAAATGCGAAATTTCATCGCTCCCTGTTATTCTAGCATCATCCATAAAGACCTTGACTCCATCCATACCCTGAAATAGTCCGTCAACATAGCGCTGCCAAATAGCAGGTGCCCCATTTAATCCATACATAAGTCTTTTACAAATATATAATCCCTTGTGGGTATTTATAGTCATTAATTTCTGACTGTCGGGATGGACTTTCATTTGCAAATATGCATGCTTAAAATCTAATTTTGTAAATTGTTTCCCCCATTTAAACTACCAAAAATTTCATCCAATCTTGGTAAAGGATGCTGAGGAACAATTAAATTTGGATTCAGGGTTACTGAATAATCAGCACATAGTCTTATACTACCATCGGATTTAACAGGGACTACTGGGGTTGCCCATTCAGAGCTGCCGACTTTTTTCTATGATACCCTCTTTTTTCAAGTCTGTCAATTTCGTTTTCAACTCTACCTTTGAGAGCAAAGGGTACTGTTCGAACCCTACAAAATATAGGTTTTACTCCATGTCTGAGTTTTAATTTAGCCTCATAATTGTTTATTTCTCCTAATTTATCATCGAAAATATCCTTATACTCTCTTAGAAGGTTATTTAAATTTTGTTCAGTTTTTGCTCTAAAAGCTTTAATAGCCGGCCAATCTAAATGAATTTTATAGAGCCATTCCCGACCCAGAATAGTATCCAAGTTTTCTTTCACAATGTATAAGTTCAAGTTTACTTTTTGATTTTTATATTGTACCCTTACAGTAACATATCCTAATGGTATAATTGAATCTCCTTTATATGTTTTAAAACTATATTTGTAGGTTTAATTTGTTTATTTGAAATTTTCCTGAAATTTCCAATACTCATTACACTAACCGCTCCCCCCGTATCCAATTCCATAGAACAACTTTTGTTTTCAATTTTTAAATTTATCATAATTGGAGGTCGTTTTGGTTCTTCCTCGTGTAATATATAATCCTGAATTTTTAATTCGTATAGTGGAATTCTATTTCTATCTTCAACTTCATTTAATAGAGTTACCTGTTTTTGTTTAACCGATTTCGCATTTGCCTTTAGATGCGAAGCATGCCTGTTTAATGTGCCCAATTTTCCCACAGAAATTACATGTACTTGAAATAAATCTACAATTCTCTTTTTGCATGGTTGGTACCTGTGCATCGTGAACAATATAATGTTTTCTTTTTCGGCTTTTTGTAAAATTGATTTTTATCCATGTGTTTTTTAAAAGTTTTCATTGAATTTATTGCTCGGCCTATAATATCATTTGTCCCTCTAAAAGCTTTTCCATAGCCAGTGCTATATTTAGCGTTTTCTCGAGATTAATATTATCTTCCTCAAATAATCGATCTAAAATCATTTTATCCCGCAACCCGCTTACAAATACGTCGCGTAACATAATATTCAACATATCTTTATCATAATCACAATTCATTGCTAGAGCCCGAAGCTCGGCAATGTATGTACTAATACCTTCCTTCAGTCTGTTTTCTGTTTAAAAATTTGTGACGAGAAGGTATAATTAAAGGTTTTGGGGTCAAATGTTTCTTAAGTGCATCTTTTAATTTATCTAACGTTTGGTCGGAAGGAATGTCAGGTGCAAGCAAATTCTTTAGTAACTGGTACAATTTTGCACTAAGAGACGAAACAAAAACCTTAGCTCGATTTGCTATTGGCACATTCTGTACATCTAAGTAAGTTTCAATCTTTCAATGAAACTATCGAAATTTTTTCATTTTCTTCATCAAATTTGTCAAATTGCACAGTTACTTTATGACTATGAGAATCGTCTCTAATTTGCAGCGCTCGAATCAAATCTTGATTCTGCCGGAGTAAGTCTGCAATTTGCTGTTCCATGGTTCCTTCCGATTAAAGAGAGAGAAAAAATTTCCTTTACCTTGAGCAGTTTTCAGGCAATGCCATATCCAAAAGAATCTCCAATATATCCCATCTTCGTCGCCAACTGTTGTGTTGTGTGACTTTAAACTATAATTAGATGCACATTTGAGCGACTTCCTCCTTAAATATTATTTTAATATATCTCTACTTCACTGTACAACACATTACTAATTACAGATACAATTTCATAGTTGCGTGTTATTTATATACAATCCTCCACTCAGTCACAGTTGAGTCTTTAACTGGTTACAGTTAAATATACCACATAAAAAAATTTCTGTGTCAAAAAATTTAAAAATAAAATTTGTATTTCGAAACATTTTCTTCGTAGAGGTAACACAACAGATATAAAAATATAAGTTACAATGAAAATAACTTGTAATTCGTTTGCCTCAATAATCCATTAAAGCAGTGCTTCTCAAACTTTCACTACTGGCGACCCAATTTTCAATCATAACTTTTATCGCTCCCCCTCCCCCTTTATACAATAATAATGCTCTTTGTCGCTAAAACTACCATACGATCTTAATTATAAACCGTACAAATTCACAAGAAAGTATTAAATTTTGTATTTGTTACTTTTAAGTAATATATATTATAAACAAATTACATTTAAGTAATGGGATCATTATCATGTTATTTTTTGAATCTATAATTTTTTAATTGGAACAGATTGCAAAATGATATTTATTTAAAGATTTATTTCTTCTATCATCCATTTCTAAAAGTTTAATTCTCATTAGAAAAATAGTCTAGTCTATGTTGCTCTCTATCATATCCGTCACAATTAGCATTCTCGCGAACGTCTGCACAAAACGTGTAATTGCAAATGTTGGTATTTTTTACCTTTGCAGACCTAGCTTATTAACCAGGAGCTAGTATCCCTTTTGAGTGCGGCACCGTATAATAGGCGGTACCAATTGCCGCGAGTAATTTTGATGCCCAGTTTCCTCCTCAGAGGGAGGCACCTGAGCTCTGAGGATGCAAAATTGAACTTAAGAATTTTTGCAGTCAAGCCAAATGGGTACATCAAGGGGATTTTTACATGCCGAATAATCCTACAACATGATCGTTCATGACCGCTGTCGATTTTCTCTAACATGAAAATCCACTGACATGGGCTTTGGTTGAACCCGCAACCTTAGGTGCAGATGGCCAGCGACAAACCAACTACGCCACCCAGTCGGCACTTGCTGAATTGTAAGGAGAGTAAAACCAAGAGCACGGCAATGAATACAAAAATGTAAAATAATTTTATAATGAAAAAGAATGTAAAATTCCGATAAAGAATAATTGTGTTATTTTTAATATTTAAAACGAGAGGACTTGAAAATGTTTTAACCCGGGAGCAGACGCGCACTCGATACTAATGGTAATAGTCGCGCGTGGTGACGGAGTCACCCCGAAGCTTTTTTTACAATTATTTTTATTGTATACAATAAAAATCCCAATTCCAGTGAATAATTTAACTAAGAAAGTATACTTACCTACTTTCTACCTTTTTTCATTGATAATTTGAGAAAAATTCCAATAGAACCGAATTAAAATGTTTTTAAGGTACGCGGCCTTAATAAAGGACACAAAACACAGAAACTTTTCACGAACGTTACAAGAATGATAACTGAAAGCAAAACTGTCATATTCTGTTCAAATTTTTGTAGTTTTGTAATTTTTCTGTTCAATTTTTTGTTTCTCTGTACCCGGCGCGACCGCTCCCGGTTTAAATATGTAATCAATGTAAAACTATGAATGTTAGTTCTAAAAAGGAATTATATAAAACGTTGTTCACACACACATATCACGCTTTATATGTTTCAGAATACTCATAAAAATAAATATTGGCCAAATAATCCTTCAAAGTGCTTTCTGTGCTTTTCGAAACGTCATATAACTCTTTCGTATAGGCGCATTATTTACAACTTCCCTAAATGAAAAATAAAGACATAAAAAAAAGGAACGAACTAGCCATACCAGTAAGTTCGAAGGTCAAACAGATGAATTTCTTATCTTCCTAGAATGTTTCTCTGGGTTTTGTTTTTTCTCTAAAGTAGTTTTTTGGTTTAAAAAGAAAACTCAGCAAAAAAAAAAATATCTCTCATCGTGGGATTACAACAAAATGTTATGTTTTTTATTTTGTTATAGGATCAGATAGCTAATGAATGTATCGAAATGAAAGCTTTCATGTTTGACGAAGTAATACTAATAAATTATATCACTTTTAATGTGTATTTTTTTATTATGTTAGAAAGTATCTTCTTACTTCAATACAGTAAATTAATTTTTAAAAAATCTTTTATTTTCGATATGCTCGCGCCCATATATGCAACCATATTATTCCTCTTTAAGTAAATTGAAGTAGTTTCTAAGAAATGTTAAAGTTTTTAAATAAGTCTAATGTTATGTATAAAGGGTGAGCATTGGTGACAAGTATTAAATACAAAGAATTTAAAATGGGTTTACTTTGAAAAATGAGACAGTAATCCTATAACAATATTGAAGACGCTTGCTTGCATATTAAACCTAGTTTTTCTCAGATTGCAGTACATGAAGAAATCTAAGTAAACATTTAATATATCATGTTTATTTTTCCTTTTATTTTATAAATTTCAAAATTTTTCCATCATTATATATTATCAGGAAAGCAAACGGAACTGAATCGTGTCCATGCTTATAATAATGAAAAATATTTATTATGGTTATGAGGATAGCGTAAATTTGTCTAATTTAAAACGTAAATATCTTTAGATGAACTTTTTATGAATTTTATATTAAACAGTAATACATATCACTAGACATACGAAGCTAAAACGATTTACATTCGTTTAAAAATACCATGCAATATTTAAGGATTTGAATAATTATCTCTAAAGAAAGTAATTTAATGAGATATTTCTAGTTAAAAAATTATTCATTCTTATCTATAAAGATTGCAATTTAATATACTTTTTGCTTAATCATTTGAAATTTTGCAGAAAAAGGTGTTGCATAAAAGGTAAAATTAAGAGTTTTTGCTCCTAATTACCACACAAATATTTAAAATTCTTTTGTTTACGTATGAATTAAAAGGGCGTATAAGGTACTTAGTACTTAAAAAAAATTATGTCTTCGTTTTTGTTATGAATCTTGCACTTCGTTTAATGTTTCATACAAAATTACCTTGTGTTTAGTTTGCTTTTGTTTGAAAATCATCGAAAGATATGTAACCCTAAGTCACAACTGAAAAACTAAAATGAGAAAAACAGTCTTTGTCAATGATAGGGCTGCAAAAGAAAACCAAAAACATACTGTGGCATAAATAACAGGACACTTTGCCAGGCTTGCTTTCAAACTTTCCACCAAGCTTAGAGTGAAATTCAACTAAATAGTGAGCCATCTTGTAAAAAAGAAGGAATTATTCAAACGAAGTAAAATATGGTATTACGAAATCGCTTTCCTTCATTGAAGAAAACACTAAAGCTCATGAGTGCAAATTTTATCCCCTTTCTCCTAGTGTTTTTTTAGAGGACGCGGGCTGGATTTCATATATAAAATACAAATTTATTTTCAATTTTGTTATTTTTAGTTGGTTTACATTTGATTAACTGCGAAAAATATCATTCTTCTCAAATTTGAACAAAATAAATGAATTGGGATTTAAATTAACACATAAAAATATTACTTATCTGAATACTGGAGTGCACTTGACTCCTACATTTAAATTCTCTTTAGATTTCTTGCTTAAATATACGACCACCGGTCGTAATCTTATTCCCACTTCACTCTCAACTTTTAAGCGTCGACCATCATCGTCTACTATAATGCCAACATTTAAAAAGAAGTGCTCATTTACCTAAATCTCGTCATTTTCACCGAGAAAGGTTTTCAACGGAACTCACAGCTAAAAAAAATAATTTTACCCAAGATGATTAGTGAATGATTTGAGGATAGACCCGTTACAATATGAAAAAAGTTATATCTCTCATAAACAATAATCTGTCTTGGTGAGCAATATTCTTCAAATTTTCAAAGAACCTTTAAAAAAATTTGCTTTTAATTCTGGCAATTCAAAATAGAAGGTATTGTACATTTTTAGTCCTTCACTGCCTAATAAACTTAACAGGATAGCAATTTTGATTTTAACTGCTCTTTCATCTTTCTCCATTGCTAGCAGGTAATTTTCGAGCAGTTGCCTCCATTTTTTCCACTTTTCCCTTACGTTTCCGAGTGAAAATTGCAGCGCGGAACATGTGGCAGGAATGCTTGAATGATTCACTTGGGTATTCAATCCTTTTTAATCACAGGAACTCCTGACTCCCTGCTAAGTTCTAGTGTTTTACAATGCTCTTCACGAAAAATATATTCGAAGTGTTAATTCAGTTCTTGGTTTTAAAATAATTTTTTTATTAACATCAGGTGACTACCGTCATCTCATAACATCAACAACTCAAGCAATGATACACAGTTTAAGTATACAGTTAATATAAAAGTACACATTCAGTTAAAGTTATCATGACAATTTTTTCGTATATTAAACAAAAAAATTAACATTATTAAAATTTAAAAATGCAATTGATCAGCTTCAAAGAACATTTTGTTTGTTATCTCAAATGATAAATTGGTCTCAGTTTATGCATAAGTCTAAAATGTGAATGAATTAGTATGAACCTTTAGAATGACCAAATGTTTAAATAAAGGCTTTGGTTCAAAAGTGCCTCAATTCTTCAAGTTTAATTTAGAGTAAAATTTTGTAACAGCATCTGCGAGGGCATATTGTCTATAAATACGTATCGCTTAAAAGTAAATTAAAAGCAAAAATTTAATTTTATAAAATACTTAATTACAAAATTTGTCCCTAAAGGGAAAAAAAGAAATTTCGAAAATGGTTTAAAGGGCATGTAACGCTAAAGAATGAAAAATTTGTAAGGGCACCCCCTCGGGTACCCTTCTCCTAGATTATCAACGTGAGCTAGAGGTGTAGGAATAAATGAAGGACTAGAGCTGCCATAATCTTAATATTACTTTATTAAGATCTTAACTTATACCAATGAGACAGAGTAGATAAGAATGATATGCGAGAGATTCTAAGGTGGCTAAACACAGTATATAATACAGAAATAACGTAACCCGAACTTCAATAAATAACTCGCCTAAGCTCAATTCCAATGTACACTCAGATCCGAATATTTCTCAATGGTCACTCCTACCTTTAATGTCCGACGAAGTATCAATAGATCTGATTCTAGCTAGAGATGCGGTTCACTGGAGTGCAATGGTATGCACCTTGATTAAGGGCTCTCTATATCAGGTAACCTGTCTTGACTGTCACTTAACTTCGCAAAATACTATTCACACTTGCCACAGGAACCAACATAACACTCCCCAAATGCCACACTGCTTACTCTAAACTTCTGTTATTTAAAAGCTTCCTAATCTGCATCTTTCCTTCACGTTTTACTTCTTGGGTTCGTTGGAAAAGAGTCGCCATTCATTCTAGCCCTAAAGAACCCAAAAAGACATGTTAATGAAAAAATGCGTGAGCCTGACACAAAGTATGCAACTAAGGTGTAGTTAAAATATACTGCTGGTACTATTCCTAGAGAGTATGCACGGTTTACTATTTTTGAGCGGTTGGGATTCAGGAATATGATTCTATAAAGACCAAATGAATATTTTACAAGTGGACATAAATTCCTTTATCCATACATGTCCGTGTTGATGCCCTGAAATGTCTTTTAAGAATCCAAAACCATTGCATTGGTTTTCAGTGACTATGTGATTTAAATTGCTCAAAATATATTGCTCTCTTTTGTCTTCATGTAAAATTTTCTGTAAGTTTTAGGAAAACTTGGTAGAAAATGTTATTTTTAAATTCAATGAATGTATGTGCAAATGTGTGTGTTGCAGTTGTAATTTATTGTGACAAGCAAATCAGGTTTCTTTATTATTTGTGTGTAAACTGAAATATGAAAATATAAGAAATATGTATTAAATCCTGAAATTCTGTAATATGAGAAACACATGGAAACATTTAGTCATTTTTTTAATGTTCCTTCGCTTAATTTAGACTTTCGAGTGAGAAAAAATATCAAAGTTTGGTCCTTTACAAGTGCATGACATTTGTTTAGATTATGTGATAGCTTTCCTCTCTCTTTTCTAAATAGAACTGAATCAAATGAAATTGAAACGAAAGATTTTGAATGCTTAGACTAAAAATTAGTTACTTATTGAACTTCAAAGCTATCGTTACCTTTCATGTTTTTACTTATTTATCTCTAATATGTATTTATCTTACAGGATATCTTAATTTGTCGCATAAGGTGAAAAGAAAGCTGAAAACTATTTCTTCACTAACTCGAAAAGTAGATCTTCTGGTCTCAGTACCATAAACTATTTCAAGCTTTCCTCCTTCCTCAGTGTATCAACAACCCAGGGTGGGCCTTGACCTTCTCAAGAAGCCTTTTCCAAACCAGCCTTCTTCCTGTTAGTGTTCTATTCCATGCTTTAGCAAGGAATTGTTGAATTAATGCTGTATGTGTATCAATTTGTGTTGAATGGTATTTGTTAGGCTGAAACACTTTACTGTGGCATTGAAATAATGCATTTTAGTTATTTTCCTCTCCCCCCTTCAAATTATGTTTTCATATCACTTTTGAGACTTGTTTTTATGATAATCTGTACGAGTTTTGGGGGAGAATCCTTGAATAAGTTTATCTATATAAAAAAGTAAACAGCCATTTCATATCATGATTGACTTTTGAAATTTTGATGAAATTCAAAAATATTTACAGGTATAAGCGCATATTTATGGGTAATCATTTGTATCACCTAAAATTATTTAAATCAGAAAATTTTAGAGAAATATACAACTGATGACTCTTTTGTGGCACCTTTTGAACTGTTTTGCTTATCAATTTCATTTTGATAAAAAAAATTCCTTTGTCAAAAAATTTAAAAAATAAAATGTGTGTTTCGAAATATTTTCTTCGTAGAGATAACACAACAGATATACAAATATAAGTTACAATGAAAATAACTTGTATTTCGTTTGTCTCAATAATCCAATAAAGTCTCTTACGATTTCCAAAATTCCACAATGTTTTAAGGATTACCAGTAATATATTCCCGGATTGTCTCTAAATTAGTCTTAGGAAAATGTTCACTTAATATACCATGTAATATTTACAGATTTGAATAACTAACTTTGAAGAAAGGAAATTAATGAGATATTTCTAGTAAAATAACTACTCATTCTTATACATAAAGAGTGCAATTTAATACACTTTGGCTTAATCATTTAAAATTTTAATAAAGCAATGCATAAAAGGCAAAATTAAGAGTTTTTTACTCCTAATTACCACAAAGATATTTAAAAATTCTCCTGTTTACGTATTAAATAAAAGGGTGTGTGAGGCGCTAAATATTTAACAAATTATATCTTCGTTTCATGTTTCATACAAAATTTACTTGTGATCAGTTCTGCTTTGTATGAAAATCATCAAAAGATATGTAACCCTAAGGCACAACTGAAAGTACTCTGTATATAATTTTGCCTGTAATAGTAATTACAGTGTATATTTTCCAATTCATTTTTTGTAGAAGTATGAAGAAAAATATTTTGAAAAATGTAATTATTATTTCAAATCTTCAATAATTTTTAATTTAAATTACACTAATGTAAACTTCAATTTTGTTTACTTTCCTATTCGTAAATTAGCTGGATTGTGTCGTTCTAAAATCATTTTTTGAATATATTCTTTCACATTTAAATCTTTAATAAATTACTTGTTTAAAAATATTTATAATTAATAAATATTATAGTCTTCATTTTCTTCTTAATCTACCGATAGAGAGCACATGTTATCCTATTCTTCTTGAATTAATAATTCAGAATTATATTGATACTAATTTAAGTTTATATTTAGAAGCAGAACCCTTTTCGAAAATGATTGTCCTGAAAGATATTAAAATTTCTTATTTATATAATGCTGGTTACACAAATTCAACACTCTGAAGGATGCAGGCAAACCATGCTAAATTTAAATCATGCGTTTACGGCGATAAAATATGCAAATCATTAGATTTAAAGCATAGACGAACATTAGGTTTGACCGCAGCGCCACTCGCAACAGCTATCTATATAAGGTGATGTTACATCTGCTCAATAGAAGAACTCCGTGTGTGCTCCTGATTTCTTTTTACTGATTTCCGCCCCTCAAGGACCAAGCAATATGGGCCCTCGAGCTCTTGCTTATTACCAAAGATTTGCGCACTGATGTTTTGGGTCTTTTGAGGACCAAAAACTTCAGAGTGCAGTGATTTGGATGAATGATTCACAAGAGTAAATTATCACTTTCCGGGTTTCTGACGTTCTTTGAATATTAGAACTCCACGAGTGATCTTCCGTACTTTCTAAAGCGTGTGTTCCAGATTTCCTGTTTGCTGATTTCCGCCACTCAAGGATCAAGGGATATGGACCATAGATCTCTTGATAATTAATAAAGATTTGCGCTCATAACTGTTTGGATTTTCGAAAACTCTTGGTGGAGTTTGCGGATGCAGCGGTGCTCGAAGACCTACTGATGAATTTGCCGATTAATGACCTTATCAAACGTAGTAAATCACATGAGTGATTTTACTAAGCTTCAAGATTTCTGATGTTCCTTTATTATCTATTTTCCCACGAGTGATATCCCGTTACCCTGAATGTGAAATTTCCTGTTTCCTGATTTTCCGCCCCTCAAGGACAAAGGAATATGTTTCCGTGATGTCTTCCTTATCACCAAAAAACAGAGCTCTGAAGTCTTGAATTTTTCGAAGACTTTCGGTTGAGTTTGGGTACGCAGCCGCGCGCGAAAACATAATGATGAACTTTGTAGACTATTGATCTCATTGAACGTTGTAAATCACATTAGTGATTTACTACGTTCCCAGATTTCTAATGTCCCTGGATTATCTATGCTCCACTTGTAAAGTCCCGTTCACCCTTTCTCCCGAATGCGAGTTTTCCTGATTTCCTGTTTGTTCATTTCCGCCCCTCAAAGAACAAGGAATATGAACATTGGATGTCTTGCTTGTTACCAAAGAACTGCGCTCCCAAGTTTTGGTTCTTTCGAAGAGCTAAAACTCCAGATCGCTGTTATACGGAGAGGAGTGATTTACTACGATCCTGGATTTCCGACGTTCCTGAATTATCTGTGCTCCATGAGAAATACCCCGTTATTTCGAATGCGTTTGTTCCTGATATCCTTTTTGCTCATTTTCACTCCTCAAGAACCAAAAAATAGGCATTTTTGATCTCTTGATTATTACCAAAGGACTGCGGTATGAAGTTTAGGGTGTTTCGAAGACTCTCAGTGGAGTTTGTGGAAGCAGCCGCTCTGGAGGACCTAATGTTGAGCTTTGCCGACCGATGAACTCTTCCTAAAGGAGAAATACAGATTGCCAGAGTCAGCGGTTCCCCGCCTGAAAAACCTGAACTGAAATCGTGAGAGAACTTTTTCAACACGAAAACTGTAAAGGTATTTTACTATTTAATTTATCGTTTATTTTTTTAATATTTACTCCAGAATTAAAATGTCTTTGGGAATTACCTGAGTGACCTTTGACACTACCCTGTCAAGATGTTACAGCTAAAGAAATATATATTTAAAGATATGGTGCCAGATTTGTGGGATTAGAATTTGAGAAAATTGATTTATTCTTCTTCTTTTACAGCAAAAATTTCATTTCACTCAAATAAAACGAAGTGAAATTTTTACGGGAAACTAAGATTTATAATTTCCAGCACTGTGTGTGAAAGCAATAAAGGAGCTTCAATGCCCGAGCTTCATCCCCCCGGATTGCCTGTGCTATTTGAGTGATTTAATACGTTTCCGGATTACTGAAGTACCTACATTGTCTCTGCCCCAAGAGTGATGTCTCATTCCGTCGAATGTGAGTGTTCCTGATTTCATATTTTCTGATTTCCACCCCTCAAGGACAAAAAAATATGAATCCGCGATCTCTTGCTTATTACCAAAGAACTTCTGTATGAAGATTAGGGATTTTCGAAGACTCTCAGTGGAGTTTGCGAAAGCAGCCCCGCTCAAAGACCTAATGATGAGCTTTGCTGGCTGATGATCTCATGGAACATAGTAAATCCCAACGTATCGTTCCCAAATTTCTGATGTTTCTAAATTATCTGTGCTGCACGAGTGATGCCCCATTCTCTCGAATGCATGTGTGCCTGATTTCCTGTTTGCTGATTTCCGCCCCTCAAGGACCATGTGTTATGGACTCTCGATCTCTTGCTCATTACCAAAGGCCCCAAAACTTTCAAAAAACTATAACTCCAGAGCGCAGTTCTTTTTAAGAGGGATTCACAAGAGTCATTTAATAAGTTCTCGGAATTCAGACGTTCCTGGATTATCTGTGCTCCACGAGTGATGTCTACTTCTCTCCAATGCGTGTGTTCCTGAATTTATGTTTGCTGATTTGCCACCCTCAAGGAATATGGATTCTCGACCTCTTGCTTATCACGAAAGAAATTATCTCTGAATTTTTTTTTGTTTTTCGAAGACTCTCGCTTGAGTTTGGGGACGCAGCTGTGCTCGAAAACGTGCTAATGAACTTTGCAGGCTGTTGACGTTATCGAATGTAATAAATTACATAAGTGATTTACTTCGTTCCCGGATATCTAATGTTCCTGGATTTTTATGCTCCACTAGTAATGTCCCGTTTTGTCGAATGCAAGTGTTCCTGAAGTCTAGTTTGCTAATTTCCACAACTCAAGGACCAACAGATATGATCCCTCGATCTCTTGCATATTACCAAAGAACTAAGCATTCAAGAGTTTGGGGTTTTTCGAAGACTCAAAATTTCAAAGTGCAGTTTTTTGGAGGAGTAATTTACAACGTTCCTCAATTTTCTGTGCACCCCGAGTGATGTCCCGTTTTTTCGAATGCGTGTGTTTCTTAATTACTGCTTTCTGATTTCCGCTTCTCTTGCTTATTACCAAAAAACTGCGCTCTGAGAAGTTTTGGGATTTTCGAAGACTGAAAACTTCAGTACACAGTTCTTTCGAGGAGTGATTCAAAGGAGTGAATTACTACGTTCCCAGATTTCTTACATTTCTGGATTATCTGTTTTCCACGTGTGATTTGCAGTTCTTACGAAAATATGTTCTCCTGATTTCCTGTTTTTTTTATTTCCACCCCTAAAGGAACAAGGGATATGGACCCTCGATCTCTTGCTTATTACCAAAGAACTGCGCTCTGAAGTTTTTTGTTTTCGAAGCCCGTAGTCCTCCCATACATTGCGCTTGCCATCAGCCATATTCCATAATGCATAACCAGACGTGGCACCCAACGTTAAAGTGTTATTTACCCATCAGGTTGAGTCGCTTCCTTTGCCTGCTTGTTCTCTTCCGCTCTATTGTCCTTTGGAAAGATGTCGTCAATGTTTAACTGACCTGGGAAAATCCTTCCGCTACTACTCCAGATAAACTTTGGCAATATATGGAAGCCGCGTGGACTGCTGTACCCCAAGGATACATCCAAAACCCGTTGTTTCTATGAAAAGGCGTGTGGCAGCGACTTTAACCAACAATGGCGGCTACTATAACTACTGATTTTGCCATCATTCACAAGCAAAAATAGGCTGTAATTTTCATTGTTTGTTTTTTGTACAACATATTATCTGCCAAATAAATTTCGCTACTATATTTTTGGACCTTCTTCGTGTTACATTTTGTGTGTCCAGCAGTATAAGAATCCCAAAATGTTTCAAACTATTTCGATAACATTATAAGAAAAGATTTGGTTTCAATCAGATAATATATGTTTTTTAATAATTCTATAATATTTGAATATATATACATTGATAGCAAATAGTGTAATATATTTTTATGATAACGTATATGAAAACTTTGTTGATGAATGCAAAAGCCTTTTTTATGAAAACTATATTTTTATAATACATTTTATGAAAGATTTTTATAATAATCATATAATACACGTTTTAACAAAATTTGTAAAGAATTATTTTGATTGCAATTATATATACTATACTATATTTTTAATAATAAAAATATATGCATATATGTGAATGTATTTTATATAACACTATTTATACAGAATTTGATATTAACAGTAAGAAAATTCGATGAGAATATTTGTTTTATTGCATACATTATTAACGTTAAAAATAAATAGCTTTATGAAGAAAATAACATGCAATATAAAAATGCAGCATATACTATATTTTTTATAAAAACAAATCTATATTTTCTTGCTAATATTATTTTGATAGATCTATATACGTATCTTGTACTCTTAATTTTTTCATGCTTATAAATATATTTGTTTGAATATCCTCTCTTTGAAGTTGTAAATATATTCAAATTTTTTCTTCTGAGTTTAATTATGAAGCTTAATATTGTAAATACCTGCTGACTTTTGCTTAACTTTTTGAATCTCTCAATAATTTTTGTTTATTCCTGTATTTAAAACTATTTCTGTCATTTATTTAAAGCCCTTTTCTAAAATTTCTGTAAAAATAATGCTATTATTGTATTCATATTCCATTTTTAATATTAAGCTATAACTTTCATTTTTTCAAGGAATCATTCTTAATGTAGATTCAATGCAAAATAAAAATAACTGCAATATGATTTTATATTTGTGATCTTAGTTTTGGATATGAGTGTAAATAAAGATATTAATTGAATTCCCAAATGGCTCCCTTTTTTAATAGATATCTTTTATTCCATTTTAAAAAATAGTTGATATTTTTATTTTTATTTGTTTACATATCATGATTTTTTAAATATATTTGGAATTTCTTATTTACTACTCCACATTCCGTTAAATTAGATGTGATTTCTTTAACAAATATGTAATCAATTCAGATGATCCAATTTATTGAAAAGCAAAATCCTTAAATATCTAGAAATATCGCTTGATATAAAACCAAATAATTCCCATATAAAATAGACAATCAGTCTACAACAATTCTTCCAATTTCTGAATGAAAGAATTGTAATCTACTATGATTTTGGAGGATTTATTTCCTAATTATGTATGTTTGATGCATGCTTGCAAATAAATTTTTGTTTGATGAAGTTTGTTTTGTGTTCTTATTTCAAAGTTTAACCCTCATTGGTATATTCCGGAGAGTAAGGAATTCCATCGAAATAATACAAAAGAACGGATGCATGGGCCTCTGAAAAATATCCACTTTACTTTGAACACTTTCTTAGAAGTTTTAGCACATTCAGTTTAAGGTCTTTATTTTATATATCGTTTTATTAGCTTTGTAAAAATACCGAGTATTTTATTTTCCATTGTCTAGAACAAAAACTACAAGTGTTTAGGTAAAAGTAGATGCTATCACTTTGAAAAAGATGTCAAACTTTAAAATGCGTTTTGCTCGAAATGTTCATTTTTTTTTTTAGAAAAACTTAAACAGTGACCGCGATTGCTCAAAATTTTTTTTAAATATATAACGGAGATTTTTTTGTG
Source organism: Trichonephila clavipes (assembly GCA_019973935.1). NCBI lineage: Eukaryota > Metazoa > Arthropoda > Arachnida > Araneae > Nephilidae > Trichonephila > Trichonephila clavipes. The sequence continues at coordinate 432,239 of BMAU01020679.1, read as the reverse complement.
TATATATTCTCTGTGTAATATAGTAAAAAAGTGTTTTTAACCTTCAGATTTAACAATCACTGTTTTATTAAAAAGTTTACAGTCACTTACTTGAATATAATCACTTTTTTAAAGCAATTTCTTATAACAACTAACATAAAGTGCTCCAGTTTTTGTAAAAAATAAAATATCTCTCACTTGAAGGTTATTTCAAAAATGAATACTAAGGAACACATCACAAAATTGAAAAATTTAAGAATTTCTTCATGAACTTTTTTTGTACAAAGTGGGCTCCACTATTGTAATTTTTTGTAAATTTTTACTATTTTTTTTCCTTTTGAGTAATAATAACATCTTTCTTCTCTTCTTAATTTTAGCATTTCGTTCTTAAAATGTACTAAATAAGTTTCAAATCTCCTTTTTTCAAAAAAATTGGCGCAAGTAGTCAGATACCTTAACAACATTTTGATTAATATTTGATTATTTCCAAGAAAATTTTTTTTTCTTTCAGTACATCTTTTTGTTCAATCACATTTGATGTACTGTCTGCTTAAGTAGAACCCTTTCTAGTAGAACGAAACATTGGAATGCATGCTGGTTTGTATATTGAGTAACTCCTTGGATTGAGAAGGACAAATCTCGTTTTATAAAGAAAATTTGAAGCCAATGTCGGACACTAGTTTGAAAATTTTAAAGAAAAAATTTTAACACTTAAGGAAATTTATTACTCTTTTTCTTATCTTAAACCTGAATAAATGTGCCTGATTAAAAACAATATTTTTTTTTTTACTTATTTCCATTCCAAACCTAAACAAACATAGGAAATAATTTTTAAAATATTTCCAATATTAGAGAAATAAAGTAAACTTTAATGACTCAAAAAATAAAAATTTTTAGTTAAAATATTGATAAAAAAATAGATAATAAAAAATATGCTTCCAGTAATACTATTAGAAATTGACAAAATTTTAAGGTTTTAAGAGGAATCTGTACTCTCTATACCGACAATGTTAAATTGAACTTTTTGATGTACCTTTTTTTTTTAGAAACCGTTAAATATAAAGACTGCAAATGTTCTCTGTATACAATCTCTGACAATAAAGTTCGGCGAATGAAGACCGAACGCCGATCTGGCAACACTGGCGAATCACAACACTGCACATACGTAGCGGTAGGTGTTAACCATCTACTCCTACCGTTGTTAAGTTAAGCGTCGTTTGTGTTCCGTGTAAGACTTGTTTTACACAGGGCTCGTTTAGTGCGTTGGTTCTTAACTGAGAACAGAAAAATGAACTAACTAAAGATGAAATTACAGCTTTGTTTTTAGCTTGGCAAGACACTGAAAGAAACTTATGCGATGCTGGTACGTGTTTATGAAGATCAAGCACTGTCCATAAAGTGTGTGTACGAGGGGTCCGCCCGTTTTCGAGAAGGTCAGGAAAGTGTTTCTGACAACCTTCGTAGCGGAAAACCGGCGACCTCCGACAGTGACAAAAACATTCAGAAAGTGAGGAAATTAATCACGAAAGATTGCCAATTAACTTTGCGCATCATAACTGATGAACTGCAAATTAATCGGGAACCCGGGCGACAAATCGCTACCCAGAATTTCTGGATGAGAAAATTGTGCCAAATCATTACGATCAAAAGCAGGCACGTTTAGAGACCTCACTGGAGAACGGTGTGGATGTGATACCAAATTTCTTGAACTGTATTGTCACTGAGGATGAATCCTGGTGTCTCAGGTACGAACATGAAACGAAACAGTAAGGCATGGAATGGCGTTCTCCTGCATCGCCTCGTCTGAAAAATATCAGAGCAAAAAATTATGCTTTAAAAACGATGCTCATCACCTGTTTTATAATCAAGGCATTATCCACAAGGTCTTTCTGCCTGAGGGAAAGACGATGAATGCTGCAAGATACATTGAAATTTTGAACTGTTTCATGAAACATCTACGCAGAGTACGACCCCAGTACGCACTACAAGATTCATGGTTTTTTGTTCATGACAATGCTGGGTCTCACACAGCTAATATCGTCAAGCAGTTCCTGGCAAAAAAAAGTGGGTGGTGCAAATTAAACATCCACCATACTCATCCGATCTCAATCCTCCAGACTTCTTCCTATCCCCACGACTCAAACTCGCTTTGAAAGGAAAGATATTTGACGATATTTTTGACAACCAACGAAACGTGACGAGGCTTTTGAACTCCATCTCAAAAAAGAAGACTTCTTGCAAAGTTTCCAGGACATTTATAGCAGATCTCTGCGGTGCATAGTTATGGGAGGTTTTTATTTAAGAAGATATTTTGTAGCATTTACATCATTTTCCTCAAATTCTGTATCATTTTTTGAAGAATTTTCAGCTTTGATGCATTGCCTACATCCAATTTGAAAATAAGGCATCGTAACTTTTATGTAAAAATGTATCAATATGATTTTGGTATGCATTTGGGAATACAAGATTATATATATATATATATATATATATACGACATTTCGAAAGTTTTCATAAGGGTTTTGTATGCTCACATGCAAACCCAATTTCTAAAAGTATCAGAAGTCAAAAGTTTCTCTATATGTTAGATAAGTGGTTTATAAAGCAGCCTCAAACAGATTTTTTTTCTTTTAGACTGAAAGTTTATTTATTTTTATGTATGTTACAAGTTTCTTAGGACAATGAACGTCTATTATACCTTTTTCTCAGAAACTATTAAACGAACAGACTCAATATTTTGTTTATTTATTGCGTTGAGTAAATGTTTCTGCCAAAACAACCGACCTTGTAAAGTGATAAATACATACAAAATCAGCAAAGCTAATGAAGTAATCTCCATTCAAATCTACAATGGTCTGCCAGCGTTTTGGCAACCTTTGAATCCCTTCTGCGAACTCTGGCGTCCGCGAGTCCAGAAAGCGATTGACCTTATTTAGGATCTCGTCATTTGAATGGAAGATTGTGTCATCAAGATGCAGCTGCAGATGTGAAAACAAATAGTAATCCGAAGGCGTCATATCTGGACTGTATGATGGATGTTGCATCAAATCCTACTGCGTGTAAAGCGTCCAGCCGGTCATCGTACTAACATGTGACCGGAAGTTATCTTGATGAAATAGAACCACCTTCTTTCTGAACTATTTTTTTTTGTTTTTTTGTAAATGGCATCACTAATTTTGATATGCATATTGCTTCATATTGTACTGTTGATAGTCTGCCTGCTTTTCAGGTACCTCTTATAGATAATTTCTCGACAATCCCATCAGATACAGAGAAGCACCTTCATGTTAGTTAGTGTTCGTCTTGCAACCGAACCTGCTGATTCCCCGGGTACTAACCACCCTCCTTTACAGCCTGTATTGTTGTAGTACACCCATTTATCATCACAGGTCAATTCTGTCAGGAATGTTCTCTTTCCTTTGATCTCTGAGCAGAGCCAAACAGGCCGCTTCTCTCTTGCTCTCGTCTTCATCAGTCAATTCATGAGGCACCCAGCAGTTAAACTTAAATGTTAGATTTATGCATTGAGAGCATTAACTACTGTTTTGTGGCAAACCTCAAGCTCCAACGCAATAGCTTGTGTTGAGAAACATTTTTGTCTTGATCAATGATTTTCTTTAACTGGTCACAATCAACTTAAATGGGACTGCCAGGACTAAATAGGTTCATCTTCAACGTCAAAATTCCCATCTGTAAGCGTTCGAAACCAAAATTTTACTGTGTCATAAGAAGCAGTATTAAATCCTAAATTTTCACTCATTTTTTTTTCGCGCCATTCAGTTGCACTGAATTTATTTCGGAATTCATAGTACTTAAGCGTTCTGATCTGTTGACGTCATAGCTCCATTTGAAACAATTTTTGATGCACAAGATAATAAAGTTTTGACACTCAAATTACACAGTCGTGTAGCTCCAACTTTTAGATTTATAACGCAAAAACCCGTTTGGAGAAAGGTTAACTACCATGGGAATGGCCATTGTTGGTGTGGAGGTATCTCCCCTTGACGGAAAACTTTTTACTCAACCCGATTTTTATTGGACCAACAAAATGCATTGGATTTAGAAACAAATGAAAAATTGATTGTATTAATTGAAATTTTTCATCAAAGCTCCAAATTTCAGATTCACAAGTATACACCTTATAAAAATTGCGATTTATATATGAATATATTGTTTCCTTAAAATGTTAATTTTTAATTTGTAGTAATAAAAAATGTTTGATAAATGAAAATTAACTTCAGAACTGTGTGGAATTAATATTGAAGTTCTGGAAATATTGATTCGAATATGCATGAAGTAGAAAAGTTTATTTGTGACATTGCAAAAAGTTCGTTTTAGTCATAGATGCGTATAAAAAATGTATGCGGGAGTATAAAAATTAAATTATATATATATATATATATATATATATATATATATATATATATATATATATATATATATATAATATATATATTATTAATAAACTTGGAAGGAGAAATATGCAATCCTCAGTTTGAAAACCAATAGAATATCAGAAAAGTAAGAATAAATCACAAAGCAAGTCTTGTAAAAATTTCCGCGCCTATTTTTTAAGCAATAGGGAGATGAGTTTCGGCAGAAGTTATTGAAAGAGTACTCCGAAAAGAGCAAATTATAAGGATGCTTTCAGCCGGAAGAAACGTTTTCCTTTACGAAGAAAATAAGGGAGAATAATTCCTGTGCTAAGAAAATCATTTTTCAAAGCTTCAATGTTTTTAAAATAACGTAATATTCTACAATGAAAGGGTCACGATCTCATCACGAGTTCGTGTTCTAGTGCCAGTGAAGACCCGCCTTGTAGAAGAAGCTGATGAATATAAATATCTTGAGGTTAAATGTCCTCCCATTGGTTTGGTGTGGTAGTTAGGAGAGGGTTGACCAGTCAGGCGTCGTCCTCGTCATGATCATAGCTCAAAATTAATGAAGTCCGACACCAATTGCCCTCTTGTTGCTTTATAGCACGACGTTTACATGACTTTCTCAGAAATGAAAACTAATTTAATATTTTTAGAATGATTGTTTATTAACGTCGTATTTCGGAGCTCTGTGATGGACTTCGTAGTTTGACCCTTAGGACAAGGATGATACCTTAGCTGATATTCCACTGTCTAAATTTTCTCGCCACGCCATTATGATTGGTTTGATCCTCTTGCTTACTTAAGAGGACCGAGCTCACCCAAAGGTTTTCGAGCTACAAACCAGCCCTCCCAAAAGACAATTTGACACAAAAAGAAATTACCAATATTAAATGGCCTGTCATTTGGGACCTCCGAACAATTCTTGAGAATAGGTGAAAAGTACATAAAATACAATGAAAGATAAATACCGTACAAAATTAGACCCTTACTGGGTCTCGGGGATAAATAAAAAGTAAATGTGCGTGTTAATGTCTCATGAATGGGATTCAAAAGTTCTCGGATAAACAATAATGTTCCAATGGGTTGCCTGTAAAAGGGAATACAAAAAAAAGGCAAAGAGAGAGAGAGAGAGATTTAAGAGATCAAGCAAGGGGAAGATCACACACACAAATTTCTTCCCCTTTCTTTTTCATTTCTCTGATATATTTTTTTGAAAATAGAGCATGAAAGACAGCGATCACGCAAAAGCATCGGAGCAACAGAGTGCGCAAAACCTCAGTGAGGGGAGAGGAATGCAGCGGCGAAGAACCCCAAATAGGAAATATACGCCAATGAAATGTGGCAACGAGCTAAGTTCATGCGACACCACGATCACAGGAGTAATACAGCCCCATGTTTCCTGTCTAACACACAATCGCAACAATCTCATACTTCATTATTTTTACTTCAAACATATACATGCTGTCTTAGTTAAGATGTTACAAACTTCGAGAGGAAGTAGGGTACACACCTAGACGCTTCGGATTCACAGGAATGCTGAGTCGAAAACGCCTTCCTGATGCGGTAAAGGCATTGAAAAGGCTGATCCTTAACCCCAGAGTTGCAAGAGTGGTGTTCATGTGAATGTGTGGCAGGAAGGGTTCTCGGCACAAAGTTTCTCGAGAGAGTGTTTAAGGGACATTATACAAATACGAGTATCTCGTTGAAGAGTTGAAATTTACCGCTAGAGGGACCCTACCTTACGATATGGAGTCACACTGAGATGAAACTTCATTTCGCCCGTAGACAAAGAGGCTGTAGGATAGCAGTCAGCACGAACACAGAAAAAGCAGATATAGTGGTAGATACAGGCTATAGTGGCCGAATCGCTCAAAGGTTGTAAGCTTAAAGCTATCCATTGAGGCGAACTCCCACCCATATCATGTTTGCACGCCTACACTAGCAATTTTGTGAAAACGGTTCTTTCCATAGGGCCACACGTATTCATGATCAAACGACACGTTCGTTAGCCGACTAATAAGCTGTGATATTTTTGGAACAACCGTTACCATAATTACTGTACAACGCACACGTTTCTACTGCTACTATTTATGGCTATCTATGATAAAATCTTTAGGTATTTTCTCGCCTTTAGCAATTACTTTATTCAAAAATAACGTGCCAAGAAGAGAGGGAAAAAAACAGAATTTTACGGGATTTGTGAGGGAGCCTCTCCACCCTTCCCTCCCTTGAAATGCTAAAAATTGAAATTGTTTTTAATTGATTTCTTATGCCAGGGGTAGCGAACCTTTATGGAACAACGTGCCATTTTTTCTAAAGAGAAGTGTTTAATGAGGTATAGACGTGCCATCAAATGATTTTGTCTTGTGATTATTGGAAAATAATAAAACACACTAAATACTAACAACACAAAACTATTTACCATGAAAAAATACCTTTTGCACTGTATAGCTGTAAATGTTTTAGTTACACGTGTAATTCAAATTAAAGTAACAATAGTGTAACTTCTGTTGCTGCAGATTGAATGACAAATAATTTACATAAAGGTTGTAAGATGTTAGTTTTTGTTGAATACATGCTGAATTTGAATCATCTGCTAAACGGCTTCTAAGCAATTAATTATTTTTGCTGTAGTTCACTTTTTTTTGACAAGAGGCTTTGTGATTTGTTTCAAAATACCGTTTTACAGACGTTGTTACCCTTACCACAATTCCAGAATATAAAACACACACCGCTTTGTCACCTTTACTAATAATGCCATGTTTCTCAGTCCACCAAATTTGAAATTTTCTGTTACACTTACTATATTGCACTTTTTGTTCTTTTGTTGGATTATAGCCATGTTAAATAACAGTTAAAAATCGTAAATATATCACAGACTAGCTGACCCGGCCACGCATTGCTGTGACTTTGTTGTAATGTGTTGGTTTAGATTTATTCTAAGCTATTCAATGCAGTTCATTTAATCTTCGCTTATAATTTCGGAGAGTTGAACTAAGCATAAAACAGCATATTTTTAATTTTGCGTTTTATTCATCTTCTATTTACGTATAGTATAATACATGAATAACTTGAAAAGTTGTTAAGTGGCAACATATGAAAATTTAATTTATAATCGAGGTAAATATAATACTGATTTGTACGAATTTTTAATAGTATATCACGGTCGTCCGGCATTATCGGGCAAAGTTACCGGAACTCCTAAAATCCGATTTCAGATTCTCGTTCCGAACCCCAAACGGCACCCGGTAAAGGCTTTTGGCACCGCAGCATGTACAAGTTTAGCCGCCAAAGGGAATGAAGATCCGGACGTGGGACTCGAACGCGAAGCCATTCCACATTATTCCCGCAATATCGGGTAAAGTTACGGAGTTTCTGAAATCTGAATTCAGAATCTCGTTCTCCGCCTCTTGACACAACCGAGACCTTCTTTTAGCGGACCTGCTCCTGCTAGTTCCCTGGAGGGGGTGCATTAGGGTCGTCCGGTATTATCCGATAAAGTTACAAGAATTTCTAAAATTAGATTTTGGATTAACGTTCACCACCCCCGAAGTCACCAAAACGCACTTTTCGCGTTCCAATACTTTGAGAGTAAGCCTCTGCCATGGTCTGTGGTCGTCCGGACTTATCCAGCAAAGTTACGGGAATTCCTTGGATTGGATATTAAATCCGGTTTGCTCATCTCAAGACCCTTGAGGGCCAAGTTTTTGCTCCCCAGGATTGTCTGGGGCCACGGTGTGTCTAGAATACGGTCGTCCGGCACTATCCGGTAAAGTTATGAATACTTTTACTAACCGATTCAAAAATCGGATTCCATGCCCCGAAATACGTCGGCCAGTCACTTTTCATGCACTTTCGTCAACAAAATCCGCTTCCAGTGACATACGCGCATTGCGACATTTTGCAAATTTTCTCGTCTTTCGGATTTTTAACATCTCAGGAAATAAAAAAAAAATATCACGTCCTTAAATGAAATAAAAACTATCCTATATTTTAAGTTGGACGAAATGACACACAATATGCCAAATTATATAACTATTTTAATTTAGAGAGATAAACTTTAAAATACAGTTGTGTCAATGAAATTGACTATGCTATGCGCAGACAAACTTTACATTATAAGCAATTGTTGTCTACGACATAACTAAGGTAAGACAATAACAAACGAGTGTGCTTCCCGCCGACCAGCGACCGATCACTCGCGTTTGTTAGTAATAATACTTCATAGTGAACTCCAAAATTTTGAAATAAAATACAAACCATTTTGATCACTGGCATACCAAAAATATTGTGTAGTGTGCCATCAATGGCTCACGTGCCACTGGTTCACCATCCTTGGCCTATGCAATCATATTTATAGGCGTTGAATAGGCGTTTTCCTGTGGGCATCTGGACTGTAGAACAGTCCTCAATCCCATATCTTGACAAGACTTTGATGCGGGGCATGACGAAAGTGGGTTTTTTCATTCTGCTTGGTGGCATGACGGCGATTGGTTGGTCTATGGAATCCGGGAGGCGTGGCTAACGCGCTTCATCTGGATGGAAAGTTTTCGGGGTTTTTTGGCAGGACTGAGAGCTTAGAGGCTACTCTCTGATTGGATGCTGGGTAAAGTGAACATTGACTCCAATTGGCTGCCCTGGGGGCTGGGTCATATTTATAGCACATTTTCCAGAGTGAGAGAGGTGAGGACCCTATTTCAAGTGTCACTCTATAGCAAGGTGTCAAACTTAAAGGCTAACTTGGGCCAAAAAAAAATAATCAAGATTTACCTTTAGGTAAGCCACACAAAAAAAATTTACATTTATAGAAACTTAAGTTTATTTCAAATAATAAATTGAATATATATATATATATATATATATATATATATATATATATATATATATATATATATATATATATATATATATATATATATATATATATATATATATATAAACATAAATAAAAGAACAAGAAAAATTTACTGTTTACGTCCTGGCAATTGACATCTCTTCTATGCTGCTATCTTTTCTATCTCGGGAGATATTTTATTACATACTATTGTGTGCTGATAGGGCCCTAAAAATGTTCTTTGCAGGCCCCAAGTTTGACACCCCTGTGTGTGTGCTCTACAGTATACAATATATAAATGGGTTTACATGTATAAAAAACTATTATAATATGTGTGGTTGATTAGGGCTACACTTAAAATAAAATATTAAATTTATGGACAGTTTTTTAATACCTTGCCTACATTTTTAAAATTCTAAGGGTACCAGCACATCATATACTTTCAGGAAATCGATTTTTCAACTGTAGTTTGAAAAAATAGTTCAACATTTTTTGACACGTTTTAAAAGGATAGTTCCTCTTGTGTCAGATGTATGAGAACCATATATAGGGGAGACCGGGGCAAGATAACGGATGTCTTAATTTTTCCGTTTTCCGCTAGGTAGCAGGATCAACTGAACACTACTGACTCTCCTATTAGCTGTTCGTTAAAGAGAAGGTGAAATCATCATTTTTGTGTTAGTTGTGAAGTTTTGATTGTTTACCGCGCTACCCCGATGTAACTTTTATGCATGTGTAAATAAGCTCTGCTACAGATACAGGCAAGATATATAATTTCTCTTTAATATTTATGAGTAACTTAGTTTAAATACTACATATTACCACGAATGAATGTTAATCGACTTCCTTCATGGAAATGGAAACGAATATTTTTAAACAGACAGTCCGGGGCAAGATGATGAGCTCACATGTGTAAATATGTAGCTCATAAATGTGTAAATATGTTGCTAAATACGAGCTCGTCATGTGTAACATAGGGCAAGATGACGAGCTCGTCATCTTTTCCCATGTTCCGGAATTTAATAAGCTAACTATGTTGTCTATTCTATTAAATCCTGTAACACTTGTTTGTCTGTGTGTTTGTCCGCTCGAACTTGCGCTTCTATCTCTTCTAGGGCTAAGGGGTGCATCGTATCGGGGAATGTGTCGTTTGGAAGAAGGTGACCAGAGGAAGACATTTTTGCCATCCGCTAACAACATTATGGTTATTCATCCAGGATGAGCTATCATAGATAAAAATATTGGTGAGCGTTTGAGCACCGCTTACTTCAGAGCAGCTACAGTTGAAAATGCCGTTAAAGGGTATAAAAAATGGGGGATTGAGACTCATAATCCTCTTGTGTTTAGCGAACATAACTTTGCTACTTCAAAAGCTACTGAACATGATGTTGTTGGAGACGAAACTGAGAATAACAGTGCTAATCCTCAGACCCTGGTAGTAGAAAACCAACATATAAATCCTCCAGAAGAACAAAAACTTATGGCAAATGCTGATTACGATGAACCAAAGAAGCTTGTTGGTGTTTTTTATTTCAAACCATTGCCTAAAGCAACACAATGTGAGAAAAAAGAAAAAGCAAAAAAAACAAAAAAAAAAAAAAAAGTGAGCTCAAGCATTCTTACAAGCACACCCATCAAAGAAATGTTAGAACAAAAGGAAAAGCAGAAGGAAGAACAGAAACATTTAGAAAACAGAGAAGAGAAGCTCGTGAAGCTAAAAAGGGATTAAAAAAACTCAAACTAAGTTCCTGTGGGCCTAAGTCTGTAAAATACAGGTCAAACAGTCCAGTTGCATCAACTTCAAAGGATGGTGTTATAAGATGTCTTGCTTGTGAAGAGGAACATTGTAATCCTCCAACAGAAGAATGGACCCAGTGCTGTAAATGCCAAGAGTGGTGGCATGAGGAATGTTCCAATTATGAAAATGGATTTTTATTTCTGACTATTGTTAGCTGCACAACTGAACACTTCAACATTACGTTGTGGCCGCGGTAGTCGAGTGGTATAGGTATCAGACCGTGGCTTGCTTTGTCACGAGTTCGAGCCCAGTACCACTAAAGACCCGCCGTGTAGGGCAGCGATGCACGTTAAATCTGTCGAGAGCTGAAACGTCCTCCCGTTGGTGTGGTGTGGTAGTTAGGAGAGGGGGGTGCCAGCTCAGGTGTCGTCCACGTCACTTGACCATGGTTCAAAATTACGTGGTCCGTCGCCAAAAGCCCTCGTGTAGCTGAACAGTGCGACGTTAATATTCAATCAATCAATCAATCAACATTACGTTACAATGCATTACGCTTAGTTTGATACTTCGTAAGATGTAAAAACACAATTATCATTTATTAAACCATGTAACATATTCATTCAAAAGATAAAATGTGTTCAACCTTTCTCAGTGTTGCCATCTTGCCCCAGTACTGGGGCAAAAGATGACAATTTGTTAAGGTTCTGAGAAAATAAAATTACCCTTTGTTTTCTTTTATTTGAAAAATTAAATGGTAATGCATTTAATACTACAAAGGACTACTCTAACACTTCATGTAAAAATAATTTTTTTATCCTTAAAAATAAATTAATAAACAACAAAAACTGTTATCATAGTCATTTTGCCCCGGTCTCCCCTATATATTTTTCATTTGAAAGAAACAAATATTTTTCTCTAAATAATGTCAAACTTTTTTTAAAAAAAAGTAGTTACAACTGAAAAAAAATGATTTTTAAAATTTCAAAGTGCTGTGACTTTTTTCAAAGAAATTATGCGGTTACTTCATTAAAATATTGGTTAGCTATATTTTGTACACATTGTCTTATATACGTGTGTACACAAAAATATTTTGTACATTTAAGAACATTTTTTAAAAGAAATGTTACCTAAATGAAAATTTGTATTACAAAATTACATTCATGTTCATATAAAACAAAAGGAAAAAACTTTTCAACTTTAAAATTACTTTTGAAACTTTAGAGCAGAGGTTCCCAAACTTTATTTTCTCGTAGATCCTTTGCCATGTTTTTCGGTTTGGTGTAGATCCCTGTTTACCTAATATTGAATTTTCGTAAATTTATTAAATTAAATGACTTTTTGACAGCTGGTATAGAGCTACTTATTTTTGAAGATTTAAATTTCTAACTCTAATGAAGTATAGCGTTTAAAACTCAAGAAACACATGCTAATTAAATTAGAATTTAATTAATATATGAAATATATATATATATATATATATATATATATAACTGACCAACAAACAAAAGTTTACAATACAAGGGATGAATCTGGTGTTTCAATAACAAATTTCAAATTCAATATTTGGCATCAGTCCCTTGTCAGATTTAACCTTAAATCTCCTAGATTAGTAGAGTCCCGTCCCTTTTTTTTTAATTTGGAGATTGGCAACCACTCTGAAACTCCTTCTCATTAGGAAAAGAAATGAAACATCTTTTCACAATACTCCATAATAGGTGTCTTTTTGAAACTATATATATATAAAATTGCTGGCATCCGTTTCTAAACTTACTCTTGTAATACGACATTTTTTTTTCAATGTGACCACATGTGAATTCATTGCCTGCTGTGGTAACTACCATAGTTAAAGCATTCTCAAACCTAGCTTCAAAATATGAACATAGAGCATCTAAATATCGAACGTAGGTTAAAACATTTTCCTGGAGGAATGTCTGTGGACAATTGAGAAACTGGGAAACTTCACGACGTCCAATTTTATACTCCTTCAGCTTAATTCTAGCAAGAAACGCTGAAATGATGGCTCTTGTTTTAATAAAAATTATGCTGTTACTTTGTAACTGCGAATTAACATCATTAAATTTAGTAAATAAATCTGTTAAACAGGTAAAATCTGGTTTCTATTTGATTAAATTTTCTTTTAAAGTTATAGTCACGATCTGGTTTAATGAGAGCCACTATCGTAGACCACTCTTTACATCTCATGGACCCCTAAATTATTTTTGGTTGACGTAGACCCCTTGTAGATCTTCATAGACTCCTGGGTGTCGATATAAACCACTTTGGGAATCACTGCTTTAGAGAATGGTTAAAGTATTATAAGGCATACAAAAAATACCCTGGGAAATATTCCTTTTTTTCACTTTTTCGTCAAAGAATAGTTTTCGTATTTAGGTATAATTTTTTTAAAAAAAACTATTGCATTATGTTGTTCCAAATTTTTTATACTTCTATACAGGATATTAGTGAACCTAATTCCCCCCTCTAAGTAATGCCTAGTTTTTTAAGGTACTTTTCCTTTAGAGGAGCTGTTGGTGGCGGGTACAATCTTTTTTTGCCAAATTAGACACTAAACACAAAATAAGGTAATTGTTGTGAAAATAGCCTTGCTTTGAACGGCGCTATGGTGGAGTGACGTCACGCCCCCACTTCTATGATGTAAGCCACTTTTCCGGACACTCCGAACTTGTGCAAACATAGTGAACGTTCATTGCTGTACTGCCTCGCGCAGTGTAAATAAAGCATTTTAACTTACTTCTCTGGAACTTATTTTAAAAAACCAACAGCACCCAACATCGGGTAGATGCAACCCATACTTTTTTAATTTAATTATATGTTATCTCACAACATAACATAATTAGTTCCCTCGGCTGGGCGGGGAATTGGAGAATTGAACTTTTGAGTTTCTTATAATTTACCTGACTTAGAAAGGGCTCTAAATGAACTGAAAGCAAATAGGAAAGGTTTAAGGCATACCTTCACCTTTAGCTTTAAAAAAATTGAAAATAAACTGAATAAAGAGGATGCGGATGGAAAGGAAGATTCATCATTTTCACAATGATTGTATGCTCTCTGATGCTAATTTCCTTCCTTTTATTTTCGACGTCCTTGAATTGCTTCGTATCTCACAAAAGCATAAAAATTATGGTGTCACAACTTTTTAAAGCCATTTTACTTGATAACTAAATGCCAAAACTCTGTTAATCTCCTGTTGATGAAAATTTCAAGAATCAAGAATATTCAAATAGTGAATGCACACTTTTTCTGCCTTCAATTTGTGTGATTTTCTACAAAACTCCTGTTACGATCATCGGTGGTTCAGTTAATCAGTGGTAGAATGCTTTTATATCAATCAACGCTCATATCATCATTAGACTCAATTAAATTCAATAAATCATCGAAGACAAGTGTAAGATTAAATAATACGTTTAATGGAATATGGAGTGCGTCTGCACTCAGACATTAAAATTCAGACATTATATCATTATCAATATTTTCCTCATCGAACACCTCTGCTTCTATTCCTCAGTTCTCTAAATTCCAAAATTCACTAAGCTGTTTAGAAATATTGGATTCATTAACAATAACACTCATTGTTAAAAGGTCCTCTCTCTCTCTCTCAGAATCTGTACTCTGCCCTTGTAAAGACCACCCGAATAATGTTTCTACTGTCACAAGATTTTTGTTTAGACGCGTAATTCTACCTGTAACTACTTGATAATAATAGTCCGCACCAATAAGAATTGATATTTCTTTATCGTTAAATTCATAAGAATCGGCTAATTGTACATTTTTTAAATATCTAAATTTTTTATCAATATTTCTATCAGGAGTCGGTAAATTCGTGATAGAAATATGTTCTGTCTCTACCGCCTCTATTTCAATGCACAAATTTGGATCATCCCTGTTTTTCAATTTTATTTTAACTATATTTAAAGTTTTTATTTCAGTTTCTCTCTCTTTAGCACCAAATGTGCAAATGGAAAAGTTTTCTTTTTTAAGAATTGGAAAGAAATTTCTCAGAAGTACTCTTTAAAACGAAACTTCTCTGTGAACCATTATCTAAAAATAATCTAACAACTTCTTGTTCATTTTTGACATCTATTAATGCGGCGCATGTTTGTAATAATACACTATTTACTTCTGTTTTAATTACTGTTGAAACTATATTATCAGTGTCCCTTTTCGGAGACAAGTCGTCATCATGTCGATTTCGAAAACATATTGAGAAATGGTGGGACCCATTACAAATAGGACACGACTCCTTTTTTACACATTCCATTGCTCTATGACCGGGCGACAAACATAAATAACAACAGCCCTTTTTCCTTAAAATTTCTCTCTTTTCGTTAGCACTAAAGGAACGGCAAGCGTCGAGTTCATGACCTTTGTTGCAGTAAAAACATTTTCGGTTTCTAGGTTTTACTTTCTCCCAGGGGTGGGAAATGAATGTGGTCGTAAATGTACTCTATTCGGGGGTGGCTTCATGCGTTGTCCGGGGAAATAGGAGCCTTTATTTTTTGTTCTGTCGTGCGGTGGAGGGGAATAATGACATAGTTTATGACTGTTTTTTTGAGAAGCTCGTTCCCTACTACGGATTTCTAAGTACAGGAACCGCAAAAGAGCGCTCAGGTCAAACCCTTCGTCCTTTTGAGAACGATTGAATTCCAAAACGAGTTCCGAGGGTATCTGTTTCAACAGGATGGGTGTTAATAAGTTTGAGTAGGATTCTCCATTTACTCCTAAACTTTCAAGACTCCTTATTTGCGTTTCTGCTCTATCGTACAAATTTCTTAAACCCACAATATCAGTAGGGTTTCTAACAGGTGTTAAATTTAATAAATTGATCAAATGAGCGTTAATTAACATGTTTTTATTTCCAAATCTATCTTTTAATAAATCAAGAGCTCTATCATAATTATCATCAGAAATTGGAAATCCATTAATGCAAGCAAGCGCATTACCACACAAATATGTGATTTTAAATAATTAAATTTATCAACTTTGCTTAGTCTATTGTTATTATGAATAGAGCTTTCAAATAAATTATAAAAATCTAACCATTCAGAATAATTTCCAGAATACTTATTTATATGCAATTTAGGTAAATTTATGTTCATACATTCAAAACTATTGGAATCAATAACTTGGATATTTCGAGAAACTGTATCAACCTGGATAGAGTCAGAATTTATTCTCTAATTTTAGAAGAAAGCTTCGTTTTCCAAAATATAATCTTCTCTTTAATTTCTTCCGAAGCTTCTATATCTTCAGTAATAGTGTCAACAGACAAACGATCTTCAATTAGTGTATTTAATAAACTTAAGTTACTTTCTTTGTCATTTAATTGCTCTATAAAAGCTTCAAATTGATCAACAGGTTCATTTTCATTGTTGATCTTTCCTTCAATTTTATTTATCAATTTTGTCAACGAAGAACGTACCGCAGTACGCTTCTTTTTAAATTTTGAGAGATCTTCTGACATTTTAATCTTCTATTCAGGTATAATTCAGTTTCAATAAAAATTCGGCTTACCTGAATTCACTGTCGACGATGATGTTTTAACTTCTTGGTCGAGGCTATCAAAAATGATTCTTTCATCAATTTCATCAATTTTCATTAATTTCAGGCCGTTGCACCAATGTTACGATCATCGATGGTTCAGTTAATCAGTGGTAGAATGCTTTTATATCAATCAACTTTCAAATCATCATTAGACTCAATTAAATTCAATAAATCATCGAAGACAAGTGTAAGATTAAATAATAAGTTTAATGGAATATGGAGTGCGTCTGCACTCGGTCACGTTCACAAGATCTCTGGTGTCAACAAAGCATGTTTTTACAAGCAGCGCCCTCTAAACTGAGGGGGATTCTACCAACTCCCATTATCTTACGTATTTTTAATTCAAAATTAACGAATTATTGCATGTTCAATATTGAAATAATAGTAAGCAAATTCACAAGAAACTTTGTTAGAAAAATTATATTACTATTAAATTTAACTTTTGCTGTGTGATTTGTTATTGGTGAACGCAGACTTTTTATATCAAGTGTACTATTCATGAAAAAATGCTCACATAAGTACTGAAAAGTTTTTTGGGTAAGCGCATCACTTTCTTTAAAAGTGCAAGGATAAAATTAACATGATTCGTTCTGTTTTCTACAAAAGCTATTTTTATAAGTTTATATAATTGAATTTTTGCAATAAAATTTTGCACGGATATTAAATCATTTCAAAGCATAATCCTTAAAAGCATTTTTTTTTATTTAAACTATAACTATTCACCCGCATATAAGATTTTTAAACTCGACAAAAAATAATATGCATTGAAATATATAAAAAGTTATAAAAATTTAAATTTTAAAGTATCAAACTATGAAATATTTTTAAAAGCATGGATAGTGTAAATTTCAAATTAAAGTGTATTTCTAATCAATTCCTAATATTTGAATATTTCAATTGCATTATGTTAACCTAATATATATTGAATATATTATTTAAAAATATAGCTGCAGCATTAAACTTAAAACATTTTCTTACTTTAATAATGCATTTCAGAGTCGTCATATCTGTGTTATAACCAGTGATTTTTACGCAAATTTTCAAATAGAAGTTCGAATCCTTTGAGTCTACTTTGACTAGGTCACTGGTTGGCGACAAAAGGTATCAGACCAGTTTAAATTATATCAGAAAAACGAAATTAGAGCTAAGAAATTACTAGAGATATTGAAATGAATGCATAAAAAAATAAGTTGGTTTTCTTAGCAGGCAGTTTTAATATCGTTTGAATACAATATTTTATGTTTCTACATGAAAGAAATCATTTAGAAAACATACATGAAATAACAATTTTTTATATTTATTCCCAACAAATTTTAATTCCATTTTAGTACAAAAATTACATAAAATTTCTATCAAATGTTTCTCATCATCATTTAGTCTTAGTTCTTAACAGAAATTGAAGATGGCGGGTAATTTTATTTGAGGGTCATGGGGGGCACAAATTTTCCTTCTCCAATAACTGGAACTTTCTCTTTCATGCCTTTTATTAACCAAAGACTGAAAAAAGGATTGTAACGTTTGAAAGAATAACGGTAGCGTATTCTTGGTTAATTAAAATATGAAATTTATTTACGTCACAACTATCGAAAATTATTTACTAAATGATACATTAAAGTTATTAAATTTAATTATAGATTGTTAAAGTCCAATATTTTGTGAGAGGAGGATTCGTTGGTCACCGCTCTCGTGCAAGTTCAAAGCATCTCTCCCCCTCATCTTCCGGTCGACGAGCTAGATTCCTCGGGGGGTCAAACAGGAGTTGCGTTGCACCTGTAGATGCACGTGTGGGTGTCGGGTCCACAAAGAAAGCCGACTAGATGTTGATGTTTTCGAAAAGTGACGTTACAGGACGTACGTTTTCACCCAAAACTGCTCGCTGTAAGGACGTCTACTCTTAAGTTATCTCATTTAAATAATAAATATGTTTTATCTTTTTAAAAAGTTACGTATTTATTTCAAACAATATATTCAGTTAAAAAATAGGTAATGTGAAATCTTTCAAATCCATATTTGCCACTGATTCATGAATAAACGCCATAAATATCTCAACAAAAAATATCACGTTTTCGTTATATGTATCATAAAATCCAGTGTATACCGCGCACCCATACTTTCAAGCTGCAATTTTTAATTTTTAGGTATATTCGCCGTATAACACGCAACCCCTTTTTAACAAAGAAAACTGAAATGCTTGTATGCAATGCAGTTTTGTTTTGAAACGATTTCTTCGAGTTGTTTTCTTAAGCTTTTGCAAAAATAGTACTTTTAGAAATATAACCTTTTAAGTTAATTAAGAATATCCTTTCTTTAAAATAAATAGTATTTCAAAATATGTAAAAGTCTAATTTTTTTATACTCATCTCCTTCTCTTTTATTTTTAAAGCTCTCATTTTCATACCCAGCGTATAACGCGCCCCCCTAAATTTCACTCCTATTTTTGGTGTTAAAAGTGGGCGTTATACGCCGGATTTTACGGTGATGATAGTATTTTTGGAAAAAAGAGAGAAATTTACGCAAAAACTGAGCCATAAAATCTAAACTGTAATTACAAATATATTTATACTACATATTTCCATGTATAAGCGAAGAATTTTCGGAACTTTTTTTCAAGTCAACAGTAAGAGGGTATGCTTATAAACGGATACTCTTATTTCAGAAAAAAAACATAACTTAGGAAAAACAGTTTTCTTTTTACAAGCTTTTTATTAACTTGCAATGTAAAATGTTCGGGTGGAATCTTGGGACGAAATTTTGAAGCTGATGTCTTCAACTGATTGAGCTGAAAATTTGTATACATATTTAGTTTTGGATGACAATGCATGTATTGACCATTTATATTCCGATATCACAATTAGATAAAAGTAATTAATTAAAGTAATTTGTTCGGGTGGAATCTTGCAACACAATTTTGAAGCTGATGCCTTCAACCGATTGAACTGAAATTTTGTATACACGTTTAGTTTGTATGACAATGCATGTTTTGATTATTTACAATCCAATATCGCAATTAGTTGAAAAGATATTAATTAAAAACCTTTTACCCTGTTAGCTTTTTATTCCGTTGATCAGCTTGTCGGATTGAGCTTAAAGAAGTTCCTATTTTTCGACCTTTTTTACAAAACCATCTGATTCTTTTTGTCAAACTGAGACACAAAATAATTACATAATCGGAAAGATCAATTATTTTGCCACGATACGGTATAAATCTTTTTAAAAAATAATGATAATTTCTATTTTTTACGATTTTTTCTAAAATGAGGCAAAATCGATGCATTTTCACGAAAATCATTTCTAAATCGTTCCGTATGAATTTCTTTTTTGTTTTTTTCGTGTTAATGAATCGATATTTGGCACTAAGAAAGTTCTGGCGTTTCTCTTTTAGAATCAGTCATTTAAAAAATAAAATGACGAAAACTTTTTTTTTTACGATTTTTCAAAAAATACTCAAATTTTTAATAAAACATTTTAAAACTTCGTTATTTTTAAAGATAATCGCACGAAGCATTATTTTTTCGTTTGTATCCCAGGTTGTGTATTCTTTTTTATCCAAATTCTGCACAAGGATTGAAAAAATTGGTTTACAATTACGGAGTTAAAATTTTTTCTTGTGTTTTTCGTTTTTAATATAGTATTATAGTAAAAGGAAAAAGCCAAAAAAAAAAATAATAATAATTTTAATATTTTGATTAATTTCGCTTTGACTATTTTTGTTTTATAGTTTTTACCCCCCCGCCATTATCCTCTTGTTGAGTCCCGAGTTTAATATCTATCATATGTACGTGGCCAGGCGGGAAAAAAGATTAAGTACCTCTGAGCTAGCCTGCTCAATATTAACAGGCAAACGATCTTACAAC
The DNA here is from genome assembly GCA_019973935.1 of Trichonephila clavipes. NCBI lineage: Eukaryota > Metazoa > Arthropoda > Arachnida > Araneae > Nephilidae > Trichonephila > Trichonephila clavipes. The sequence continues at coordinate 411,893 of BMAU01020679.1, read as the reverse complement.
AATGATGCGTTGAATGAGACGAACAGACTGAGAAACTTGTTCAGCGGTAAAACTAAAAAATAAATTAAGAGTAAAAAATACTTTTTTAAAACAAGCTTTTATTTAAATGCTCTGAAAAGAATAAAATAAACTTTTCTGTTAAAACTTTTTTTGCTATCACCTTATAACGTCATTACACAATTTATGATATAAAACTTGTCGCGAGATTTACTTGTGTAAATAAACAAGCAAAAAAAAACTTGATCTGATTGATTTTAATTTTTAAAATTTTTTGAAACTAAGTAAGTACGAGTACTTAAATCTTGCGACAAGCTTTTATATCATAATTTGTGCAATGACGTTATAAGGTGATAGCAAAAAAGTTTTAAAAGAAAAGTTTATTTCATTCTTTTCAAAGCATTTAAATAAAAGCTTGTTTTTAAAAAAGTTTTTTTTTACTTTTAATTTATTTAACATTTTCTGTTAGCCACGTGTAAGCAGTTTTAATCATTTAACTTTTTGGGTATTTTGAATGGAACTTTTATACTAAAAATAGTCACATGATGTCTTCAAAATCAGTATCTGAATCGCAGTTTCTGTAAGTTCTGCAGTTTCGTAAATTTCAAATTTTTTCATTCGATGTCTGAATGAATGAACCTTGTAGCAAGATTTTCTTTTAAGACATAAAGCGCATAGGACGAAATCACGAGCCATATATACGAATTTCTCTTCCTGCTGCTTTTCGAAACAAAAGGAATGGCGCAGAAAATACGACAGGCACAAAGAGTGTACAAGTTAACAAATGAAAATGGGAAAAATGTGTCATTGTCGTCTATTGTTTTACCTTACAGCAATTTGATTGGAAAATATCCCACCCGTTAGACATAATTTCCGCTCTCATAGTGAAAATTACAGAAATTGTGTTTCCCTTCAATTCAGAAAATATACAGGTTTTAAATTTTAGGTACGTTTTTGAAGAAAATACGCACTCTTGGCTTGTGCAAGGATCGCTTTACATTCGAAAATATACGGTGCATGTAAAGGTGCATAAAAGATCAAAACATTTGAGATCAAAATTCATATTTTATTAAATGAATCAATGTCCGCTTAAGTACAGCCCCAGTAAATACATTCTTTTTCAAATTAAATTAAATTAAATAATTAAAATAAATTATATGTACTGGATAATTAATAATATGACATTGAAGGTTGAGGCAAACAATTTTGTTGCGAATAAAGATGCGAAATATAAGATCTTGATATGCGTCGATTGTAGCGATAATCACGAAGGCCAGACCTTGACCTGGGTCGTCTGCCAGGAGCAGACTCGTCATGATCAGAAGTGCGAGATCTTGAACGGAGTTGCTTATTATCATTAGATGAAGAAAATCCAAATAAGTGTCAGTTCTCATAATTATATGAAGGCAATCCACTTATGTTCCATTTATTATCAGCCCATTCATGACATCTTGATTCATGACTTTTATCCTGATCAGATGTAAGCCACTCTGATCCTTGTCGATTATGTTCCTCGGTATAATATAGTGTTTCTTGTATTTTAGTTAACTTCCAGGTATGATATCTTGATTCATGCTTACTATACTCATAAGTATGATTATCAGATCCGGGCTGCTTGTAAAGCGTATCATCGACATAAAATTCCCCATATTCATCACTGTTGATTGGACTGTATTCATGGCTAGGCGTCTCATGGACATAAAATTTCTCCTCTTCATCGCTGTTGATTGGATTGTATTCTTTCCTAAACGTATTATCGATGTAATGGTCTTCATCTTCATCACTATTAATTGGGCTGTATTCCAGGCCAGGCGTGTCAGATATACAAATAACATCTTCATTATCGTCGCTGATGTTCGTTTGTGATTCATATTGCTTCTGAGGTGTGTAATCCCCAGAGCTGACACCTTGATTTACGTATCTAGTCTGCGATCCTAAGCAACATTTCTTTTTTGACGTATAATCGACAGAGATGTTATCTGGACTCGTCTGACTCCGCTTTCTATAATAGCATTTTGGAGAAGGTGTAGATTTGATATGGATATGTCGAGTCCAACGTTTCTGCGTTTCTGAACCAGTTTTAAACTCAGGTTTCTGATCTATTATATGATCAATAGAGTCAAACTGATTCTTGTTCAAGTGTCTTTTGAACGTCTCTGACTGATGGTTTTGAATGGTCACGTTACGGGCAAACTGATCTGTGCAGCTCGGCGTTTCGGATGTATCAAAAGAATCAACATAGACATCTTGATTCAGATTGTTCTCCGATATTGTAGAACGATGCTGAGGATTGTGTGAAGAATTATTTAGTGTAATTTCTTTTTCTTCATAATGTCCAAGTCACAGGAACATTGATCTCTGTTGGATGGTACAGATTCATCCACAGAATCATAGTAGCGATTGTTTAAGGGGTCACAGGGGTGTTAAATTTCTCTAGGGATCTGAAAATATAAACAATTTTCAAACAGGTATAATTTCTTTAAATTTAATTTAAGTAATTCGAATATTTTACACATTACTTATAAAGGAATGGGGCTTCAGAAAAGTATAAAATGTTTAAAATATAATCATAACTTAAAAAATTATAAGCATATGAAAATAAGAAATTTTTCTATAAGAAATATTTATTAAGTTTTACGTCGCGCATGCTATTTTCTAAAAGATTAGGTTTAATTACTAGCTATAAGTTGATTTATAAAGGCAAATGTATTCTTAATACTTTGTAGCTACTTTTATATAAATAGAATAATAACTTATATATTTTAATAAATAAAAATTATACATTTTTAAAAAATATTTAAAAAATTGCAATATTTTACAAATATTTTGAAATACAAAAAGATATATAATAATAAAATTAGGTAGGGTTAAAAGAGTATGATGCATTGTATAATTCTATAAAGTTTTATACATCAGAGGCGAATATCTTAGAAAATAGCGTGCGCAAAGCAAAAAATACTTAATATTTATTATAGAATTTTCATATGCTTATATATGACTTTTAAAATTATTATTATATTTTAAACATTTTATACTTTTCTGAAGCCCCATTCTATTTTAAATAACATGTAAAAGATTCGATTCATTTAATTTAAATTTAAAAGAATTATACCCGTTTGAAAATCGTTTATATTTTCAGATCTCTAGAGAAATTTAACACCCCTGAGACCCTTAAGTTTCTTTTTAACATTCCGAATTGATGCTACTCATTAATCTTAAAATGGAATGGGATAAGTAGGTCGAAGTTGTTTCCGTCAAATTGTTGCCTTTCCTTCATAATGTCCGCTTAAGTACAGCCCCAGTAAATACATTCTTTTTCAAATTAAATTAAATTAAATAATTAAAATAAATTATATGTACTGGATAATTAATAATATGACATTGAAGGTTGAGGCAAACAATTTTGTTGCGAATAAAGATGCGAAGTATAAGATCTTGATATGCGTCGATTGTAGCGATAATCACGAAGGCCAGACCTTGACCTGGGTCGTCTGCCGGGAGCAGACTCGTCATGATCAGAAGTGCGAGATCTTGAACGGAGTTGCTTATTATCATTAGATGAAGAAAATCCAAATAAGTGACAGTTCTCATAATTATATGAAGGCAATCCACTTATGTTCCATTTATTATCAGCCCATTCATGACATCTTGATTCATGACTTTTATCCTGATCAGATGTAAGCCACTCTGATCCTTGTCGATTATGTTCCTCGGTATAATATAGTGTTTCTTGTATTTTAGTTAACTTCCAGGTATGATATCTTGATTCATGCTTACTATACTCATAAGTATGATTATCAGATCCGGGCTGCTTGTAAAGCGTATCATCGACATAAAATTCCCCATATTCATCACTGTTGATTGGACTGTATTCATGGCTAGGCGTCTCATGGACATAAAATTTCTCCTCTTCATCGCTGTTGATTGGATTGTATTCTTTCTAAACGTATTATCGATGTAATGGTCTTCATCTTCATCACTATTAATTGGGCTGTATTCCAGGCCAGGCGTGTCAGATATACAAATAACATCTTCATTATCGTCGCTGATGTTCGTTTGTGATTCATATTGCTTCTGAGGTGTGTAATCCCCAGAGCTGACACCTTGATTTACGTATCTAGTCTGCGATCCTAAGCAACATTTCTTTTTGACGTATAATCGACAGAGATGTTATCTGGACTCGTCTGACTCCGCTTTCTATAATAGCATTTTGGAGAAGGTGTAGATTTGATATGGATATGTCGAGTCCAACGTTTCTGCGTTTCTGAACCAGTTTTAAACTCAGGTTTCTGATCTATTATATGATCAATAGAGTCAAACTGATTCTTGTTCAAGTGTCTTTTGAACGTCTCTGACTGATGGTTTTGAATGGTCACGTTACGGGCAAACTGATCTGTGCAGCTCGGCGTTTCGGATGTATCAAAAGAATCAACATAGACATCTTGATTCAGATTGTTCTCCGATATTGTAGAACGATGCTGAGGATTGTGTGAAGAATTATTTAGTGTAATTTCTTTTTTTTTTTTTTTTTCTTCATAATGTCCAAGTCACAGGAACATTGATCTCTGTTGGATGGTACAGATTCATCCACAGAATCATAGTAGCGATTGTTTAAGGGGGTCACAGGGTGTTAAATTTCTCTAGGGATCTGAAAATATAAACAATTTTCAAACAGGTATAATTTCTTTAAATTTAATTTAAGTAATTCGAATATTTTACACATTACTTATAAAGGAATGGGGCTTCAGAAAAGTATAAAATGTTTAAAATATAATCATAACTTAAAAAATTATAAGCATATGAAAATAAGAAATTTTTCTATAAGAAATATTTATTAAGTTTTACGTCGCGCATGCTATTTTCTAAAGATTAGGTTTAATTACTAGCTATAAGTTGATTTATAAAGGCAAATGTATTCTTAATACTTTGTAGCTACTTTTATATAAATAGAATAATAACTTATATATTTTAATAAATAAAAATTATACATTTTTAAAAAATATTTAAAAAATTGCAATATTTTACAAATATTTTGAAATACAAAAGATATATAATAATAAAATTAGGTAGGGTTAAAAGAGTATGATGCATTGTATAATTCTATAAAGTTTTATACATCAGAGGCGAATATCTTAGAAAATAGCGTGCGCAAAGCAAAAAATACTTAATATTTATTATAGAATTTTCATATGCTTATATATGACTTTTAAAATTATTATTATATTTTAAACATTTTATACTTTTTCTGAAGCCCCATTCTATTTTAAATAACATGTAAAGATTCGATTCATTTAATTTAAATTTAAAAAAGAATTATACCCGTTTGAAAATCGTTTATATTTTCAGATCTCTAGAGAAATTTAACACCCCTGAGACCCTTAAGTTTCTTTTTAACATTCCGAATTGATGCTACTCATTAATCTTAAAATGGAATGGGATAAGTAGGTCGAAGTTGTTTCCGTCAAATTGTTGCCTTTCCTTCATAATGTCCGCTTAAGTACAGCCCCAGTAAATACATTCTTTTTCAAATTAAATTAAATTAAATAATTAAAATAAATTATATGTACTGGATAATTAATAATATGACATTGAAGGTTGAGGCAAACAATTTTGTTGCGAATAAAGATGCGAAGTATAAGATCTTGATATGCGTCGATTGTAGCGATAATCACGAAGGCCAGACCTTGACCTGGGTCGTCTGCCAGGAGCAGACTCGTCATGATCAGAAGTGCGAGATCTTGAACGGAGTTGCTTATTATCATTAGATGAAGAAAATCCAAATAAGTGACAGTTCTCATAATTATATGAAGGCAATCCACTTATGTTCCATTTATTATCAGCCCATTCATGACATCTTGATTCATGACTTTTATCCTGATCAGATGTAAGCCACTCTGATCCTTGTCGATTATGTTCCTCGGTATAATATAGTGTTTCTTGTATTTTAGTTAACTTCCAGGTATGATATCTTGATTCATGCTTACTATACTCATAAGTATGATTATCAGATCCGGGCTGCTTGTAAAGCGTATCATCGACATAAAATTCCCCATATTCATCACTGTTGATTGGACTGTATTCATGGCTAGGCGTCTCATGGACATAAAATTTCTCCTCTTCATCGCTGTTGATTGGATTGTATTCTTTCCTAAACGTATTATCGATGTAATGGTCTTCATCTTCATCACTATTAATTGGGCTGTATTCCAGGCCAGGCGTGTCAGATATACAAATAACATCTTCATTATCGTCGCTGATGTTCGTTTGTGATTCATATTGCTTCTGAGGTGTGTAATCCCCAGAGCTGACACCTTGATTTACGTATCTTGTCTGCGATCCTAAGCAACATTTCTTTTTTGACGTATAATCGACAGAGATGTTATCTGGACTCGTCTGACTCCGCTTTCTATAGTAGCATTTTGGAGAAGGTGTAGATTTGATATGGATATGTCGAGTCCAACGTTTCTGCGTTTCTGAACCAGTTTTAAACTCAGGTTTCTGATCTATTATATGATCAATAGAGTCAAACTGATTCTTGTTCAAGTGTCTTTTGAACGTCTCTGACTGATGGTTTTGAATGGTCACGTTACGGGCAAACTGATCTGTGCAGCTCGGCGTTTCGGATGTATCAAAAGAATCAACATAGACATCTTGATTCAGATTGTTCTCCGATATTGTAGAACGATGCTGAGGATTGTGTGAAGAATTACTTAGTGTAATTTCTTTTTTCTTCATAATGTCCAAGTCACAGGAACATTGATCTCTGTTGGATGGTACAGATTCATCCACAGAATCATAGTAGCGATTGTTTAAGGGGTCACAGGGGTGTTAAATTTCTCTAGGGATCTGAAAATATAAACAATTTTCAAACAGGTATAATTTCTTTAAATTTAATTTAAGTAATTCGAATATTTTACACATTACTTATAAAGGAATGGGGCTTCAGAAAAGTATAAAATGTTTAAAATATAATCATAACTTAAAAAAATTATAAGCATATGAAAATAAGAAATTTTTCTATAAGAAATATTTATTAAGTTTTACGTCGCGCATGCTATTTTCTAAAAGATTAGGTTTAATTACTAGCTATAAGTTGATTTATAAAGGCAAATGTATTCTTAATACTTTGTAGCTACTTTTATATAAATAGAATAATAACTTATATATTTTAATAAATAAAAATTATACATTTTTAAAAAATATTTAAAAAATTGCAATATTTTACAAATATTTTGAAATACAAAAGATATATAATAATAAAATTAGGTAGGGTTAAAAGAGTATGATGCATTGTATAATTCTATAAAGTTTTATACATCAGAGGCTAATATTTTAGAAAATAGCGTGCGCAAAGCAAAAAATACTTAATATTTATTATAGAATTTTCATATGCTTATATATGACTTTTAAAATTATTATTATATTTTAAACATTTTATACTTTTCTGAAGCCCCATTCTATTTTAAATAACATGTAAAAGATTCGATTCATTTAATTTAAATTTAAAAGAATTATACCCGTTTGAAAATCGTTTATATTTTCAGATCTCTAGAGAAATTTAACACCCCTGAGACCCTTAAGTTTCTTTTTAACATTCCGAATTGATGCTACTCATTAATCTTAAAATGGAATGGGATAAGTAGGTCGAAGTTGTTTCCGTCAAATTGTTGCCTTTCTTTCATAATGTCCGCTTAAGTACAGCCCCAGTAAATACATTCTTTTTCAAATTAAATTAAATTAAATAATTAAAATAAATTATATGTACTGGATAATTAATAATATGACATTGAAGGTTGAGGCAAACAATTTTGTTGCGAATAAAGATGCGAAGTATAAGATCTTGATATGCGTCGATTGTAGCGATAATCACGAAGGCCAGACCTTGACCTGGGTCGTCTGCCAGGAGCAGACTCGTCATGATCAGAAGTGCGAGATCTTGAACGGAGTTGCTTATTATCATTAGATGAAGAAAATCCAAATAAGTGACAGTTCTCATAATTATATGAAGGCAATCCACTTATGTTCCATTTATTATCAGCCCATTCATGACATCTTGATTCATGACTTTTATCCTGATCAGATGTAAGCCACTCTGATCCTTGTCGATTATGTTCCTCGGTATAATATAGTGTTTCTTGTATTTTAGTTAACTTCCAGGTATGATATCTTGATTCATGCTTACTATACTCATAAGTATGATTATCAGATCCGGGCTGCTTGTAAAGCGTATCATCGACATAAAATTCCCCATATTCATCACTGTTGATTGGACTGTATTCTTGACTAAGCGTATCATCGATATAAGCGTCTTCATCTTCATCACTGTTGACTGGACTGTATTCATGGCTAGGCGTCTCATGGACATAAAATTTCTCCTCTTCATCGCTGTTGATTGGATTGTGTTCTTTCCTAAACGTATTATCGATGTAATGGTCTTCATCTTCATCACTATTAATTGGGCTGTATTCCAGGCCAGACGTGTCAGATATACAAATAACATCTTCATTATCGTCGCTGATGTTCGTTTGTGATTCATATTGCTTCTGAGGTGTGTAATCCCCAGAGCTGACACCTTGATTTACGTATCTTGTCTGCGATCCTAAGCAACATTTCTTTTTTGACGTATAATCGACAGAGATGTTATCTGGACTCGTCTGACTCCTCTTTCTATAATAGCATTTTGGAGAAGGTGTAGATTTGATATGGATATGTCGAGTCCAACGTTTCTGCGTTTCTGAACCAGTTTTAAACTCAGGTTCCTGATCTATTATATGATCAATAGAGTCAATCTGATTCTTGTTCAAGTGTCTTTTGAACGTCTCTGACTGATGGTTTTGAATGGTCACGTTACGGGCAAACTGATCTGTGCAGCTCGGCGTTTCGGATGTATCAAAAGAATCAACATAGACATCTTGATTCAGATTGTTCTCCGATATTGTAGAACGATGCTGAGGATTGTGTGAAGAATTATTTAGTGTAATTTCTTTTTTCTTCATAATGTCCAAGTCACAGGAACATTGATCTCTGTTGGATGGTACAGATTCATCCACAGAATCATAGTAGCGATTGTTTAAGTTTTTTTTTAACATTCCGAATTGATGCTGCTCATTAATCTTAGAATGGAAAGGGATAAGTTGGTCGAAGTTGTTTCCGTCAAATTGTTGCCTTTCCTTCATAATGTACGGATCCCACAGACATTTATCTCCTTCGCTCTTTGATAACTCAGATTTGTTTGAATCGTTGAAGACAGCCTGATTTTTTGGTGTTCCAGATCCATTGTGTTGATCAGTTATAGAAATGCTGAAATCTCGACGTTCAAATAAGTCTCCCATTGATACATACTCATTTTCTTTTTTACTAAGTATGAGGGAAGATGCATAGCTCTTTGACGCATGTTGATTAGGCACAACGTCTCCAGAAATATTTAGCTTTCCACTATCATCCAGTGTTGTAGATCTGAGCTCATCATTAGGTATAAAATCAACACTATGATTCTGCTTCAAGCTCCTTTCCAAGCTGCTTTCAGCACAGTTCTGCGTTTCAGAACCATACAGTTGGTTAGGCATGTACTGGTCAGAAAAGTTCCGAGGAAGGAAATTCAGTACATTAGTTAAAGGTTGGTTAATAGACGTTGAATCAATACATAGAACATAATTTTCGTTGTTCTCAGGCGTTTGAGAATCATGCAAGTTGGTAACAGTTCCTGATATTTGCTCGTTAATCTCCGTATAATAACCAGTTTCGTGCTGGGTTTTGTTACTTTTCAGTGTTTCATGCTGTTTATTAGGTGTAGAATCGAGACCTACGTCCTGATTCAAGTTAGTTCTAGATCCAGGTATCTGTTTAGACATAGAATTGGATGAGACATCTTGATTCATAATTTTGATCCTGGCTTTTGAACCGCATTGCCGATCCGAGTCTTGCGAAATCTGATTTATGCTGGTCTTGGATGATCCTACGCCTTGATTTTGGTTACGTACAAAATCAACAGATATACCCTGATTCGAGTTTCTCTTACTTGTTTCTGATTCAAATCGTTGATTTGGACTTGATTTTGAAGACATGCTTTGATTTTTGTTGACCTTCAAAGTTCCTAGTCTGGACACTTGTTTTGGCACAGAATCAACACCATTATCCAAGGTCTTCCGTACATTAATTTTATCTTGCTGGTGATGCTTCGTAGAATGAATAGTGTCAAAAGAATTTGCGTCTCTGATTTTAGAAGAGCGTTGCTTATTAAACTTTTGATTAGAGAGAGTTAGATATTTATTAGTTAGATATTTCTTCTGTGTTTTTGATATACGTGGTCGATTAGACGTAGCATTAGTACGAGCAGGATTAGAGCTGTTTTGTCTTAAAAAGGGACGTCGTGTAACAGGGGTATTATTGGTAGAATTAACATGATTCGAATTACTGAGAACTCTTGATCCACGGAGCTGTTTAAGCGCAGCACCTCCAGACACATTTAAATTTGCCTTATTCAAACATGTTTTAGAATCGTATTGCTGATTGACTAAACTTTTACGCTGATTTGTATTGTTTTGCATCTTTTCTGTTCTTCTTTTTTGGTTATGTGTAGAATTAATTCGAGCAGAATTTGTTCTGCCGACCTGCTTTCTGTATTGCTGGTTACATGTAGAATCTTTACAGGCACGATTTGTGTTGCTGTTGCGTTTTGGAAATCGATGCTGAAGGTTACGAGTATCTTCAGATAAGGCGACAGCTTTTTTAAAGTTGCTCTTCCGAGTTGCAGAATAGCGTAGCTGATTTGGCTTAGTATCAATCAAGTTGACTCCTTGTTTGGGTTTCTTCGTGACTGTTCCTGATCCACAGAGTTGATCAGAACTGAAATTCAGTGGGGCACTTTGATTCATGCTGCCAGATCCCTCACATCTGTTTTCTTCCCTATTTAAAATAAAAATCAGAAAAATAATTAGAAATTAATAAGACAAAACTAAACAAAGAATCTATATATACATTGGTTACTATAAATTAAGGACAAATCCCATCAATGACGATAACTCAAGAAGCTATGCGTAGAATATATAATGAAAGTTATAAACGTTGTACAACACACACATAGAAAGGAATAAAGTAGAATAAAAAGGAATCCCCAGACACTTATGGTGTTATTGAAATTAGCATATGTATACAGTGAACAAATTAGATGGGTCAGTTTAGTATAGGAAAAATACCTTTGTATGGGTTATGATCTCCCGAGAAGCTATACAGTACATACAGCCATGTGTGTGGGTGAAGCTCTCAATTATGCTGTCTATTAATTCTGTGGGAATTGCGAGCCATTGCTTTTCCACGGCAGTTGAAAGCGTGGCGAGGGTCCTAGGAGGGGGATCGAGACTAGCTACACACGTCGTCCTACCACATACACTGATTTTTTTCCTGCTCGAGCTAAGCATGCACGATGCAAGCTCTGTGTGGTCTCGCATTATCATCCTGTAGCACGAAAGCATCATCTTATTGCCCCGGTATAGGGGCACGCATAAACATCCAGGATGTCCTTTCTATAGGTGTGAGCATTAACATTTCCACTGAAAAAGACATGGAGGTTTGTGCGTCCACACAAAAAGACACCACCCCAAACACAGAAACTGCTTTATCCGTAAGCATCGCTTTCACAAATGTGGTATAAATGAAAAAGCTTTGCAGGTTCTCTCCAAATGAAAATAAGCCTACTATCCACTTCCAGGCTATAACTGGACTCATCCGTAAAGACAACAGCCCTCCACTGATCACACGTTCAGTGGAATGTTGACATGCCCGCTGCAAACATTCCCGCCTATGGCGTGACGTGAGCAGGACGCAAATAGCCGGTCGCCTCGCATAAAAACCACGTTCGTGAAGCCTTCGGTATACGGTTGACCTTGATACTAACCTTCTGGAGTGTGCAGCGAAAGATGATCTCAGTTCAGTTGAGTTACGGTTCTATTCCTTCGCGCGTATAACGAGAAATATCAGTCATCGACACTTGTGGTAGCACGCAATAATCCTTGGCGGAACCTCCAGGATGCCTAATCCGTGGTTAGAAATAGTTCCCAAAGGCTATGAATCACAGACTGACTCACATTTAGCCATCTAGCCCTTTCTATCTTTGTCCTGCCTCTAGTCTCCCAAAAGCTCGCCATCGCAGTTCTTTTGTCAAATGATGCCTGGAGGTCTCTCATTGATACAGTTTCTCTATACTAGATTTCTAATCTCAGACACGCAGTCACAATTGCCGCCTCGCTCTGAGACATCTATTTTTATGCTCCTCGCAAATGACGTATTCCGACTACATCGACACTATCTTGTGTAATGTTTTTTTTCCCTTACGGGACTGCGGATTACTATTTCTACCTTTGCAGACCTGGCACATTCCTCACGAACTGGTATCACTTTTTAGTGCGGCACCATATAGGCGATACCAATTACCGCAAGTAATTTTGACGCCCAGTTTCTTCCCCAGAGGAGGGCACCTGAGCTCATTTTGCATAATGTAATATCGTTCAGCTCCTTTTACTTACCAGCATATTTAAATTTCATTGAGATCTGCTTATTTGGGGGCGAATTATCACTATTTTTGTGATTTTCCCTTAATTTATGATAACCAGTGTATGTAAAATTAACAAAACATGTATTTTCAAGCATTTATGTAAACATGAGAATAAAACTATAAAACAAGTTCGTATTTTATGAATAAAACTATACATTTTCATTCAATGCTACTTTTATACAAACGTTTTTTACTCGCAGTTGCAACTTTATTTATCAGTGAAAACAAATGAATTACCTTACAATTTTATCACTCATATGAATTACAATTTATTTCAAGATTTAGAATTGACGTTATGGAAATATTTGAAAGAGAAAGAACTGACTTGACGGAAGTTTTGATTTTTAATGTCTGAAATAATAAAGATGTATCCATCCATAATAATGAGTTTTCAATTAAAAAATAATAAAATAAATAATTTACAAAATTTAAAAAATATCAAAAGCAATATCCTTTTTCATTTGGTATGTTTTGCTGGAAAAAAAGTTAAGCATCTACTAGACATGGTACTAACAGATTCTGAAGGGAATATTGAAACACCCTTGTGGGTATTGTTTTCCCTGAGTCGGTACTCTCCTTGAGGGAAAATTGAGTATTATAGAAGTTGGTTTCTCAGCGAGAACTTGAAAAATAAGATTTCAGCAATTCCAGAAGAAGCAACAAGGGTTACAAGATTGGTGTTTGAATCGTCTTTGTCGACAAAAATGATATCACCAAGTAATCATCAAGAAGTCTCTAGAATCAATCCTTCTGGAAATTTCCATGAGGCTATATAAGGGATCTCTGAGACACACAAAGGTAGAGTCAGTCGAAAGCAGAATCTGCTTGTTCGTTGACTGCGATAAGAGAGAGAGAGAGAATTTCTCTGACTGAGTTTTTGCAAGTAGAACTGCTTAGAGTGCCCTTTTTGGAATGTTGTAAACCTTGATTATAACGAGTACGATTTGCCCTATCGTAAATAATCTGTTGTAATATTTCTTTGTGCATATGTCACCGTTAAAGCGTGAAATCCGTTATTTCATAGAATAACTAGTTACTTCATGAAATAACTAGATCATTCAGTTAAAGTATATAAAATAATTGAATTCTACGAGGTTTAACCTAGGTATTCTATAGAATAACGATTACTTCATCGTTAAAGTATGAAATACGACACCCTCGAAAGTTCTTTGAACCGGTTCTAACTGCTTTGGGAAGAATTTTTCCAATTAGGCGGAATAAAACAATTGTACTCTTGATATCAGTTCAATATATGTCAGCGAGAATTAATTTCCATTGAAGAAGTTCCAAATATTAACACAACGCTTCGATCTGTTGCAACAGCTCAAAGTTGCGGGACTAGACAAGGATTTAAAAAGTGCTCGTGTAAAAAAAATGTGTAATACTAAACAGTGTGCTTGTTTCAAAAATAATATGCAGTTCAATCCAAAGTGTCATCACAGCAATCTTTGCTGTAATAAATAATGAAAAATAAAATAAAGATTTCTCATAAAATTTTAATTAATATTCTCTTGTTTTAAAAAGTTCACACACAATTTTTTTATGAAGCAACAGTTTTTCTTCCCAGCATGCATTTTTGTTGATAATATTTACATATAATCTATTTTTGCAAAACATTCTTTTTTCCCCTTTTACGTTTAACTAATAGCAATATAATAAATTATATCATCTCTGTTTTCCCTTAATATTTATCAATTATACATCCGCAAAATATCCTCGAAATTGTTTATTTTCCACTTTAATGGTCTATCCTTAGTTACTTCATGGAATACCTAGTTATATCAAAGAATAACTCGGTAAAGTAAGAAATAGTTCACCTATTATACATTTTAACTGACTTGTCTAGATATTTTATGAAATACCTAGTTATTCTATGAAATAACTGAATTATACACTTTAACGGTAATATATATACGTCGATTTGTCCCAGTGTAGTCATCTGTTTGTCCTCATCTATTAACAAATATGTTATTATTTAAATAATTGGAGTCTTCAGCTGCAAATTTGAAGCAATATATTTGGCTCTATTGAGTAGAAGAATAAGTAAATTTAACTTAAGGGAAAAGAGTGACGAAAAAAAACTCTACTATCCAAACTATGATTGGAAGGTTTTTAAATAATTCTTGGGGGGGAAAGTGAATTACTATTTAAAAACAGAGAAGATATTCTTCTTTTTTTAAATTTTACATTCTTTTTAGATCCTTAAAGGATTTGTTTTTACTTTAAAGGTATGTGTACTGAATATCAAAAAAATTGAGCAAAAATCCGAAATTTTATAATGCAGTATTACACACATTATTTGCAAATTTTAATCTGCAATTCGGTCATTATGTCTTGCTTGAAGAGATTTATAAAAGTTTGTTTAATTTACATTCAAAGTTGATCTATATTACATTTATTTTGCTTAAAAACTGATTTTCGTGGATCATCAATTCAATAGAAAGTAAATATGAGCGCATATTTATTTTTCCATTCAATAATATACATAAAGCAATTTTTAAAAAAAGTCAAGGAGAATCTGTTTTGTAGCTAAAAGTCCTTGTTAGGTGAGCTTAGCTTCCCTCGCGTGAAGAAAAAAATTATATATAATGTGAAACTAAAATAAAAATACAAAATTAAATAAACTGCAATGTGACACATCTATCCTATATTATTATTTTGCACATGCAGAGAAAGTTATGAATGATAAAAAATATTTTTATGAATATAAAAAGTAAAACAAATATGAATAACAGGATTACGATTACGTAGGTCTCCATTCCGCCTTTAGTCACTACAGAATACCTAGTATTTAGAACTTATTATGGTACACTGATTTTATGAGAAATAAATCTATTGTACAAAGATACAATATCAGGTATTTTGAAGGTAAAAAGTAAATACAGAATTGCTCTTAGAAGCGAAGTACCTGCATAGGAGCAGAGCACCATTAGAGACCAACAACCTAAGGCCAACTCAACCCAAATGTTCAATAATCTATATCAGGGGTCAGCAACCTATGGCATGTGTGCCACATGTGGCCCGCGGTGCAATTCTCAGTGGCACTCTGCACTACTCTACAAATTTGTCAATTTTTGAGTGGGTGGAAGTCGATGAATTTGTAATGGACCTTATTTGACAAACATCTTCAGAATTATGGTCCTTTACGAAATTACGACAAAATCTGAAAGATAACTCTAATGAAAAATTTACAGCTGTTTTGTAAATTATTGAATGTCATTATTGGAGAGATTTAATTGTGCAAAGACGGGAAATTATATGTACTCTGCTTTCCACTTATGATTCGGCATATCAAATTAAAAACTTTCCTCAGATAAAAAATATTTCGAGTCTGCAAAGAAATTGTTTAACAACTGAGT
This sequence comes from Trichonephila clavipes, assembly GCA_019973935.1. Lineage (NCBI taxonomy): Eukaryota > Metazoa > Arthropoda > Arachnida > Araneae > Nephilidae > Trichonephila > Trichonephila clavipes. The sequence goes on along the minus strand of BMAU01020679.1, from coordinate 395,987 downwards.
GCTCAGAATCGTGTCAAATTGAAAGTCGCACATTACCCCTGATTTTGCGATATGAAAGTAGAGTGGTGCAAGCACTAGGTTCACATTAAAATTTTTATTTCTCTTTTTATTTAACTATAATGGAGGTAAATGCTTATATTTTACATTGCCTATTTCTTATTTTAATATATATATATATATATATATATATATATATATATATGCTGTTTGTTTTTATGTTAAGAAATATCTTCAAAAATTATGCAAAATTAATTTATAATAAAACTGTAAATCTAAATTATTGATCACTATTCTCAAATTCTGCTTGCATTATCACGTGTATCGAATTGTTTCAGAAATATCCTACTGTGTGGCACGCTGGGTCACATCGGTAGATTGGTTTGTTACACCTCAGCTAAAAGGTTGCCGAACCCTGGTCTATATTTTATATCGCACTGGAACTTTCCAACACCTTTTTGTCCCTAAAGGTTGAAGTGTAGTCTGACCGTAATGGTCACGAGGATTAATATATAGGGTCTCTTTTCAATTCTTTTAATTACCTCTGGTATGAGATTCCATCAATTTCTTTTGGGTATGAGACTGGCAGATGTATTCTACCATCTGGCATGATAAAGCTTGCAAAGTTGGGCGAAAGCGTTACAATACGGTTACCTGGATTTTTTTTCAATTCCTACTATTAGTTTTCACACTCTCTCTCTATATCTATCTATCTATCTATATATATATATATATATCTTGTTCAAATTTTCATTTGTTAATAAAATACTTTTTATTCATTCACTCAAGTTCAAATACAGTTTTTTCAAATATTATATAATTCCTTAATTAAGTTAAATAAATGAATAAATAGTAACAAAAATATTAGTACAACACCATATATAAAAAGGAAAATAGCTCGTTGTGTCCCTGTAGCGCAATGTATAGTGTGTTGGATTTCTAATCCAAAGGACGTAAGTTCAAATCTCACTTGAGATGGCCTAGCTTTTGAGAATGTGATTTCTTTTTTCTATGCTATATTTTATTAGAATAATTATATTTAATTAATGAATGAAAATAGTAATAAACAAAAATAATAGTCCAACACCATATATAGAAATGAAATGGAAAATTGCAAGGGAAATCCTTTTCTATTTTTGCCACTTAATATTGTGATTCTGTTATCTGTATATACGTATTTACACTGGTGTGCAAAAATTAAGGACGAAGTCGAAAAATTAGCATATCAACTGAACGAAGAGGCAGAGCGGACAGAAAGACCAATCAGGAGATTAAGTAAGGTGATGTACGGTAGCACATGCGCAGATATGCAGGTAGACGTAATGGGGGAGTGTCTGAGTAGTATAAAGCATGTTGTCGGTGTAAGATCAGTATTTCTGGCAAAGAGATTGCACGCCGTATAGCAGTTAAAATCACACCGAGTTGCTGCCTCAGGGAGAAATGGCGAATAATCAATCTGTTAGACGACATCTGGATGCTTTTACACGAGGTCGAATCATTGGGAAGTTGGAGGAAGGCCGCAGTGTGACAAGAGTGTGGCTGCAGAGTTCGGAATTGCTCACAGCATCGTTTCACGACTTTGGAGACAATTTCAAACTACAGGAACAGCTATCCGGGGGTTCAGTAGTGGTCGTCCACGAGGAACCACACCCGCAGATGACCGGTACATTGTCTTACAGGCCAGAAGAAACAGGCGGCAGACAGCGGGAGAAATCGCTAGACACACGACACAGGCGACTGGACGACCAATATATCGCGTTTTACCGTGGCCAGAAGACTGCACGGTGGTGGTCTGTTTGCACGACGCCCTGTACGGTGTGTACCTTTAACGCCTGCCCATCGGAGAAGGCGTTCTCTGTGCTGCCGGGAACACCGTAATTGGAGAGACATTGAATGGGGACGAGTACTCTTTACAGATGAGAGCAGATTCAGTTTGAGTAGCGATTCTCCTCGCATACTCATCTGGAGAGAGCGGGGAAGCCGCAATCATCCCTCGAACATCGTTGAAAGGGACAGGTATGGAGATCGCGGTGTTCTCGTTTGGGGAGGCATCATGCTTGGTAGTCGTACAGACCTTCACATCTTCGACGCAGGTTCAGTCAACGGGATCAGTTATTTTAACGAGATTCTTCTTCCATATGTGCGTCTTTTTAGAGGCGCTATGGGTCTGCAGTTCCTTTTCATGGACGACAATGCACCATGTCATCGCACAGTAGCTGCCGAACAGCTCTTAGAGAGTGAGGATATTGAACGTATGGATTGGCCGGCACGATTTCTAGATCTCAATCCCATCGAGCATGTATGGAATTTTCTAGGCAGACGTTTGGCAGCTCGTACCTTACCACCAGTCACGATTCGGGAGCTTCGATTGGCGCTGCAAGACGAATGGGCAGCAATGCCTCAACAACTCATTGACACCCTCATTTTCAGCATGGGCAGACGCTGTGAAACCTGCCTAGCAGTCAGGGAGATCATATCCCCTACTAAAGACCGGATGTTTCTTGCTGGACACCCATCACAGGGATGTTTCGGCCTTCAGTCGCATTGCGCTCCATGCTATTTTTTCAACCAAGCTTCTTTTTATCCCTCTGATTTCTCTTTTAGTAAGTGTTGCTTACATATTACACATGTCCTTACGTATTGGGGATCTTACGGTATTAAATGTGTTGATTTGGAAAGCTTTTGTACAAAGTTATATTGAAAAAACCGTCTCGTCCTTAATTTTTGCACACCAGTGTATATTAGTTGTGATTATTTAATAAAAAGTAACTAAAATAAAACTTTTCTTTGTTTGACCTAGGTAGGAATTGACTTAATTTTTTTATATATATATTACGTGTTTATTGTTTAGTATTGTGTTTTTTAGTGACTACGTATGTGACCACTTATTTTCATTGATTTATTTTTATTGTGCGATAACCCTACTGATTTCAAACGATTTTAATTATATTTTTTTAAAAAATTTAACCATTTCCATATTGGACGCTGTTGTTATTGCAATGTTCGTGTTCTATGCTTGAGTGTTCTTTATCATTGGAATAATGGATATATCGAAGAAATTATTGATGAGTTCCAGGACATCTTTTTTAAAGTATATAGAGATTTCACGTTTAATTTTTACGGATCAAAAAGTTTATTACATTCACACATTTGGTCAATTTTATTCGGATTTTCGCTGATTTCGGCCGTAATAAAATGAGAAAAATGTGATGATGGCGAAATGATTGGTTGTTTCTAAGCAGATTAAGAAACTTGACGGTCTAATATTTTTTTTTCAAATCTTTCATTCGCACTACCTAATAGCCGTGTCACACGAACATTTTTGGTGCAACTTTTTCACCCAAGTTTTCATCCAATCTGAGGGTGAAGGGTTGCCGTAAGCAAAACGACATGCTCTGACGGCAACCGCACTATATCTCCACATTAAAAAAATACTCGTCGGTTTGTTGCTTCAGAAAACGAATATCGAAAATTATTTCTTTTATTTCGCTCACGCTTTAGTTGATGGACGTAAACAGAAAGGGAGCATCATTCTGTTTAAAATATTATACACCGTTAAAATGTTATACGCCATATCTGATGCGTTTGACGGGACCTAAGCCGCCATCTTGTTTATGATGTAGGGTGCCGAAGAACCCCATTGGCTGGAATTTCACGCAACTTTTATTTGGAACAACTTTTTCAGCTCACTGGGAAAAAAATTGTTCGGAGCCGTTGCTATGGCAACTAGGTAGAAATTGCTCAAAATTGGCTGGAAAATTGCTCGAAACGTGTACGTGTGATAAGGCCTTAAGTACTAAATTAGACATGGTTTCTTTTAGAGCAAATTACGAATCCCTATCATTTTGCTTTTGGTTAATGATTTTTTTTAACTTTACTCTTTCGATGAAATAAAAAGAGAACTCGGAGTTTTTCACAAGCTCTTGCCGATTGGAACAACAATGTGCCCGATGTGTTAATCGATGGCAAACACAGAGAAGATAGGGAGAAGGGGTAAAGTTGTCGGAACTGACGTCAGCAAAAATTGGAAATAGAAAGCATAATATGGGACATTTTGTTTAAGAACAAAAGGTATTTGGTGGAGCAGAATGTCAAACAGGCTGTTGCTTCATGGTTGCAGTGTATGACAAAAAGGAGACACTCCTTGCCCTTATTGAATCATGTATCGAACCAGGGACTACTGTTATTTCAAATTGTTGGAAATCATATGAAAGTTTCAACAAACCATGCTACGAACTATTAACAATTTGCTTTGATTCGTTTATTTTGAGACCGACACTCATGCTAATACCCGGAAAGTACCTGTCATCACTTCAAAGTTTCCTTTCCTGAATACGACCGGCTAGAACAGGGGTACTCAACCTTTTTTTCTGCCGGGCCGCACACATATGCTAATTACTTCACGCGAGCCGTATACATATGTTAGCTACTTTACGAGGGCCGCATACATATGATGGCTATTTCACGCGGGCCGCAACATGAGGATTAATGAAGGGTTGGGGAGAAATGCTTTAAGACCAAGATAACATATAAACTTTAAGACGTGGAAAATTTATCAAAATATTAAAACTCCTTAAGATTATTCAGAAAAGCCTATTTATCATCTCTTGAAAGAGATCTTCAAGGAAAAGTGCCATTGAACAATTCCTGTTTATTGCTATTTTTTAAATACAACAATTTTGTGACAAATCAAACGATTATTGATTCATCCTTGTTTTTCACTACAAAACAGTTAACTTCCCATCGTCTTGAAACATCCTATTTTCTTCGAATATAGTTAATTTTTATCAATAAATACTATATTTTTTGTGGAAATTTGCTTCTATCTGACAGCCATGATTCTTGACAATAGATCTAGCCTGAATATTTCATGAGCGTAAACTTTTTCTTAGTACTGTCATGCAAATTTTACTCCATTTTTCTTGAACTGTTTTCCAGTGTGTTCTTGGATGCCTTTTTTTCTGAAGCACGTTTTAATAAACCGAAAACACAAAAGTCCATTCCAGAAGCGTAGGGTGATTTTACACGTGTTTCATCAAATGGGATATACTTCATTCCTGTTTCAGAATTCTTTCTTTTCTAAATAACCGGCAGTTGATTTAGACGTGTGACTAGAGGCTTTGTCCATATGGTCAACTTTATCAATGTCCTTTCCATATAAAGTTGGAATTTCATATACAAAAATGGGTTCTGAAATATTCTGCTGATAGTAGAGTGAATTACTTTTGGCTTTACTTAATACTTTTTTGATTTTAATTTGTTGTTGTTAGAGAAAATCCTACATCATGGATCCCTTTGGGAACTTAACTGTACACTGACGAAGCCATTTCGTACGGTATTCCCGTCAGTTGAGCGATAGAAAATGGATCTTCGTTTACTACTGTCACTTAAATATACTCATACCTCATCGAGTGTTACCACAAAAGTTCCATTTTTCAGCAGCTAGATGTTTTTTACATACACAGTCCAGTGACATTAATGTGACCAACTGTCAAAAACCAGAATAACCACCTTTCGCAGAGCGGACTGCTGCGAGACGTATAGGAAGAGAGTCAGTTAGGTTCCTGAAGGTGTTCACTGGGATGTTGAGCCATGCTGACTCCAGCGCCATGACCAGCTGCGCTAGAATATGCGAGTGAGGATCCATGGTACGAACAACCCGATCGAGATGGTCCCACAGATTCTCGATTGGGATTATATCAGGTCAGGTGAGTTTGCTGGCCAGGGGAGAAAGGTAAACTCATCCTGGTGCTCTTCGAACCACGCACGTACACTGTCAGCTATATGACACTTCGGATTTTCCTCTGGTAGATGCCATCATCCTGAGGAAAAACGATGCGCTTATAGGGATGGACACAGATACGGATTAAGCGGCTAGCGGATCCGGCAGCAGCCAGGGGCCTTGAGCTTGATGGACTCCAGTTGTAAATTCAACGAGCAACAAAAATACTTTGTATTGATTTTGAAACCCCCATGATTACCACGGATTTGAGTCGTGGAACAACCCTAACTACCTTTCTTCCGTATATCTGTATGAATGAAATTGATACAAAATTTTTGTATGCGTTTTTTTTTTTGCTCAAATTTTGTTTTGAACGAACGAATACTATTCAAGTCAAACAAGTTTGTTTTCAGTTCATAGCCCTGCTTAGTTATTCTAGGATACATATTATTTTATTAATGAGGATAAGTAAAACAAAATGTGAAGTTATGTAATAAAAGTTGTGTCGAGTTCAAAGCACAAACTGTTTCAAACTGGTTGAGTTTAGGCCTTAATAGCAAGTTTTATAGTTAAATACTTCTATGAAATCTGAATTTTGCTGGCAATATTTAACATTATTCATCTTAATTTTGATTATTTTGTTTTGCATGGTATGCCAGTTCATCTATTAAGTTAAAATTGCAGTTAATATGCTTGGTTTTGCTGTATAATTTTTTTATTCACTTCATAGAATCACTTTTTCACTATTTGCTTCCACATGTTTGATTTTTACGAAAAACACAAACTCTGTGTTACCAATTAGATAATGTTTTTCCTTCAGTATGTCTACATTTTAAGTTTTGCTAATTTTGAGAAAGGAAACTATTAAATGTAATTAAGATATGAATTTAGTTGAAAAACTTTTAGATTTCTTTTTTACTGTTGTTTTTTTCAATTCCTACTATTATACAGTTCACACTCAACCTATATATATATAATATACACTGAAGAGCCACTGAATTAGGGATAGCAAGGGCTATGCATATTGTGTAACGCCACGCTTCATTTATGAGCAAGTGAGAGCGCTGTGGTGACTGCATATATAGCACATACTATGGTTGTTCTGAATTTGTTGTTGGAATTGTCAGTATGAGTAAACTGCCTGATTTAGACGTTTTCAATCGAGGATAAATCATAGGTGAGCAACGCATGGGCCATTCAATTTCCGAAATCATCCGACATGTAGGATTTTCCAGAGGTCAGTATACCAAGAATACATGGATAGCGGACAAAAAACTAGCAATCCGGCAAACTGAAAAGGACAATTAGCCTTGATAGTGCGTGGTGAGAGACAGCTCAGGCGTATTGTACGTAGCCAGCGAAGTCTTAACATTAGCTCAAATTGCCACTCAGTTGAATGATGGTGCCAGACGTACAGTCAGTAAACGGACTGTGCAACGCTCGCTTAACCGTATGGGTTTCGGGAGTCGTTAAACTACACTGGTGTGCAAAACTTAAGCAACAGGTGGGTTTATTGCACAACTTCACGAAAAATCATCTGAGAGACATGAAATTCAGAAATGAGGGAGAGTATTATGCACGTAAAGGATGACGAAAGCATCGGCGCTGAAAAAGGAATACAATGCATACGGTATGGAATCAAACAAAAACAAGCTTTACTGAACGCATAGTATCGTTACTCATGATGGTCTACCCAACAGGAAGAATAACAAGCAGATGTTCCTTTATATGGTACATGCCCTCCCCTCACTGCAATGGTTGCTTCGCACCGTCTCCGCATACTCAGAACCAGCTGGTGCAACATTTCTTGCGTTAGGAGTGCCCATTCTTCAATCAGCATCTGTTTGAGTTGTTGGGTGTTCTCCGGATGATGTAAGCGTGCTGCAATACGTCTCCCCAAAGCATCCCTCACATGTTCGATGGGATTTAAATTTGGGGAGTACGCTGGCCAATCCATTCGAGCGATATCTTCACTTTCCAGCAGCTCCTCAACAGCAAGAGTTCGATGTGGCCGTGCATTGTCATCCATAAAAATGAAGTCTGGGCCAATGGCACCTCGGAACAGACGCACATGGGGAAGAAGTACCTTCTCACAATAGCGATCCCCGATTACAGACCCTCTATCGAAAATGTGGAGCTCAGTTCGCCCGTTCAGCATAATGCCTCCCCAGACAAGAACTCCAGGACCACCGTAATGGTGTCTTTCCTTGATGTTACTGGTATAAAACCGATCTCTCTCCAAATCAAAACGCGTTGAGAATCGCTTCTGGTACTGAACCGACTCTCATCCGTAAAGAGGACACGACTCCATTCACAGTTGTCCAGTTTTTGTGCTCGCTGCACCACTGTAAACGGTGGCGTCGGTGGTCAACTTTCAACGGGAGGCAGCGTTCAGGACGGCGGGCGAATAGGCCCCCTTTGTGAAGGCGTCTGACCACAGTAAACCACGACACTTGTCGCCCCGTTGCTGTAGAGAGTTGCTGAGCAATGACGCTTGCTGATTGCCGTCGGCCTCTTTTCGCCTGCAGGATGATATATCGGTCATCCCCTGTAGTTGTCGTCCTCGAGCGGCCACCACCAACCTTTCTAACAGCTGTACCTGTGGTTTGTAACGCTTTCCAAGCGCGCGTAACGATACTTTTGTTGATTCCGAACTCTGCAGCTACACTGGTGACGGTACGCCCCTCCTCCAGCTTTCCGATCATTCTTCCACGTGTGAAGTCGTCCAGGTGATTTCTTCTAGCCATATTTCACGAACTGACTCACTGGCACTTGCAGCGAATATGTTGAATTGCGTCTGCATCCTTCATTTTATTTTACTGTTGAACAGCACGCGCCGACTTCACGCGTTTTGCGTACGCTCACGTCGCTTCTGACGTTTCGTTTCTGATATTTGCATACGCAGTGACGTTTCTACTGACTTACGTGTTCACTGTACTGATCTCCAGACCTCCTTTTCTGCAATTTCATGGTTATGTGTGCTTAATTTTTACATTGTTGCTTAAGTTTTGCACACCAGTGTACAAGAGTGCCATTGCTCAATGTTCGAGCTGCTCGCCTTGCATGGGCAAAAGAGTACAGAGATTGGAGTGTAGAGGACTTGAAACGAGTAGTATGGAGAGATGAGTCTTGACTACTTAACGTCGACGGGAGCCTGAGAATGTGGCACCAGGCTCATGAAGCCTTTGATCCTGCATGCCAGGTTGGAACTGTACAAGGCCATGATGGCTCAATCATGGCATGGGTGTTTTTTTGTGGCACTGTTTGGTATTTTTGGTGCGTGTACCAACCTCTCTCAATGCAATTCGGGCGTATAGTTGCTGGGTGATCACCTCCCTCCGTTTATGCTGTTCTGTTATCCGCACGGTAATGGAGTTTTCCAGCAAGACAACTGTAACTCTCACATGTACCGGTTGGCTACTGGCTGGTTGGATGAGCATTCCTCTGACTTTTATGTTATCAATTGACTACTTAGCAACCCAGACTTAATTCCTATTGAGCATCTTTGGGATGTTTTGGAACATGGCGTGAAAGGCCATCACACAGCACCAACGAACCTTACTGAATTATGGACAGCTTTAGCCACTATTTTGCAAGTCATTTCCGTGGAACGTTTCTAGAAGTTTGTTGAATCTGTGCCTCGTCGTGTGGTAGCCATTATCAAGGCCAGAGGAGGCCCAACTCGTTACTAGGTAGGTATCCCTAATTAGGTGCCACTTCAGTATATATATATATATATATATATATATCTTGTTAAAGTTTTCAATAGCTTATAAAATACTTTTTATTCATCCACTCAAGTTGAAATACATTTTGTTATACTTGTAGTGGATGGCACTTGATGTTAATAGTTTTTTCAAACATTAATTAATTAATTATATTTAATTAATAAATAAATAGTAACAAACATAAATAATAGCCAACACAAAAAGGAAAATACCTCGTTGTGTCCCAGTAGGGCAATAGAGAGCGCGTTAGACTTCTAATTGAAAGGTTGTGGTTTTGAATCCCACCTGGGATGGCCGAATTTCTGAGAATGCGATTTTTTGCAAGTATACTATTTTATTGGAATATTTAAATTTAATTATTGAATAAATAGAGAAACACAAACAAAAATAATAATCCTACACCATATATAAAAAGGAAAATCCCTCGTTGTGTCCCTGTAGCACAATGAACTTCTAATCCAAATGTGGGAATTTGAATACCAATCGGGATGGCCTGATTTCTGAGAATGTGATTTCTTTTTTCTATGAAATTTCATTGGAATAATTAAATTTAACTAATGAATAAATAGTAACAAACAAAAATAATAGTCCAACACCCTATATAGCAGGTATGACAAACACGCCGATACACGGCCCGCCGATACATAAGTTGCAGCCCACCATGACATTTCAAAAAATATTTAAATATCAAGCTTTCAAAGTATTTTTCATTTTAAAACTTATTTGAGGTGAACTTTTTTTAAAATTTACAACATATTTTCTTGTTACTTATTCTTATTTTAAAAGAAATAGTGAACAACTTCTTAGTGGACTGAATAAACAACATTTCTCACACAATATAATGCGGTTGCACAAAAAGCTCATGATATTAACACCACGTTACGAGGCATTCTCCCTCTTATAGACCATTCTCATAACCTCAGTCCCCTTTTGGTCAGTGACCTCGCACTTCCTGTGGGCAGAGGGATTGCCCATTAAAGCCCCCTCTGGAATTGGAGAATATTAGGGCAGTGTTAACATCTTTATGACTTAATAGATACCATCATAATTTATCGTGTGTGCAACTTGTATTTCTCTTTCCTCATCTTTAGAGTATCAAATCAGCGAGAAGCTAAGAGCTTTTTGTCAGATGCAGTCACAAGACGAAATACAAGATAAAGGGTAGAGTTTGCTCAATCGTTTGCAGATGAAAGTGGATTTTGGTAAAAGTGGATTTAATCTAAAAAATTACTTAATAATAAAAAAAACCAAACTTCAACTACAATGAGTAAAAAAAGATCAATTGAAGATGAACGTCACATTTTTCAAGAAAAATGGGACTGCAATATTTTTGTGTCCAAAGTAAGAGTAAAATATTATGCCTGATTTGCAAAAACTCTATTTCTGTATCTAAGGAGTATAATCTTAAAAGGCACTATGACACAAATCATAAAACAAATTATGACCAATACATTTCAAAATTTCGTGAAGAAAAATTGGTGGATTTGAAATCAACTCTTCAAAAACAACAAAATGTATAAACTAAATTTTCTGAAGACAATATAGCTGCTGTAAAAGTTAGTTATATTTTATCCCATTTAATAGCACAAGCAGATCAAAACCATTTACTGAAGGTGATTTTATTAGTGAATGCTTAATAAAAGCCGCGGAAGTATTATGTCCAGCACAAATAAAAAAAATTTAAAAGTGATAGCTTAAGTCGAAATACTGTAGTTAGCAGAGTTGATGAAATAGACGAGAATTTGAGGGATCAGCATTATTCAACAATATCAACATTTCAAGCTTACTCGATTGCAATTAATTAAAGTAGAGATATTCGAAATATCACTCAGCTGGCCATTTTTATTCGCGGATGCGATGTTCATTTAAAAATAAATGAACTTTTGGAAGTTATTTCTATGCATAATACTACCACTGGAGCTGATATTTTTGAGGTACTTATGGAAGTTGTAAAACAGTATAAGTTACCATTGGATAAGTTGGTTTGTCTTGCAACAGATGGCACCCCTACCATGACCGTTATTACCAAAGGAGTTGTTGCAAGATTAAAAGAAACATGCAAACAACACGGAAATAATAATTTTGAACATTTTCATTACATTATTCACCAACAAGTACTATGCTCCAAAGTTTTAAATATCGGTCATGTTTTAAAAATTGTCACAAAAGTCATATATTATATTCGAGTACATAGACTTAATCACTGTCAATTCACTTCATTTCTGGAAGACATAGAAAGTGAATTCCCCGATCTACCATATACAGAAATTCAATGGCTTTCGAGTCATAAAGTATTAAAACGATTTTTCAAACTGCTGAACGAAATCATAATTTTCTTAGAAACAAAAAAATACGAATGTCCAGAATTAAAAGATGGACAATGGCTAAAGGACCTGGCCTTCTCAGTTGATATCACAAGTCACCTTCATCAACTTAATCTTAAGCTTCAAGGCAAAATAATCTTATTACTGTACAACACTATTTGATAACATTAACGCTTTTAAACAAAAATTATTTCTTTGGCGAAAACAAATAGAAAAAGAAAATCTGTCTCTCTTTGAAAGCTGCCAATTAAATCCTCTAAATTAAAATTTACAGAATATGCTCACCAAATTAAATTGTTAGAAATAGAATTCGATCGAAGATTTTCTGATTTCAAAAGCTGTGAATTACAATATCGTCTTTTTACTTCACCTCTATCTATCGACATTGAACTTGTTGACGAAAATTTACAAATAGAATTGATTAAGATCCAATGTGATTCTTTGCTGAAGCAAATACGCATGGAAGTTGGAATTCCAGATTTTTAAACATGATTATCAATAGTTAGATTTCCTAAGATGTTATCCTTTGTTACGCGTATAATAGCTATGTTCGGAAGTACTTATTTATGCGAGCAATTATTTTCTTTAATGAAAAACAACATAAATTCAGAAAGGTCAAGATAAACCCATAAACATTTATCATCAATTTTAAAGATCGCATCAGCTCAGCATATTCAACAAAACTTTGATGATTTGCTTTATGAAAACGGTGCCAAACATCTTCTAAAAGGTAATATTGGGATCGGGACGTCCTTGGCAGGTAAAAATATAAACTTATTTTAAGCCGTAATATATGTATGCTTATGTGCCTGTGTATGTAAAACATCACATTTATAAATATAAATAACTATGTCTCAGCAATTAATAGCTATCATATTTTTTAGTCATGTACTTAACTTTAGGTACAACTCGCATAAAGTTTACTGGAATAAAACTTTTAAACTTTGCATTGCTTGTTAACATATCATTCTATACAATAAATGTAAATAAAATAAAAAAATTTTAAAAAGTTTAATTTTATGATTTAAATATTATTTAATTTTTAATGAAGATCATGAGCAAAAAATATCTAAAAGTTTTAAATGTTCATTATTAAAAAGTATTCATTGTATTGGAAATAATTAAATTTTATAACATGCAAGATAAAGGGTGTTTTTTTTAGAGATATAGAATTTTAAATTGCAATAAAACAACGATGTATTATTCGATTGACATGAATTTTTTTTATTCGAAAGATAATCTTGTGGCATTACATTTTAAATATGATCAAGCAAGGCGTAGATTCATCGAATGGGCCCAAAACGAGATTGCCGTTGTTCCCGATTTTCATAAGCGAATTTTGTTTAGCGATGAAACGCACTTCTGGTTGAATGGTTACGTCAACAAACAAAACTGCCGCATTTGGAGTGAAGCTAATCCACAAGTGTATGTCAAAACACCGTTACATCCAGAAAAACTGACTGTTTGGTGCGCTTTATGGGCTGGTGGAATCCTTCTTCAAAAACGATGAAGGCCACAACGTTACAGTCAATGGTGATCGGTATAGAGTCATGATTACTAACTTTTTCATTCCTGAATTGAACAATCATGATGTCCAGGAGCTGTGGTTCCAACAAGACGGCGCAACATGTCACACAGCTCGTGCCACAATCGATTTATTGAAAGACACGTTTGGTGACCGCCTAATTTCACGTTTTGGACCTGTGAATTGACCTACAAGATCTTGTGATTTAACACCGCTAGACTATTTTCTGTGGGGCTATGTAAAGTCATTGGTCTATGCGGATAAGCCACAAACACTTGACCATTTGGAAGACAACATTCGCCGTGTTATTGCCGATATACGGCCACAAATGTTGGAAAAAGTCATCGAAAATTGGACGTCCAGATTGGACTACATCCGAGCCAGCCGTGGCAGTCATATGCCAGAAATCCTATTTAAAATGTAATGCCACAAGATTATCTTTCGAATAAAAAAAATCATGTCAATCGAATAATACATTGTTGTTTTATTGCAATTTCAAGTTCTATACCTCTAAAAAAACACCCTTTATATGAGTGCTACTGGTAAAGAAGATTTTCAGAAAATGGTGTATCGGAATAAACGCAGACAAAAAAACTCATTTTAAGAAAATCAAAAAAATAAGGATATTTTTTATCATGATTTTAAAAAAAATATTTTAAAAATAAATATTTAAAGTCAATAACTAGAATGCTTTATTTTATTACCTTTGTTTTTCTTTTAGTTTTAAATTATTGCTGTTTAGATTTCTTTGTAATTTTCGCAAACACATGTGTCTCATCAACGATTCACAGTATGTTCCATATAAAACACTAATATTTTATACATTAATTTTTTACTACTTATTACACTTCACTTTGAGCACTATCTTTGCATGATATTACAGCATTATTTAGATTAATTTATTAGATAAATATTTCGCTGAAATGTTTTGTTAAAATTATAAAAATAAATCTTGTTTTTAAATTGACTTGTATAACTGTTTAAAATTAATTTTAAAAACAAAAAGAGAGAGTACATTGTTCAAAATTTTGGGGGAGTAGTATTTCGCTTATCATATTAAAATTCAATCTTCCTGCTTACTTTTTGTAGAATTATAACAACAGAATTAACGAGACAGGTATCCTTTATTTTTTAAGACCAAAATAAAAAAAAATTGGCAGTTATAGAGACTGCCGATAGAAGTGAAAACTTAGACTTTAAGTATTAAAATTTGAAATTTCATGTTTGAATTGAAATTATCAACATCTCTCAATCTGGTTTTCATATCTATTGACACTCCGAGCAACAATTATATGCATGTTTAAATGGTTTTTTTTATTATTCAAATATATTACGGCTGTATACACACACACACACACACACACACAACATAAACACACACAAGATCATGACGAAATATAAATACAATTCAATTGAAATAACAATTAATATATAATCATATTATTTATGGACAGTATTTGTATTTACTTAAATTCCAATGTACATGATTTTTAACATTATTTTAATTGTTTGCTCTCTCTCATATCATCATTAATTTCTACAATACTTAGACTTTTTGTACTTTTAATTATTTCATTTTGTTCTAAAAAAGATACAATAGACTTATGGTAACTAAAGTAAGAAATGAAAATGTTTGATTCAAATTTATCTAAGTATCGCGTAAAAATCGCATCGATCGTCGTTTTATATTTTGTAGTACTGAGTTTTCGATCATTGGATATGTTTAAATTAAGTGTTTCATTTAGAAATTCAATTACTAGTAAATTATCATCTGCAGTTAAACGATTCAAATAATAATCAAACAAAAACACTATTCCAACAATGCAAGTATATATACACATTTAACTTTTCATTAAATCCATTCAATTTCATTTATAAGATATACACAGCAATACGTCAGTTGTATAGCTACAGATATACTGCTCTAAGCATGTCGGTGACGCGAACGCACGAGATATCACCCATTCAAAAAGTGTCTAAGGCGCACAGCACGTGCGCCAGTCATGAGCATGTCGGTGACGCGAACCCATAAGATTTTCCCCTAACAAAAAGTGCCCAACGCGGCTAAAGAAGTTTTCACTTCAAAAATGCAAAATTGGAAGCATTTTAAAGTTTTGGTATCCTTAAATAATAATTTCTTATTATAACTTTTTTTCGTTTTTATATTAAAAAAAAATCTCGACATTGAGTCTAATAAATGCATAACATAATCATTCTACAAATCGCATTTCATTAATTTTTTGAACATTGAGAGCATGTGACACCCGACTTAATATAAAATACACCATATGGCCTGCTACATATGAGTTTGACATCCCTGTTATATAGAAAGGAAAATGGAAAATTGCAAGGAAAATCGCTTTCTATTTTGTCACTTAATATTGTGATTCTGTCATATGTATATACATATTTATATTAATTGTAATTATTTAATAAAAAGCAACTAAAATAAATTTTTCTTTGTTCACTTAAGTAGGAATTGACTTATTTTATATTACTTGTTGATGATGTGGAACTTGTCAAAAATATTTGGGCTATCTTGAAAATTTCAAATTATTTTGAAAATGTTTTATTGTTCCGTTCAGTTTCAAAATATTAAGACTTTTGAAAAAAATAAAAATAAAAAGAAATTTGAAATTTTTCAGAAAAAAATATTAAATGATAATAATAAACTAGAATGTGTAAAACATTTGTATTCAATTCATGTTTTTTATTAAAGAAACTTTAAAAGAGTTTTGTGAAGTTTCTAGACAAATTAAAGGTTTTGTGACTTTCTAGTTCTTAAAAGAACTTTTATTTGAAAAGCTTACTTTGATAAAAAATTTTAAGAATTTTGGTTAAAAATAATTCGGAAGCTAAACTACATTTACTATTAGAAATGAAACTATATGATTTCATTGATGTTATGAGATTTGAAAAAAAAATATTTTTGTATTAAATCAGAAATTTCACATAATACGGACAAAAATTTGAAAAAGAATAAAGCGTTATTTCACGAGAGTTTGGAAAAGAAATAAAAAACCTGAAGATTATTATTTTAGCAAATCTTTGCAATCAGTTGAGTGTGAATTATTAAAAGGGTCTAATCTACAAAAAAATCTCCATAAAATTATATCCTAAATTTCAAAAGTGAATTTGGATAAAAAAAAAATATTTCACGAAATAATAATCCACACTCTCAATAGGCAACAATCCTGCCTCTATCAAATTCCAACACTTGCTGGAAAGCATTTCTTCTTTTTATTCGAGGCATAATACGATATTCTGAGCAAACTCCGACCTCACCCGAACAACTCATTCGGTCTCTCTCTCTCTCTACTAGACACTTTTCCCCTTTCAAATTTAATATATTATAAATACCTTTTATTGAAATGCAATAACCGAGATTTTTACACCACCTTTTAAATGTGTTGATACGAATATTTCTCCTTAGAAAGCGTAATTACTCGTACATAACCTTCAAACTCTATATCACTTTTAGGAGCTATTTTTAAAATAAATCTTTTATTTTACATTCCAATCAAAAGAAAACCTTATCAGACGATTATTTTGAAGTTGCTAAGGTTTTATCTCAAAATGCAAACGAGAAAATTAATTACAGAATCGTTTTCATAAAGTGCAAACGACCTTCTGTATATTGAATGCTAACAATAAACTAAAGTTTCACAAGATTTTTGTAAAAAATAAGTTTTCAAAAACATATTCGATATAAGATTATATTTCACTGGTTTCCAATCTTCTTGCTCACCCAAATGTTTTAAATTGGAGTGATGATTGATTTTAAAAGTCTCCTGATATCAATAGAAAATTATGTCAGAAGTAAAGCAAACAAATAATTTCAAAAGAATCAAGTTAAAAGCAGAGATGCTTTTTAAGACATAACAAATTTAAAAACTATGAATAGAGAAAAAGAAGAAAAAAACTTATTAAGGATAAAAAATATTTCAAAGTAAATGAAAATTTTACACCAGCTTTTATTTTTCAAATACCATTTTATAGTTTCGAGCATGGTACATTTTGTACTTATAAAACTACTGACATTCGTATTGGATTTATCGTAGTAAACAGCATAGTGGTAAGTGATATTTTGGGGAAACAAAACAAAAAATCATTTTTTTTATATTTACGGATGCTTATTATTCAAATACGCAATTTTATGCTCTCAAAAAGATTTGATTAATTTGAATTTAAAGTTATGCGAGTTCCATTTTTCTAATATTGTTTATTAATACCAGGGGTGAGCCAAAGTTCGTTTATACTTTAACAATTCATAACAAAAGAAGAAGTTATGATACAGAAGTGTGGTTTGTAAGAAAGAGCTCATAATGAAGGCAGATTTTTTTGTAGCAATAACAAATGTTTATTTGAAAATATCATCGGTAGAGGGTACTATAAAAAACTCAAAACACAATGAGCAGGACAACAGCAAGCGACTTTCGCTGATTCTTGAAATTACAATTATTCAACATGACCTCCAGAACCTTCTACAACATAAATTAGGTGACTCACAACGTCCGTGACAGCTGAATGCAGCATGTTGGAATGAGCTGCAGAAACCTCGCGACAGATAGAATCTTTGAGTTCGCCCGTTATTGAATGGTATACAAATTATTTCAAACAGCTCCACAACCAGAAGTCGACTGGTCGGGTGACTGTGGAGGCAATGCAATCTTGCAACCTCGATCGATCACTCTCTTTTCACCAAAGTGACTCGATATAATTTTTTTTACTGGGCTGTCATAGTGTGACGATGCTCAATACCGCATAAAGCTTATTAAAGATAACACATCTCTTTGATTTAATGCGGGCACGACTTAGTCACACAAAAGAGTGAGATTACGCTCAGTGGTTACTGTGCATGTTTTGTAGCCTAATTTGGACACGGTTCTTCAAAGAAGAATGGTCCGACAGTAAAAGATGAGATGAAGCCACACCAGACAGTCATTTTGCTGGGATGCAGTGACTTCGTCGGGTAATCAAGAGGATTCAATGTCGCCCATATATAAGTGTTCTGTTAGTTAAAAATCTTCGTGAAGTGTGAAGTGCGCCTCATCCATCCAGAAAAGGTTGAACAACCACTGTGGGTCACTTTTAATTCTTGCCGTAGTACAGTCGGCAAATGAAGCCTTCACAGATGTGTCTTTTGGTTTTAACTACTGCAGTGTCTGCAATTTTTAGGGATAAAAAAGCAATATCCAGTGAACCATACGTCGAATCAATGAGTGAGGCACATCCAATAACTTTCAAGCTTTAAAAGCACTGCTACTCCTCGAGGACAATTTCGCTGCTAGCTCATTCATAGTGGTTTTTACCGCTGTCATTCGGCCTTCCACCAACGGGTTTATCCGCTTCGTAGTCATTCCTCCAAAGAGCAAGTTTCTTCGAACCGTTTTTTACAAGCTTCACTATTCCAGTAACCAGTGGTCTTAAAACTTTTTCGACTCACGAAACCTTTAGAACTGTAAGGTGTTTTCGGGGAACCCCATTTTTCAGACACAAACACTTAGAAGAAAATATATCTTAAAATAATGTTTAAATTAGATTAATATGTTTATTTAAAGTACTTATAATATATTATACTGATAACATTTAACTGTCTTTACTTAAAGGTAGTTAAAAAGTATTGCATTTATTATTAAAAATTTTTAATATAGTTTTAATATAATTTACTGACACAATAATAATATTAGTTTGTGATCCATACATTATACTTATTTTCTGTATTTGCATTTGTTGCACAAACTGTCGAAATCGAGGTCTATTGAAATTATTTGCAGTCGTATTTCATATTCTGCAATTAATTTTTTATATTTTGTTTTTAGCCACTCAAGTTCAGAGAAATATTTTTCACTAAAATGCATTGTTTTGAATAGAATTACAATGTTTATGGCTGTGTGGAAAGTCCTGTGCATTTTGCATGGATTTGCAGCCTAAAATTTAAGATCTGTGTGTTCTAGCTTAAATTTAGATTTTAACGTTGAATCTCTGTTGATATGTTGTTCCTTCATTATAGGTGTTTTTTTCCACAAATGAGAGAAAAGGTGCTTTTTCCATAAGAAAATTATTTAGTTCCGGAAAATATTGTATACTAACGAGTTTTAAATTATTTCGCGGAACCTGTGATAGTTAACAATAGAATATTCACAATATAAGTAGTACATATAAGAGAAAAAAACATTTTAATATTCTTGTATTATATTATGATAAAAGCTATGAAAGTATTACAAAATAAAGTTATGTATGAATAAATTTTCAGTTTTAATGACAGGGATGAGTTGTAGAAACTTGAGCAATATAAACTTTATAGAAAACGTGAATCCACGGCCGCTTTTCTGCTTAGGTACGAGCTTAGGACGCAAAGAATTGGAGCGTGAAAAAAGATAAATTAAAAATACAGCGAACATACCACCGCCTAGCTAGTCATGAGAGAAGCCTTCCTGCACAAAAAAAGAGTAGATAAAAATGACGTCTACTATGGAAAAAGAAAAGCTTAAAAGTTTGAGGTTGCTATGTACTTGAAATGATATTACAATGGAAATTGATAACAGTGATGTCATGAACTGGTTTTACAATGATCAAAGCTTGAAGAAAACCTTTGTTATACAAGTACAAAGAAAGTGACTCAACAAAGAATAAAGATGTCTAAAAGTAAAAGGTAGTAAAACGATAAGTAACGAAAAAGATGATAGCTAACAAGTTGAAAACCATTCATACAATAATGTATACACAATACTATAATCGCAAAAAAGAAAAAACATTTAATTAATTTACAAAAGAGTGGGTTGGGGAACATGATGCCTTACGGTAAGAAATGAACAAGAGTTGCCAAACCCTGCCACTAGCATTTCTTAACGGCTGCTTGCTGCCACTTCAGTTTTTCGGCGTGTCTGTAGGTGGTGGATACTGGAAAGACTTTCCAAAGAGTAAAAACAAAGAAAGGAAAAAGTGTAATAGAATTGAGGGAAAATCCCTCCCAAACCAAAACTGGCAAGGTAAGAGCTGTAGGTGGGAGCATCTCTGGAAATAGTGTGGGGGAGGCGTATTAATTTGAAGTGCCTAGGGCGCCGGGGAGGTTAAAAATGGCCCTGGGTGAATCCATTTTGCATACACATTTATAATTTTCTTTTCGGTTTTTTTTCGGGATTCGTGGAACCCTTGGGAATACCTCACGGAGCCTCAGGGTTCTGTGGAACACAGTTTGAAGACCTCTGCAGTACACTATTCCAGCACACGATCATTCTTCGTTTTCATTCCTTTCGCCGTGAGAAACTTTCGCAACGCAACATTTGCTGACTCTCCGTTTAAATACACAGACGTAAAAAAAAATCCCAGCACGACGAAAAAATTATTGCAGAGTAATGAAATTTGGACAACGCAATTGTCTAGTTAACATGTTTGATTGATTAAATTTTCACACACACACACACACAAGATCACAGGTTAATTTAAACTCAAGAAAATGTTACATTAATAGCCGGTGTAACCTCCAGAATTTTGAATGAAAGAGAGCATGCATTGTGTCATACAGGTACTTTGTGGTAAGGCGTTCCATGCTTGTTGCACTTGTTGTGTCAATACTGGAACGGTCAGTGTTGGATGATGCTGGAGCAGTCATCCAATGATATCCCATACATTCTAAATTTGTGACAAATCTGGGGATCACGCAAGCCAATATAACATGTGAACACTCTGTAAAGCTCATTGCGTAACAACAGCGGTGTAAGGTCGAGCGTTATCTTGTTGGAAAAATCCCCCTTGAATGCTGTTAATGACTAGCAGTACTATAGGTTGAATTACCAGACTGACGGACATATTAGCAGTCAGTGTGTTTGGGATAACCACGAGAGTGCTCGTGCTGTCATAGGAAATTGCTCCCCAGACCATGACTCAAAGTGTAGGTCCAGTGTTTCTGGGCCGCAGACAGTTTGGTTGCAGGAGTTCCCTTGACCTCCTTCTGACCAACACACGGCCATCACTGGCACCAAGGCAGGACTTGCTTTCAACAGAAACAACAAATCTCCACTCCGTCATCCAATTAGCTCTGGATTGACACCACTGGGGACGCAAACGGCAATGGCTTGGAATCAGTGAAATACACGCTACAGTGCGCCTGGCTCGGAGCTGTCCTTGAAATTATTGACTTTTAACAGTTCGTTATGTCACTGTGGTACCAACTGTAGCTCGAATTTCCGCCGAAGACACAGTACGATGTTTCACAGCTGTACACCGAATACGCTGATCTTCATTCTCAGTAGTGCCACGTGGCCCACCAGGAATCCAGTCTTCTTGAGGAAGTACAATCCCTTGACCACTGCTCCCAATAATCATGCCCAGTGGATACATCCCGGACAAGTCTTTCTGCAATATCGTGGAAAAAAATCCACCTTCTCGTAGCGCTATTACACAACCTCGTTCAAACTCGGCGAGCTGTTGATAATAGCTTCTTCATCTTCTTAATACATTCTTGGCTAATATCAACTTAATACGTCAAATTTCACAGACAAATACACGAACACGAACTTTACAGAACGCATTTAAAGCAACCCTGATTTGCAAGTTCTGAGTGGCACTACTAGCGCTACACTTAAAGCGCGAAATCTGAATCAATATTATTATTCAGATGTATAAACACGCCTACCAAATTTCATTTTTCTAACATACGTCTTTCTTGTTGTGATTTTTCTTCCGTCAATGTAGTACAACTTCTCCAACAACGTATGATTGGGTAATGATAACATTTTGAAAGCAAATGAGAAATCCTCGTGTATCACGGTATTTTATTGCAAGATTAATTTGCTTAATTCTGCTGAAACTATTGCATGTCAGCGCCATCTATAGGTGATTTTTTAACTAAAAATGTTTTTGTAACTAAAAAAATCCGATTTCCTTTTCTTAGCTCTTTCTTGCAAGCTGCACGTCCTCATAATGACTTCTTAATTTTTTTGAATGAATTTTTAAAATTTGAACGAACTCTTGGCTCACCCGGTACATAACTAATTACACATTTATAAACAAAATACTGAGATTCTTAGATGCTGAAATAAATTGAGGTATTTAAAAAATAGAACTTCAAAGGTAAAATCGCTCAGAAAATCTACATTCAAATGTACTAAGTTTTTATAATGGACGTTTAAAATTAACTATCTTCAATAAGTTTCAGTGCCTTGGGAATTTATAATTAACAAAGGAGCAAAATCCGCAAACACAAACAAAACAAAAATGTTTTGTGTTCAGAAAAATAATTATTTGTTTTGAATCTAAGTAAAATGATAAACGAGATAAAAAGTCAGATGCAAAATGTTAAGAGACAAACATGTGCAAAATGAATCAACACATACAGATTATGAACCTTATGGCTTTTATTAAAGAATTTCCAAAAGTAAAATTTTGAAAAAAATAATGTTTATTTAAAAAAATGAATCTGAGACATCAAAACATGAAACAAAATGATATGATGTTCCTTCAAGGTCTTCTTACACAATTAAAGGTTAATTTTTAGAGACATGTAAGATATAGGTACTTTTAATTAAACATCGTGTAGGATTTCTTTTACAAAAGGAGACCAAAAGTTTTTTTTTTTTAAAATCAAATGAAATGCATATAAAAATTTGAGAACAAGAAAGTTATTTAGTTAAAATGAATCTTCCCAAACTATGAGTTACGCAAGTATAGTTTTATAAAATACTGATTTCTTTCTTATGGATTTTTTTTCAATTCTTAGATTTAAAAAACAAATTTAATTTATTTTTTAGCCATGTATATTAATGTTAAGAAATGTTCTAAAATTTTTTAATGCTCTACAACTCCGTTCGTTTTACTTATTCCCAGTGGCGTAGCTAAGTATCCAAAGGCCCTGGTGCAAAAAGAAAAAAAGAAGGCCCTCCCTATCTTGATTGGGTATTATACAGTAAAAAAGTAAAAATATATGAATATTTTAAGCATGTAAAGCTACTTTATGACATCAGCTTTTTGTAGTCCTCTGCAGAATATAGTAAAGTAAAGCTACATACTACCTACTTGTATGTGTATCAGTTTCCTTGAGTGAACTTTAGTGATCACCCAGGTTTGATTTGACACCACGCAACCGTAGAAGACTGAGAAACTTAACAATTTTGGGCAATTTTTGTTTACTATGTTATCTTTCTTGGGGTTGTTTGCGCTTAAACGCACCACAGGGTTTCTTCTTTTTATCCATAACTTTAGTTTTCTAAGTGCTCGAGTACTTACTGACGTTAAAAGGGAGGAGAAACGTAATGCTACGTTGCAAAACGCCGTTGGACAATACCTGGTTATTTAGGATCGAACTCCCCCAATAGAGAGTTTAGAGCTACAAAATGATCCACCAACATGGACAGAAAATGATACAAAAGTATGTGAACAAGAAAATACTATACAATATTATTATAATTATTTAAAAAAAACACCTCTGCAAAAGAACAGAAGGGGGGGGGGACAAAATTATACCAGTCTATTGCAGATACGAGTAGATTGTGAAATATTGAAACAGAAAACTATTTTATTATGATTCATATTGTCATTGTAACTAGGAAGGAATTGCTTCCTATGTAAGTTTTTTAAAATGCAATAATAAGAATGGTAAGTTTTTCCATGGAGTTTACTTTCATGTAACTGTTTATAGAAAAATGAAAAAAGTGAAAAAAAAAATATAAATTTTCAATAAGTTAAGTTCGTAACACTATACAAACAACGGAAAGAATTTAGAGGAATTCTTTCCATGATTAAAGTTGTGTTGAAATCTTTTACATTATATCTTGTTGGGGGAAAAATTATTACAAGTTCGGCTTGCTTGGTGATAAGGGTCCGAGGGGCTCCCCTGAGCTTGAGGGCCCCGGTTCACGGCACCGCCTAGCCCACTGGTAGCTACGCCACTGCTTATTCCTTGTTTTTATATTGTTTAAAGAGGCCATAGTTACGTTTTTCAGAATATATGACACTGCAATCATATAGATCAGTTAATCTTAACACATTTAAATATTTTACAATTTATCTCATTTTTATATAATTAAGTTTTAAACTTACGTTTTTTTACGCGACTATTCAAATTCCATCGATTTTCCACGTTTATGTAATAATTAATAATACACTAAATTTTACTATAAATCTAACTTAATATTGAACAACATGTAAGAATATAGCAAGACAGTACATGCACACATATATATGTTGTTGTTTCTAACGCCACCCGATCGATGGTATCAGACCGAGGTCCACGAAGCTCATCGTGTCAAGGGGCTTGTTTTGAGCCTGTCGTTAGCGGCAGCTTTGAGCACCATGCAGGAGACAGTATGTTTTGGCTCGGTTCCGGGCCGGTTTTGAGGAATAACACCCTGGGAGTGGTCAGAGGCCTCTCTTCCCACCAACTTCTCGAGACGACTTGC
Source organism: Trichonephila clavipes (assembly GCA_019973935.1). Lineage (NCBI taxonomy): Eukaryota > Metazoa > Arthropoda > Arachnida > Araneae > Nephilidae > Trichonephila > Trichonephila clavipes. Next base: position 371,292 of record BMAU01020679.1, on the reverse strand, counting down.
GGCTCGACGAATATTTAGATTGCCCCATGCAGCACAGGCACTGTATGTTTACAAACATCCATGCCTTCTCCGGGATTCGAACCCAGACCCTACGGTATAGCAGCCAGCGTCACTAACTTCTATACCGTCTGGGCGGCCTATACCGTCTGGGCGGCCTATATATGTATTTAATAGAGTTAAATGCTGACAGTAAAAAATATATACAAATAATAAAATACACACACACACACAAACACAAATAACAAAAGCTAACAAAAGATTCAAGTGTAGAATAGGAAGCCCCTAGAATCACTAAAAGCGGCCGTCAGAACAATTGCAACTTCTACGGGGGCAGCCTATCCTACACTGCAACAAAACCAAACATTAAAAAATCCATTTTTAAGAAGAAAAAATAAAATACATACTTGTAAGTTATCTCTAATGGCCTTGGAGGTTCAGAAATAAGTTCCTAAAATGTAATTTAATTATTAAAAATAAATTTTTAAAAAAAGATTTAAATGGAAAGTTTTTTTAAAAAAAATAATACAATTTTATTTTAAATGTTGATCGTAGTACTATATAGCAGTGGTCGCCAACCCCCGGTCCATGGACCGGTACTGGTCCGCACAAGAAACATTAAATTATTTCCCTTTCATTTACTGTGGTATATTTTTCTTGGGTTTGGGCTACTTTTTATGAAAATCACTTTATATTCCTTGTTAAATCACTTTATATTCATTTTTAGTGTAGCTATATTTCCTTCTGAAGTCACGATTAAATAAATTAAATTGAAATTATTAAATCAAAACATTCTAATATATAAACAATCAAAGTCCTCCCTTTCAGCGGGCTGCGGTAAAATTAACAAACGTTGACCGATCCGCGGCGATAAAAAGGCTGGGGAACATTGCTATAGAGAACATATAATTCATCAGTTTTCCTTTCTTATTTCAATAAACCTGAATGGAAGAGAAATGATTTTGTTTACATGCTGAAATCAAGTTAAAAAATATGCATTTTTATTTTTATTTTTATGATAGAATCAGCTTAAATGAAATAAATGTAGAAAATATCTGATATAGAAAATGCAACATTATTTGCATTTGTGCACACTCTTACGTTATTTAGTCTAGTAAATATGTAAATTTCATGGAATACACAGCTAAACCAACTATGCAGATGATTTGAGACGCATTGGTCACATGTTACACTTTGAGATATGAGGGAAATAAACAGTATATGGACAACAATTACTACTGTCTATCTCAGTGGGTCGGTAAACCACGGTTTGCGAGAAGAATGCAACTCTTTGCATTGACGGTTGACGCTCTTCAGATTTCCATTCCTCTATATATTATTAAAAATAATTATATCCACGAAAGATATTTTGACTTCTTTTTTCTTTTCCCTTTATAATTACCTCTTAAAATTTTTCTTGTATTTGCAAATATATTTCAACTCTTAACTAATTTAAGAAAGTTCACCCATGTAATGGGTTCAAAAAATCAAAATTTTTATTTTTTCATAAATTGCTTCCTTAACATGTCTAGAATACGGTAGTAAAGTGATTTTTTAAAATTCGAAGTCATTATAAAGCAGCAGGTGTTAGAAGAGCAGATGTCCGGCGCGCTAAGTAAAGAGTTTCATTGTTTTAATCGGACTTGAAACTTTAAACGCGTTTTTCTCAAAATTTCCTCCATCATATCTCAAGAACGATTTGACCAAATGACTTCAAATTTATAGGGTAGATTCAGAACATACATACGCACCAAATGGACTACGATCATTCCAAAATTCAAAATATTTCTATTTTTTATAACAAAACATAATTAAAAAACCCATGAAATTCGAAACTTTTTCTTCAGAGGTGTATCAAAAATACAATTTTTGATATTTTCAATTGAGTATAGTCCATTCTGTGCATTTAAGCTTACAGATTAAAACGCTGTTAATTTTTTTAAATTTCAGATAAGCCCATCTGCTGGAATCGTGAAAGAAGTAAACGTCCATATTTTCGAAGCGGGTGTGTTTGTTCAGAGCATTATAACTCACACGTTCTATTGGATATTTTTGGCTAAACATTTACATACATACTCTTAAAATACATATAAATAAATCACAAAAGAACTTAAAGTTCTATCTTTTTACTGGTCGTTCCCTAAGAATGCTTAAAAAACCGGCCGTCACATGGGTGAACCCCCTTAAGACAGCTACATATTAAATTGATTTCCCTCAACAAATTTTATTGAAAATAGAGAAAATATTATAACGGATTTTAAAACAAAAGTTCAATTTATTGGTAAAAATGTAGCCATGGGAAGACACTTCTCAAAGTGATTTCTAGCAACGTTTATTTATTTGCATACATGAGCTCGAAAGCAGTCATCAATGGACAAGAGATATACTAAAATCCTCAAAAGAAGTGACAAAACACATTCCGTGTTTTATGGCATGCTTAAGGGTGAATAAAAGAGTAGTGCTGGAATTGTTTTTAAATGCAAAAACAGCGAAGTTAGTTTTAATTATTTGTGTAACTATGAATAAAGCACTAAAGTATTACTCGAATCGAGACATTTCTTTGCGAAATTTTAAAGTTTTATTTCCCAAATTATAATATTTGACAGTGGTTGTTGCTCTTAAATCGATCCACAAAAGTAAAAAGAATATATGTTCGCTATAGTTCTTAGTTTTAAAGGACTGGAAAATGATGCGTTGTGTATAAGACTTTATTTATATAAATACATATTTTATATAACTTTATTTTACTCATATGTAAGAATTTAGTTTTTATTTTATATTTAACGAGTATTGTAAAAAAACATTAATTGAAGTATGAAAGTCTTGATCACGACTGCTATTGGACCCCCATCTTACTACTAATGCATATGCATATACATGGCTCTTTGATACCTTAGTCAATTTGTTTCATTTATAATTTAGATCTCCTCAGACAAAAGTTTGCCGACCCTTGGCCTAGGAAATCTAGAATTTCGAAAAGTTCTACGTTCCAGAAAAGACGTGTGGAGTAAGAAAGGATTGGACAACACATCGAAGGCAATTCTGGTATAGGTAAAATTGTAGGTTTACTTACAGTTGTTAGCCCTACTTGTTCTATAGCTGTTGAAACCGTAGGCGAGTACACTTGCCTACGGTATGTGGAATTTGGACCAGATAGATCGAAAACGAAATGTGAATCATCATAAAATACCAGGTCAACTTAGACGCACAATAGAATGTACGAATCGAAATCGAAGCATATGAAGGAATGCAACAGAAGCCTTATAACCAACTGCTTTAGACATTCTGTCGCTTATGAATAGAGCTTTGGATGCTCCAAGATCTAAGAGAACAGTCTCAGGAAGATTGGCTGAAACCAACTTACATACAAAAAACTCATTACGAAGACTGTCATTGTGATACCAAAACACCTATGCTAAATATTGCTATAATGATGGGACCGAGCTACTTGGAAAACTGAATGGCACAATGTGATGTTTTAATGAGTCTCGGTTCTCGGCAGTGAGTCTCAGTTATGTTTTTCTCATGATAATATGGAGGCTTCGGGGATATAGAACCAATCCGACCATTAATGTTGAACGCCATACCGCTTGTCAATAAGGCATAACGGTTTTGGTTGCCATCAGACACGATAGCAGGTCGACTCTGGTATGCATCAGAGGCGCATTGAAGGCACAACAGTACGTTCAAGAAGTATTGTAGATGATTGTGCTACCTAGCTTTCAGCAGCTGTAAAATGATACTTTCCAATATGGTAATGAACGACAGCACACGGTATTCATCAGCAGACAGGCATTGTAGCATGTCTAGTTGCTTCCTTGGCCTTCAATATACATTGATGCTCATCGATCAGGCATATCTGGGATGTGACTGCCCGTCATTACTTTATCTGACCTAGACAAAATTGGATGATAACTAAAAGCACATGGGCTTACATCTTCCAAGATTCTTTAAGCATGCTTATTGAATCTGCATCTCTTCGCTCTGAACATGCTCATGAACTATGCAAGCATTGTGAGAAAGTGATAAATGCTCGTACTGATCTTCTTTTATTTATATTGCTGTATTAAAAATATATTCTTATAGATAATTCATTTACGTATGGATTCTCAGAGTATCAAATTTCAGCACATTCTACCCACTCTTTCATGATGTTGTATTTTCTAGGTCGGATAGTGGACCGATCAAATTCATTTCACTATGTTCATAACTTAGCTTTAAATATGAAAAATTCAATTAAAAATGATAATTTAAAGCTCCAATTTAAAAGTTATCATCCCATTGTTATAATTAGCCAGCACATCAAACTTTCTCTCACAGAAGAGTTCAGTGAATAAATATAATTAAAAATTTTAACTGTGAAACAACTTAAATTACACACACACAATGCTTAGAAATTTATATTAAAATTTTATCTATAGGAAAATAACAATAATGTTGGAATATTGAATCATACATAATGATCTAATAATATAAAAGTTCTCTCTCTAGTAATACATAATATTCAAATTCCTTATAACAATTATAAAACACGAGATTTATTATAAATGTAACACAAAATGTCATATTCTCTAAAATATAAAAATCCACATATTATAAAAGTGTTGTCCATTTGTGGCAGATATGGGTGGATGGGATGAACATGTATAGGGAATAAATAATAACAACTATATGAATGTTTGTATATATATATATATATATATATATATATATATATATATATATATATATATATATATATATATATATATATGAAGAAGAGAGCAATTTATTTCACATTTTAATCCAATGAAAGGGAGAAAATTAATAGAGAATGATCTATCTCTAACATACTAGGTGATAACAGTCATAACATAAGACTGTTAGTTAATAAATAGTGTCATGGGGATTTCTTGCTGGTTTGTCTCCAGCAACCGATTAAATCGAAAATATTCCAGGATGGTTGTATATAGGCACATTATTTTCCAAAAAACTCAATGGGGGCGGGGGGAGGGAGATTAAGTGACTAGCTGACCAAGAAAGTGTTCGGTAAACCCGAAAACAATTCGTAGGAAGGAGAGAAAACGTTTATCAGGTATGGTGTCCTAGCATCGAATTCTTTTCTCTATCCACTATTTCGCAAGTGACTCACACAAAAATAACCAACACATCTATGCTCCATTTTTTTTATATGTTTTGACCTCTTTGCTGGTTAATCTTTCAGTTCAAACACAGCATTACATAAATTCTATCTATTCTGTCGTCGCTTTGTTTTTAACCACTAAACTTTGCTTTTCAGTAAGATAATGTCCAGAAACGGGACAAAATGCCACATTTTCTGAAAATTTCTTTTACATGCATGTTCATCTTGTCAATGTTATCCATTGTAATAGAAGTCTTTGAAAAAACAAGTCTCTTCATATAAGTATTTAATTTCCAGACTATAAAGTTCATATTTGTTTGAAAACTGAAAATGTCGCGATGGGAAAATGTGCCACAACACAAAATGAAGGATCAATGTTTAACATTAATGGCATGAAGAAACTGCTGTGTGAACACCATTTCAATGTAACGCACCTTTAGGAAACTATTAGAACACACAAATTTTGACACAACTTGAATGAAATGGATTCTATTATTATTATTTTGGTCACCGAATAATGGTTTGTGTGAATCTAGTACAGTCTGTGCGCCATTTTAAGGAAGAACATCTCATTTATGCGGAGGAGAGTAATGGAGAGAGGTTCTTATGAAATCCCACTCGAGTGAACAATTGATAAGTGACTTTTTTTTATAATCTTAAGAAAAATAGACACTCAGAATAATCCTGCATTATGGCACGAAAGTGTTTGATTTGAGAGAGGCGAAATGATGGGGTAGACTGAAAATGCCGATTTCGGCTTTCTTTTCATTTCGAACCAACTAAATGAAAAACTAATACAATACAGAACATAATGAACTCAATATGAATATAAAATAAGTTATGCTAAGTAATTTCTGAAACATTTAAACTTAAAAAGGAAACATTTAGATGGATAGAATAATAAAATATAAGAATAAGTAATACAACTAATTGCCACTGTATGCATGAAAGCATATTTGAAAAAATATGAAAGTCTATTTTAGGCATTAATATACGTTACATGACATTGAAAATGCAACATCAAGGAGTAGCCAGAAAGTGAAGATACTAGCTAAACAGAAAGACAGCAACAAACAATAAGATATGTTTACTTTGAAACGTATCAAAGAATGAGAACAAGACCAGCAGGCTACAGGACCATCACGGATGGTGATACATGAAGCAACATGTCTAGGTAAAAAGTCAATGAGATTACGGATGGTATCCCGAGGGATGGCTTTTCATAATCTACCAACCATTTGCTAAAATTCGTCTCATGAACGTGGTGGTTGCAGACCATGAAAAGGGTTTTCAATCCCATCCCAGATCTATTTCACTAGTGAGAGACCAGGGGAGAAAGGTGGCCAGGATAGCATCTGTACATCTTGCAGGTGCGTGGACTGATGCGTGCAATGTGCGGTCAGACGCTATTCTGGTAAAAGGAGCTGCCCTCCCCCTCCCCACCCCGAAGAAAAGGGAGTGCTACTGGACGTAGTACATCATCCACGTATCGTCCGACCGCCATATTGCCCTGAATACTAACCACATGTGACCTATTATTTAACATGATGGCACCGAAAACCCTGATGCCACGTTGTCACAGGGTAGGGCGTTTCGCAATGCGGCCGGTATGGGCCTGTCACCCTGTCGGCGAATCACTCATACACAGCTACTATCGTTGGACAAATAGAAGCATGCCTCGTCTGAGAACATGGATCTGTGACATTGCCATTCCATATTCCATGTTGATTTATTCGATCCCATTAGATTTACCATTCATTCGAATACACAGAAACTAACTGAAAAATTAGCAAAGGTTAAAACATATATTTATATAATTAAACTTTACAGCACCCAAAAAGTTTTCCTGTAACATAATTTTAAACTTGAATATAAAATACTTGATTTGATTTGTTTGAATCTCACACACTAGAGAAAAACACACGGCCATAAATGACGAATTTCATCACATATGGACACCATGAAAAGACGAGGACAACACATGAGAGTTAGTACCTCATTTTCCAAACACCACATCACGAGAGTTATTTGAGATCTTATTCAATTTAACGAGAGTAGAAAGCTTTATTACCCCGAAAGACAATCTTTGGTAGTATCATGACTCGAACCCATTATTTTGCAAGTCAGGGCAGTGTGACTCGATACTAAGGCCATTAATCCCCACGATTGACTAATTGAAGTCTAGGGTCCAAGAAAAATTAAAAATTTACAAATACTTCTATATATATAGTTTTTTTTTACACAATTTGATAATGAAGCGAGATGCTCCCAAATGTCTGTTATATAGCCTTGGATATCAACAAAAATTGACGCCGCTCTAAATGTGACCTTTTTAAACCAAAGAGCCACTGCAACTCAAGGGATTGGTCATAACACATTCACTTGGATTATATTGCATATTGGAATGATAAAAGTAAAATTGTCAAAATAAATTATTGCGATATTCGAATAAAATAATTTAAAAATACTTACTTCTTCATCATTTGGTGACGTTACATACTTGCGCCAAAAGCTTCCTTCGTTTCGAAAAAAGCGTCTTAGAATCTGAAAAAGCGTTATTACTTACATATATTCGTGAATAAAATATTAATTACATGCTCTTTCAATGCTTGTACAACAATAAAACAATAAATATATGAAATGAAAATTTTAAATGAAATACTAATGCTGTAGACATTGCACATTAGCAAAGGCTAAAAATCATAGTTTTTTTTTTTATTAAACATAAATATTTAAGGCTTGAAAAATAATTAAGGTTTGGTTCTAGAAGAGCCCACACCCTTGGCGCGAATTATTTTAGTTGGCAATAATTGTGCCCTCTTGGTAACCCTACTTTGATGCACTAGATATGGTAAACCTAACTATTTCTGGAATTTTCGTATTTTGTCGGCGGGCATTTCGAATTTCATTTCGTTCTTGGGCACTGGGCTGGAAGTATAGTTGCACATGCGTGATTGAATATACCTTAGAATTATTTACTTTGTTGAATGCGAAAGGTAAGATAAGAATTGATTGAATGGTGTATGAAGGAAGGATTGATTGCTTCGACTTACGAATGTCCTAAATGTGATGAACGAATGGGATTATACGAATGAAAGAACTTTCTTCGAAATCGTACCAGTCACGCCGAAGGTATGTTCGCGGCCACTACCTCGCAGAATATATATGGCGGCACTCACACGATCATTCGCTTAGCGATGAGACCTTCAAGGCTTTCTTAAAATCTATTTTTACGCTGTAACTTTCACTCGGAAAAGATAAGCAGTAAGAAAGTAAGTGCTGTGTTTATATTTTTTTTATCTTCAATGTTTAATTTCCGTATTGTTTACATATATTTTCATTACGCATCCACCTTATCCCGCTATATTCACTTACCACCATCTCATTCTGGCTTGGCGCTTTTTTCGGTTTGTCGCCAAGGGTGTGGGCCCTCCTAGGATTTTACCAAGATACACACAGTAAATTTTAAGGTAGATTTTTTTAAAGTAATACTAGACTAAATAAGTTGTTGGGAACTGACCTCGATAACATTAGTCACGGTCATGTGATGTAGACAATGTCTAAGCTGAAACTTCAAATCTCCCTCAATATATCATATCAGATGTGAGTGAAACCCATTAAACTTTAATGCGCGCAATAGCTCAAAAATTTACATCGAGCTCTTTCGGGGAACTGAGCCTTTCAATACCATGACATATCGGTAGCTTTTCTAGAGAGCAATGGTCTTCAAAACCTTTTCGACTCGCAAAACCCTTGGAACTATAAAGTGTGTCTATAAGTGTTTTCGGGGCAACCCATTCCATACACACTCATACCCTTGGAAGAATGTGTCTTAAAAATGTTTAGAGTAGATCAGCATGTTATACGTACTTTATGTGGAGACAATTAAAAAAAGTATCGTATTTTGATATTAAAATAATTTAACATAATATTAGTTACTCATTAATAATAATAATTTATGACACAAGTGTATCTAATCATGCATTATATTTAGTAACCAAGATATGTGCTTGTATTTTTTTCAAATTGTCGAAGTCTAGGTCTATTGAAATGATCTACAGGCGCGCATTTCAGATTCTGTATTTAGTTTTTTTTTTTTTTTTTTTTTACATTTTATTTTTGTAGCCACTCACGTTGAGAAATATTTTTCTCTATAAATACATTGCTCTGGATGGCATTTAAGTATTTATAGCTGCGTTAGAAATCTTTTATATTTTGCATGAATTCGCAACCTAAAATTTATGAGCTGTTCGTGTTTAAATTTAGATTTTGAAGTTGAATCTACTGATCTGTTGTTCCCTTTCCTTCACTATAATTGTTTTTCCCACAAATTGAAAAAAGGTCCACTTTCCATTAGAATACTATTTAGTTTTACAAAACATTGTACTAACAAGTACAAAATTGTTTCGTGCAACCCGGGATGGTAAACAATAAAATGTTCCCAATCTAGTAGATGGTATATAAAGGAAAAACGTTTAAAAAGTATTAATAAATGAAGTTATATTATGTTTAAATAAAATTTTTGGTTTTAATGACTGGGATGAGTTTTAGATGCTTGTGATTATGCAAACTTCATAGGTACATGAATCCATTTTGCACATACATCGAATACTTAACGAATCGGGCAAATGACTTCTCCTCGACATTGTGCTAGGCTGTACTGATTATTGTCAATGAAACTGCCAAAAAACCGTTGCGAAAATCAACAAAATTTACACACGAAATTGCGAAAGCTTGTGTGTGATGTTTGCATATTTTTCTCTCATTCATATATACCTGTTCTTTTCCATAAAATAAAAGTGATAGCTATCTTTTTTTTTGTATAAGTGTTTCAAAAAATTTCGTTATCATTCATATAAACTATGAATACAATTGTTACTGTTTTTTTTTAATGATGAGCTTCGAAAAACATGTAGTACCTTAACTTTTGGAGGCCAGTGTACTTCTCTAGAATTCCCGCAGAAGACCTTACCTTAAACTTCAGCAAAAATCGAGAGAGGGGGAAATTTGTATCACATATATACTTATATAGTCCTATTTTTTACAACTTTATAATTATAAATTCTTAACCAACATACACAAGCATGTTTTAACTAAAAAGATTTTTATTTTTATTCATCAAATAAAACACAAAACACATAAAAACAAATCTTTTGTAGAACTTACTCTCTGATGAGTTGGTGCAAGCGGGAAGATAAATTGTGGATCTCTTGTCATTTGATAAATGTAACGTACAACCTAAAATATATATATATATATATAAGTATAACATCTTTTTTCAAACATATTTGCACATATAAATAATTCAGCTCAATAATATTGTCACGGAGTTCGAAAGAAGTACACAGAGTTCAATTAAACAAACAATTAGATTTATTCTAACGCTGGGAGCTCGATACAACACTGGACTGAGAACATGCCCAACTGGCGATGAATTCTGCTTTTATACACTTCGGAATATTCGAGAAATAACCAGTATGCACTCTAAAGAATGATCTGGATTCATCTAGAACCTAGAGAAACAATACATTAAAAACGGAAACAAAATTCCAGTCTTTGGATAAATCTGCCGGGGCCGGGATTCGAACCCGAGACCTGAGGAAGTTCAGTCCAACGCTCTGCCAACTCGGCTATCGGGACTTGTAGCAAATTATGCGTGTGGCATTGCTCCCCTCGAAAAAGAAGACAGCGCCCCGCTGTCATTTTGTTCAAGGGTCTTTATTCTGGAACGAGTGATGGGTCCTTTGTATGATTCTTTGGGAGGAATATCCTCGGTTTCGATTTGCTCGGCGGGATCATGGTACGGTTTCATACGCAGTACATGGACAACTTCTCTTAGTTTTCTTTTTCGTGAAGCAGGATCAAAATCTTGTACTTCGTAAGTCACGGCTGATAAACGGCGTAGCACCTGATACGGTCCGAAATACCTTCTTAAGAGTTTTTCGGAGAGACCGACTTTTCACTGGAGTATAAACCCATACGAGATCTCCGGGAGCGTAGGATACCATTTGGTGTTTGGAATCGTAACGTCGACGATCTTTGTCTTGAGCTCTCAGAGTGTGCACTCGGGCTAGCTGTCGTGATTCTTCGGCTCTGGCTGCTATCTTGGTGATGTTATTGTCATCAAAATCGTTAGGACAGAATGGTAGCATTGTATCTAGTGTCGTTTCCGCTTCACGACCATGAAGTAAATAGAACGGCGTAAAACCTGTGGTCTCTTGTTTAGCGGTATTATAAGCGAAGGTTACAAATGGTAGAATTTCATCCCAATTTTTCTGCTCTACATCCACATACATTGACAACATGTCGGCCAAGGTCTTATTGAAGCGCTCCGTCAGTCCATTTGTTTGGGGATGATACGCCGTTGTGAAACGATGATCAATGTTACACAAGTCGACGAGAGAGAAACAAGTCTGGATCGAAAGACGGCTCCACGATCTGTGATAATTACTCGAGGAGCTCCATGCCTGAGGACAATTTCTTCAAGTAAGAACTTCGCTATTTCGTCGACTTCGGCTGTCGGCAAGGCTTTTGTTATTGCATATCGTGTTGAGTAATCCGTGCAGACTATTATCCATTTGTTTCCATGAGCAGACTTTTGAAATCTCCCAAGGAGATCAATTCCAATGCGATGGAAAGGAGCTATAGCTGGAGGGATGGGAACTAAACGTCCAGGTGGTCGTTGAGGAACGGACTTTCTCCTTTGGCACTCCCGACAATGCATGACATACCGAACGACATTTCGGTACATTCCCGGCCAGTAAAATCTCTTGCGTATCCTGTCATAAGTTTTCGCGAAACCAAGGTGTCCTGCGGTGGGGGCGTCATGAAAGTGCCTTAGTATGTCTGCTCGTAGATGTTTAGGAATGACTGGCAACCACAATTTTCCATCTGGATCAAAATTCTTCCTGCAAAGGATACCGTCGATAAATCTGAATTCTTCGTTTTTGGATGAGTTGCTCAAAAGTTTTAATTTCGCAAGGTCTTGATCCTTTTCTGTTCCATCGCAAGGTTCATACTCGTCGTGACTGCTAAAAATTTGTCTGATGTTTCCGTTTCCTCTTCCACTGGATTTCTCGAAAGAGCGTCGGCGTCACTATGCTTCTTACCGGTTTTATATTTTACGTCAAAATCATGCTCTTGAAGTCGGAGGGCCCATCTGGCAAGCCTTCCTGAAGGATCCTTTAAATTCATGAGCCAGCACAAGGAATGATGGTCAGTTACAACAGTAAAGTGTTTTCCGAATATGTACGGCCGAAATTTGTTGGTAGCCCATACGATGGCAAGACATTCCCTTTCTGTGGTGGAATAATTCTTTTCGGCTTTTGTCAGAGTTCTAGAAGCGTATGCTATAACTTTTCGACATTATTCTGAATTTGTACTAGGACAGCTCCGATACCGTACCCGCTTGCATCAGTATGGATTTCTGTAGAAGCTCTTTCGTCGTACATCCCCAATACTGGATCCGAAGTAAGTGCTTTCTTAAGACTGTTAAATGCTTCCACCTCTTCAGGACCCCAATGAAACTCCACGCCACTTTTCAGCAACGACTGCAAAGGTTCGGCGAGATAACAGAAACCTTTAATAAATCTTCTAAAGTATGAACAAAGGCCAAGAAAACTTCGTATGTCATGTATATTCTTTGGAGTGGGAAAATTTCTTACGGCTTTTATTTTGTCGGGATCTGGACGAACGCCATTACTAGATACAAGATGGCCCAGAATCTTTACTTCTTGGGCAGCAAAAAGACACTTCTTTGAATTTAATTTAAGACCAGCTTCCTGAAGACATTTTAGAACAAGTCTTAATCGTATAAGATGGTCTTCAAAAGTTTCTGAGAACACTATTATGTCATCTAGGTAACAAAGACACATAGTCCATTTAAAATGGCGTAGCAAATTGTCCATCATTCTCTCGAAGGTCGCAGGTGCATTACAGAGACCAAACGGCATGACTTTAAACTCGTATAAGCCTTCGGGGGTAATAAATGCCGTCTTTTTCACGATCCGCTTCGTCTATTTCTATTTGCCAATAACCAGATCGGAGATCCATGGAAGAAAAGAACATGGCACCTTTCAGACAGTCGAGCGTATCGTCAATACGAGGCAGAGGATAAACGTCTTTTTCGTGACGCTATTCAGCTTGCGATAATCGACGCAAAAACGCCAACTACCGTCTTTTTTCTTCTTACGAGCACAATGGGTGATGACCAAGGACTTTCAGAGGGTTGGACGATACCTTCATCAAGCATTTTCTGAACCTCTTCATGAATGATGCGTCTTTCAGTCGGCGAGACTCTGTAGGCTCGTTGGTTGATTGGAGCATGATCACCAGTAAAAATCCTGTGTTTCACATTCGTCTTTGCGGCTGTCGACTTGTCGGTCTTCGTGAAAAGCCCAGAAAATTTCCGGAGTAGTTCGGATAGCTTGTTTCTCTGTTCGTCACTTAACTCGGGTGATATCATTAACGAACAATTCATCTGTGACTCCGAAGTTTCTTGCTGGTCATCCAACCCGATGTGTCAGAAATAACACATAGATGCCCTTCATTTAGTGGTTCAGCTTGGCCTATGCACATTCCTCTAGGGATGATTTGGTTTCGAACTGCAGGTTGGTAACCCAGACATCACTTTTTCCGTTACGATATGTGGATACCATGGACGGTGTAGCAATATTTTTCTCGAAGAGCAAATGTTTGCTGCCGTCTAGAACTACATTTATGTCTCCTCGGGTTTGATATCCTGATACTGTTATTCTAGTTAAAGAATGCGGCTTAAGTGTATAGTCCCTGGTGGCATACAAATTCCAGGCGTCAGGCGCTGTGGAGTCTCGACAGATGTCTTCTAGAACAAGTTCATTTTGTCCACAGTCTATAACGGCTTGAGACGCCTCTAAAAAGTCCCATCCTAGGATGACGTCATGGCTACAATGTGATAAAACAATAAATTCAAAAGGCAGTTCTCGATTGTTTATACGGACACGTAAAACACATTTCCCTATCGGCCGAACAAAATTTCCATCCGCAACTTTCAGCATAACGCTCTTGGCATCAGCAAACAGAACTTTCTTTAAAAATCGGCGATACTTATCGGATATGACAGAAAACGATGCCCCAGAATCTACTAGAGCACGTATCGGCTTCTTATCTATTATTACGTCTAGTTGGTTACCAGTCATCTTGGCGGTCGACGGAGGATTTCCAGTACACGCGGCCTCACCTCCTTGGAAGGTCGCTCTCCTTAGTTTTCCTCGCTCCTACGGCCTGGCGACTGACTGGATCGGCGATATGGCGACGGGGACCTGTAACGACGTATTGGGGATCGGCCTCTCGTGGGACTTGGCGTAAAACGGCGAGAAGAGTTTGGTCGGCGTATTTCTTCTTCAGTGCCAACGTCGTCGAAGTTCCGTCGGCGGTTTCGAGAGTTGTCAAAGACAGCCTTTCTCTCTCGGCAGTAGCGCATTACATGTCCAGGACGTCCGCAGTGGAAACAAACAGGTCTGTTGTCAGCCGTTCTCCACACATCTGTTTTTCTTGGTTCAGGTGGGAATTTCTGAACAGGAGCTCTGTATTTCCTGGTTACAGCGGCGTATGTTGGTCGTGGTCTAGTTTCTGTAGGTTTTGTTGACACTGGGGCCAAACCCTTTCAACTCGTCTTGAACGATCTCTTCTAAGGATTGGGGATCGGAGTCCAAAGATTCTTGCGTCTGGTTAACTAGTCGATGGACTTCTTCTCGTACGATTGTGCGAATAAGAGACCAAATCAGTCTCATCCGTCAGGGATGCAAACGGTCGACGTTTGGAAGCCTTTCAAATCTCGGTCGACCAACTCTTTCTGCTTCATATCTTCGATATAGTTGCACCATTTGATAAAACTTGCTGTGTCGTTGATTTCTCAACAGGGCCTGATAAATATCCTCAGCAACAATTAGGTGTGACATCGTCTTCTTTCATCAGGGATTTACCATTTTTGTATGTAGGGAACTAACGCTGGGCTGGCATTTTAGTTGTTCTTCTGCCCTTCTGGTATATTTTTGACGGTCACCGAAAAGTCCACTTAGTCCATTTTTAAACGCTTCCCAGGAATCTAAGGCGTCTTCGTTGTTGACATACCACTGTCTAAAGAAAGAAATAAACGTTAGCCAGGCACATTGTCATCCCACTTGTTAAAGTTGGCTACTCGATCGTACTCTTTTAAGCCATTTGAGAGGGTCTTCCCCAGGCGCTCCTCGGAAGGTCGATGGGCTCCTCCATTGCTGTAACGAAGGTGTTACTACAGCGGGCTTGGCTTCTTGCTCGGTCGGCATTTTTGTCCTCTTCCTACTATTTTTTAACAGTCCGAATTGGGGGATAATCCTCTTAACCGGAGGCTCCTGCGAAGGTTGTCGCTTATTATCCACGTTTGACGTAATTGTACCCGGCGCCTCCACCAAACTTGTCACGGAGTTCGAAAGAAGTACACAGAGTTCAATTAAACAAACAATTAGATTTAAACGCTGGGAGCTCGATACAACACTGGACTGAGAACATGCCCAACTGGCGATGAATTCTGCTTTTTATACACTTTATTCGAGAAATAACCAGTATGCACTCTAAAGAATGATCTGGATTCATCTAGAACCTAGAGAAACAATACATTAAAAACGGAAACAAAATTCCAGTCTTTGGATAAATCTGCCGGGGGCCGGGATTCGAACCCGAGACCTGAGGAAGTTCAGTCCAACGCTCTGCCAACTCGGCTATCGGGACTTGTAGCAAATTATGCGTGTGGCAATATAAGCAAATAAAGGGGAAGGGTTGGTCCCTTAAAACTTTTGTAACTCTACAACCTTAACCAAATAAAATCACTGTTTATAAAAAAATCATCAGGCCATTTATTAACTATTGAAATTACTTATACAAACCTTATTGTGAAAATGCTAAAAAGTAAACTTAAAATTTTTTTCCTTGATAGAAACACATAAAAAATTGCTAACACAACAAATGTTATCCTACACTTGTTTAAAAACACAAAAAAACTCATAAATATATTTTAAAGTTTATTTAATTTTTTAAATATGCTTAGACACAGAACACAAAAGTCAAGCAAATGAAATACAGTAGTTTCATTTATGAAAAATAAATCAATAAAAAATCTGAATATGATTCATATAAAGTTTAATAACGGTTACTAATGCGTAACCGTTGAACATGAAACAAATACGTCTTTCAGATTTTTGATATCTGCATTAAGATATCCCATAGTTTTAGTCAATTAACAACAATTGAAAATAAAGTTATTTAGCATTTTCACGCGAAAAAATATTTTAGAAATTTTCTAAGTATCTACGTTAGATTATTGGTTTTATATTTCGTTACAAACAAAAACTATAACAGTCATAGAACAGTAATTGAAGAATATTGTAAGAAATACAAAAAAAAAAAAAAAAAACTTAAAGTTAACAGTAATAACAATAATTGTTAAGAGTATAATTTTTTTTTTACTTCCCATAATTAATTTTCCCAATCATTTAAGCACATGATAAATAACTTTTTTTAAAAAAAAACCTATGAATGTGAATCACTTATTAATTTATTAATGTTACACAAAAACTGCAATACAAGAGATGGACTTATGAGTCTTGACCACAAAGACCAGAATAAACGAAACTTAAGAAATTTGAGTTGAGTTTCGGCAAACAGAATTTTCCTACCTTAATTTTATGCCTTAGACTGATAGAATGGAGTCTCGAACCAATGCATTCACGGCCACAAAACTGTGAAATCGTCACTCGGTTACCACAGTAACATATGTTTTTAATATTTCTTTTCAAGAAAGAACTTTCAGAGGAAG
Source organism: Trichonephila clavipes (assembly GCA_019973935.1). Lineage (NCBI taxonomy): Eukaryota > Metazoa > Arthropoda > Arachnida > Araneae > Nephilidae > Trichonephila > Trichonephila clavipes. Next base: position 354,343 of record BMAU01020679.1, on the reverse strand, counting down.
AAAAGCGTTGAATTTTGAGATTTTTAAAATTCAATAAAGAACAATAGCAGAAATTATTTCGATGAGTTTGTAAAATATATAACAAAGACTGTAAAAAAAAATCGACGAACCAAAAAGGAGCTGTCCGATTGTAATTTAATTTTATAACAAAGACATTTTGACAGAACATACAAATGATGAAATTTGTGTGGACAATGAATGAACATCGGGAGCTCCAGCACAGCGGAATGGAACATTTAGCAGGTGAATTCTCAATATGTTGGTCAAAATTTCTGCTGCATATGAAGTGAGGATACCTTATGTCGACTGCAGCAATGACTCGCCGAAGGATAAATGCTCATTGCGAGTATGTATTAAAAGTTTAAAAGATAGGGGAATGATAAACAATTTTCTTTTCTTTTTTATTAAAAAATATATAACTCGAAATGACCGAAGGAGATCATTGCTCGATATCATTTAAAATTTAAAAGCTTTTTTTTTGTGAAAGAGATGCATTGAATGCCTCTAATTGTTTACACACAGTAAGCAATGTGATTCTTTTTGTTATAGTATCTAAAAAAATACACTATCATAAATTTAACGATTGATTCAAAAAATTGCATTTCTTTAAGACATATTTTCTCACAAAATACTTTTCGAAATTTAATATTTCGTACTTTTTGCTATAAATCAATATATCATGAAATTTTTAGAAGAGGCAGAATATTAAACTAAATACGCATAGTAGACAAAAGAATAGGAATACCTACTGAAGAAGAATCGAAAAAAAATTATATGTATGTAACAAACCACTATGTTAACAGCAACCTCTAGCAAACAATTTAAGAAGTCGTGGTGTGGATGTCGAACCATGAGCATCGAGTTGAACCAGAGAGAGAGGAGAGACAGAGAGAGAGTTCCAGCTAACTATAACTCTGTTGTATTCCTAAAGATTGTATTTTCCGTAAAAGTTAAGTTCATTGTACCTTTGAATGTTAAATTTCTTAAATGTTTGTTCTTATACTTTTATATAAATTCCCTATTAAACACTTTATTCAAAGATGTTTAGCGTCCGACTGTTATATACATTTTTTACATTATATATTTATATATATATATACATTTTTTAGTGTGATTCAAGAGTGTCTCGGTTTGCTTTATACCTAAATAGTGTAGTAAATCCACTAACTACTTCTAAGTGGAATATCGACAGATAGTCACCAGTTACATAATAATACTTAAGGCTATCAAGCATGATTACTAGTGTTCTCCTCCTCCACTCAGTGAGAATACCAGCTCTCGTCAAAGCAATCAGAGTGAGAACTCGTCAAAATTCTTGTTGAAAAAAAAACTCTTCCAGCGCACAAAACAGATAAACGCGTCAAAAAGAACAATGTGTCGCATAGAAAACGGAGAACTTAGACCAAGATCTTTTCGAAAATTAACAGATAATTTTCTTACAAAGAAATTAAAGCGCCAGATATACCTTAAAACAAAAGCAGTGTTGTGACGGCACGCTCTTAACAGCCTTAGACGAATTCTGTTTACCGACGAAAAATTTTTTGACATTGAAGAATCTTTTAACCAGCAGAATGAACATATACAAGGAGTGACACACAAAAAAAACGAGACTAAGTGTGTAGCTTGAAAAAAGAGTGGAGTTGGCAACAACTGCTTCGGTGACATCATCCCACGGACCTCCTCTATTCATGTGGCTAGTTTCTCCTCAATCGATCACGCCAATTGAGAGTGCTGCGTCATTGAATGAACATGTGCAACTGAATTCTGCCGGGCAAATGTCGAATCAACAGCAAGTTCCTTGTGAAATATAAGAAATCAGCCCCAAAGGCATTTCAAATACAAACCGAGGCATATGGAAAGTCTAGTGTTTGAATGATACAAGCGGTTTTCAGGGGGAAGGGTCTGTGTGGAAGATGATGAACCTATTGGGCACCCAAGGTAAGCGATTACAGACCAAAACATAGCTAAAATTCGTGATATGAGTGGGTTCCCACTCACATCAGTGGTCAGACTGTTAATCAACACTACCACATTGAAGTACTAAAAAGACTTTAGGAAAAAAAAGTTAGTATTGGGGAGCGATGTATGGCTGTTGCACCAAGAGAATGCACCGGCTCACACGACCCTATCTGTCAAGTAGTTTCTGTCTAGCAAAAACATTATTATGATGGGACATCCTCTTTATTCACTTGATTTGGCCCCATGCAACTTTTTTTTTATTTCTTACAGTTAAAGTTTGCTTAAAGGGACGCCATTTTACCTCAGTTGAAGAGGTTCAGGCAAAAACGAAGAATCTCCTGAAGGGCCTTCCAAAAACCTCGTTCCAGAACTGTTACCAAATATGGCAGCACCGAATTCAGAAGCGTGTGAATACTGAAAGGAACTACTTTGAAGGTGATGATGTCACGGAGAACTGATTCTGTAAGTACAATGATTTATGATTTATTTGACCAGTCTCGGTTTTTTGAGCCCCACCACGTATATGTAAAAGTATTAATCAAGTAGCTAAAGAGAAGAAAAAATGCTTGCAGAGAGCTCATTATCTGGCTTTTGAATGGTTTGGTGAGGTGTTAGCTATGAAGGCGTCTTAGAAATTCATTTTTGCCAGAAAGGAGTGAAATTCATGGCAAAAGTTTGACAAAACTCGATTATATAACCAATAGAGAAGCCCTTGTACGTGAATGGAAAAGATTGGACTTGTCAACAGGACAGCTCCTGCTCATAAGGCGAAGACAACCCAATGGTGGTTGAAAGATAATGAGCCGGAATTAAGAGAACACAAAGATTGGCCTCCCAGTTAGGGACATCTTAAAACTATTTGAGGCCCTGGGCCCAAAGAAATCCTAAGATTTTTTTAGTCCCTGGGCACCTACGCAAAAGTAGGTCCTACCTTTGATCTTTAAAAGTAGACAGTATATAACACGCATTGTCAAATATTGGCACAAATGGTAATTTGAACTATAAATAAATGTGCACGACCCAAAATCTCACAAACCGGCTCGACCGTTGGTCGAATTTTGGTTAAATGAGTTGAATGATTGTTTATGGTATTAGGCCTAGGTGTAAACATGTGGACAACGGTTGTCACATAATAATATAAACTTGCCACTTTTACCAGTTGACATGCAGTTTGAAATTCCCTGTTTTTCGGAAAAAATGTACGGGAATAATATTCGATCATTAAAATTATCAGGATCATGATCTTTTTAAGACAGAGCCGAGAACGAAACGAAGCCCCCATCAAGGGCGAGGCCCTGGCCTTAAGACGTCCCTACTCCCAGCAGACCAGATTTAAATCCCCTCTATTATAGATTGTAGTAGTATTATAGATTGTACTGCAGGCAAAAGTGTGTCAAAAACGGCATTTCGATTAGAACAGTCTTAAGGTATCCGACTACCCTAAAATTGTGATTTTAGTCAAAAATCAACAATTTTTTTATGATTTTATTTTATAGGCCATCTTATTAGCTTTATAAAAATACCAAGTTTATTATTTTCCGTTCACCGGAACAAAAACCACAAGTGTTTTAGTAAAAGCAGAGCCATTACTTTAAGCAAGATGTCATACTTTAAAAAAACGTCTCACTCAAAATGTGATTTTTTTAAAAAAATTCTTAAACGAGGACAGCGATTGCTCAAAAAGTTTTGAAAATAATTAACTTAAATTTTTTGTGCATGTTCTGTATAATAGTAGAAGTGTATTAACGTTTAGGTTTATCAGTAACTGTTTTATTATAAAATTTACAGTCCCTTATGTGAGTATAATTACTGCTTTTTTTAAAACAATTTCATAGAATAACTAAGATAAAGTGCTCTAGTTTTAGTAAAAATTAAAATATCTCTTATCCCGAAGGTCATTTCAAAAATTAATAACATAGCAGCAGATTAGAATTGAAAAATTGAAAATTAGTTCATAAACTTTTGGTACAGAGCGGGCCTCGTTTATGTAATTTTTTGTCAATTTTAACCCATTTTAATAGTAATAATTTATTTTTCTCTTCTTAATTTTAGCCTTTTTTTCTTAAAATGTACTGAGTAAATCTAAAAACCAAAAAAAAAACTCCCATTTTTTTTTAGAAAAAAGTTGTTGCAAGTAGTCGGATACCTTAACGGTTTTTTAAGGAAAGTAGAGATGAAAATTTTCCCATGAAGGAAATGTGTGCCTCGATAAAAGATTGATCAAAGAGACTTAAAGCCCGCGTGAAGTAAAAAAGGTTATCATTTTGAATAAAAGGTGCAATATGTTGCATTTAAAGTTAAAATAAAAACTTTAAGATTTAGTTTTGAATATTATATATATATATATATATATATATATATATATATATATATATATACACACACATGTATAGGACAAAATAATAGGAACACTCATTTAAAAATGAGTCGTACTTCAACCGCCCAATAAACAGCTGTCACGTGTCGCAACAGTGTGCCATCTAGTGGCGACGAAAAGGAAGGTATCTCAGTCAAGTATTTTGCAGTGTGAAAGTTGCTTGAGAAAATTCTGTTCCCAGCTAAGTTGGATTATGTGCAACCTCTCTGTTTTAGAGCTGCATCCGACCCTCCGAGAAGTATTTTATTATCAAATTAAACGAAAAACATGTACAAAATGTCCCTCCCCAAAATTCTTGAGAATTGGGGGAAGAATACAGAAAAACGCTTAACAATTACAATGCAAATACAAAAAAAAAAAAAAAAAAAAACACTTAACAAACACAGACAAGAACATACACAGGTACTATCTTCTAAGGAGAAGAAAAGATCCTGAAACAGACATAGGGCACGAGGTGTGAAAAAGAGAAAAAATAAACAGGAAACAAAAAAAAATATTTTTGAACCATAATTCCAGTTGGCGCCAACACTTCCTGTTGTCGTTAGATTTTTTTAAGAAAAGCACTGGAAAGGTGATTTTTTTTTTAGATTTCCTCCTCCAATTATATTTTTAAGACACTAAAAGAGGGGGAAAAAGGAGGGGGGAAACAGATAAGTTATTGAATTTTATTAAAGATACCATTTTTGCTAAAAGAGAGAGAAAAAAACAAGCAAGAAATTAATCTTAAAGTAAACCCAGAATGATGACTAAGGGTTAAAACAGGAAGCTGCAATAAATTATGGGAGGGGAACAAAAAAGATTTAAAGGAATAGCAAGAACCGAAGAGGGAAAAGGGAAAGTTAAGCCAAATTATCACATATGGATTTGGAAATAGCAAAGCAGGAAATTAATTTATTGTGAATAGCACGATTATTAATAATAGAGTTGACCCAAGGATAGAGAGCGTTCGGGATGGGGTTAACAAGATGGTAATAAGAAGTGAAGGGGCAGTGGAATACGTAATGGTCGGCGTCTCCAGGCGACCCACACAGGCAATTTGGAGAGGGAAGGAGATTGAACCTGTGCAAGTAAGCGGGGAAAGGCCCATGATTAGTTAGAAAATGGACCAGATATTTAGAAATGGGAAGAATGTTTAATTTAGGATTATTGAAAAAGCGCTTGACCCTTAATCCAGTATTGCAATCATTCCAAGAGGAGGTCCAAGACTCTAGGATAAATTTATTTAAGGAACTGGAGAGGAAGGAGCGAGGAGCGGGAACTGAAAACACTTCACCATCATATACAGCCTGTTTTGCATAAAAATCGGCGTAATCATTATAAAGGTTATTGTTATGAGCTTTGACCCAGTAAAGATTGTAGTAGCTTCTGAATTGAAACAATTTGAATTTAATGGAATTGAGATAACTGGATTTACTTGTAAGATTATTAAGAAAGAGAATAGAGGAGAGACTGTCAGTATAAATATGAATTTTAGTATTATGATGAACTGCCCAACAGACAGAGAGACCGATGGCGGAGAACTCTGCCTGAAAGACCGAGTTAAAATCCTGAATTTTAAAGAGATATGTTTTAAAGGGAGAGCCCCCAAAAAATACACACGGCGAAACCAACATCGGAATCGATTTTGGATCCGTCAGTATACACTTCCCACTCAGATGGGCCCTCGAAAGTATTAATGGGAAAGGAAAGAAAATCGGGAAGGATCTGATGAAGAGAAATAAAAGAGTCCAATTTCGTAGCTAGGATAAGACCTGGAAGGAGATCGTTCATGTTGTTCCAAAGTTGGAATTTAAAGTAGAGAGAGCGAATAACAATATGAATGGGGGAATGCCTGATAGGATATTAAGAGCGTCAGTAGGGGAGGTTTTATTGGCTTTAGTGATTTTTAATAAGTAAATCCTCTGAATAGATTTAAGCTTTTGGACCTGGATAGAGGTCAGGGATCCACCCCACACTCCTGCTCCGTAGGAGATGATTGGTTGAACAACCGCAGTATACCAAAGTTTCATTAGGGAAATATGCTGGTGATTGAAATTTTTGGAAACACGAAAAAAGTTGGAAGAAATCCAGAGAATCTTATCTTTGATAGAATTTATATGGGGAGTCCAAGATAAGCGATTGACAATGTTGACAACCAAGTATTTGTATGACTTAGAGATATGGATGGAATTGGAAACAATTTTAAAAATGGGATTCCTCCTGAAGGTCGTGCTCCCTCGAAAACCACGGCATTGAAGAAAGGGACATCTGAAAACAACTGAAACGGTTTTAGCAGTTGCTATTGACAAATTGAGCTCGGAAAGCTTAGAATTTACTAAACTACGGATTTTATTAGTGTTATCTTCAAGTTCCCTACGTGAAAGGCCAAAAGAGACAACTGCGAGATCGTCCGCAAAGGCTTGGAGAAGAAACAGTTCAGAGTTAAGAGAAAGGATAGGATTAAAATAAATATTCCAAAGAGTTGGTGAAAGAACGGACCCTTGTGGGCAGCCTTTAAAAATTTGTTTTTTAATGGTAAAAGTATTATCAGAGTCCAGATAATTACCCTGTTAGTGAGGTAAGAGTGAATGAATTTCTGAAAGTGAAGAGGAATACGGTATGAATGAAAAATATGGAAGAGAGTCGACCAATCAATGTTGTCAAACGCACATTTGATATCTTCCGGAAGCTTGTGACGAATCTATACGGAACTTTATCACTAACCTTCTGAACCGACCTTTTTAGGGAAATTTAATTCCCTACCTATTTCCAATCAACTCCAAAAAGCGGACAGGATTCCTTGTTATGCAGATTAGATTCAGTATTTAAGTCAAACGAAATAGTAAAGTTAGAGCAGTAGGAGATAGATATTGAAACATAGAGTTATAGTGAATTTGAATTGAAGTCTTATTGTCGTTGATAATTTAATCTCATGAAGAATTGAGATTCCGAGTGGTAAATATTATTTTGACTTTAAAGTCTCATTAAAGTTTTAAGAGTCAGATTAAAGTTAAATGTTCAATAAGAACATTATTAAATATAATTCTGGGATCTCTTATCGTGGTAATTTCTGCGTGATCGTTATTTAATAAATTAATTAATTAGATCATTAATTAATTGAGTTAATTTAAAGGATATTATCTTTAAAACCTCATAATATTAGAATTATTATTGTTAATAAGTCTTTGATTCTATTTGGGAAAGATAACCAAATAAAGAAAGTTATTTATAAAAATGGCTACTGGTTCTTTTGTGACTCAAAATTATTCTCGTTCTCAATGATTGATTGATTGAATATTAGCGTCGCACTGTTCAGCTACACGAGGGCTTTTGGCGACGGACCACGTAATTTTGAACCATGGTCAAGTGACGTGGACGACACCTGAGCTGGCACCACCCTCTCCTAACTACCACACCACACCAACGGGAGGACGTTTCAGCTCTCGACAGATTTAACGTGCATCGCTGCCCTACACGGCGGGTCTTTAGTGGTACTGGGCTCGAACCTGTGACAAAGCAAGCCACAGTCCGATACCCATACCACTCGGCTACCGCGGCCACTTCTCGTTCTCAAAGTGAGGTCCCAAGAGACCTTCACAAGCTTCGTGGGGGGTAAAGCCCCGGGTATTGATCTCAGTGACTATGCTATTTGGAAAGCTGTTTATAACTCCTTCCCCAACTTGCTTTTTCGATTCTTTAACCTCTGCATCCAATTTAATCACTTCCCTTCCATTTTTAAGAACACAAAAATAAAATTTTTAATAAAGCCCGGGCGTGACCCATCGTCTACTCTCTCCTATCGACCAATTTGTTTGCTCTCCACCCTTGGCAAAATTTGAGAAAGAATTTTTTTAATAGGTTTCTCCGTTGGATTTCTAAGAATAATATTCTCCATAGATCTCAGTTCGGCTTTAGGGAAAACCGCAGCTGCATTGAGGCCGTGGACAAATTAGTGTGAATCACATTAAAAATACCAAGGTGAATAAACATACTGCTTCTACGTTTATTGATATCAAAAGAAACAGACGGAGCACAGCATCAGACCTGTCTCGTCAGCTCTCTTCAGCTACCGGTACGACAGTTTCAAGGCAGACCGTGTACAGACGCTTAGGCCACATTGGTCTATATGCTCGTAGACCTGTCAGATGTGTTCCACTTACCGCAACTCACTGTTCCTGCGATTAACCCGGAGTAGAGATCATGCACATTGTGGACACCACAACAGTGGTCCGATGTTTGATGAACAGTGATGAACAGTGATGTTTTCCGACGAGTCCAGGTTTAGTTCGCAGTCTGATTCTCACCGGACTTTAATATGGAGAGCGCCAGGTACCCGCTACCACCAAGAGAACACCATTGAACGACACTGTTACGGTGGTGCAGGATCGCTAATTTGGGGAGGAATTATTCTTGGTTCCAGAACGGACCTGCATGTTCAGAGTGTAACGATGACATGCCACATTTATCGGGATGTCATTCAGGAACAACATGTACGTTTGTTTCGGGGCGCCATGGGTGCTGAATTTCTGTTTATGGATGACAACGCCCGTCCTCACCGTGCAAACATTGTAGACGAATGCTTTCAATCGGAGGATATCATCCGCACGGACTGGCCAGCATACTCACCGGACTTGAATCCAATAGAGCATCTGTGGAATATGCTTGGCCGACGAATTGCAACCCGTCAACCCCCTCCCATCTGTCTACCGGAACTTAGGAGGGTATTGCTTGATGAGTGGTGTAATATTCCCCAAGATCAGATTGATAATTTGATACTCAGCATGCCTAGGCGTTGTAAGGCCTGTATTGCATCGTACGGTAGACATACTCCGTATTAACCATCATACTAACCATGTTATACTGTTTTTTGTAAATAGGTTCGTTTTTGAAATTTGCTCCAGAGAGTAAAAATCGCAAATTTTATTAATTATGTCAAACATATAGCATCTTTTTTGCTAATTACCTTTTGTTTAATAAATAGACTTAACAAATAAGTCAAATTTGTTTTGCTTCTGTCTCTTTCTTTGCCTGAACTTCATTATCCTTAATTTATGGACATGAGTGTATATACACTGGTGTGCAAAAATTAAGGACGAAGTCGAAAAATTAGCATATCAGCTGAACGAAGAGGCAGAGCGGACAGAAAGACCAATCAGGAGATTAAGTAAGGTGATGTACGGTAGCACATGCGCAGATATGCAGGTAGACGTAATGGGGGAGTGTCTGAGTAGTATAAAGCATGTTGTCGGTGTAAGATCAGTATTTCTGGCAAAGAGATTGCACGCCGTATAGCAGTTAAAATCACACCGAGTTGCTGCCTCAGTGAGAAATGGCGAATAATCAATCTGTTAGATGACATCTGGATGCTTTTACCCGAGGTCGAGTTGGAGGAAGGCCGCAGTGTGACAAGTGTGGCTGCAGAGTTCGGAATTGCTCACAGCATCGTTTCACGACTTTGGAGACAATTTCAAACTACAGGAACAGCTATCCGGGGGTTCAGTAGTGGTCATCCACGAGGAACCACACCCGCAGATGACTGGTACATTGTCTTACAGGCCAGAAGAAACAGGCGGGAGAAATCGCTAGACACACGACACAGGCGACTGGACGACCGATATCGCGTTTTACCGTGGCCAGAAGACTGCACGGTGGTGGTCTGTTTGCACGACGCCCTGTACGGTGTGTACCTTTAACGCCTGCCCATCGGAGAAGGCGTTCTCTGTGCTGCCGGGAACACCGGAATTGGAGAGACAATGAATGGGGACGAGTACTCTTTACAGATGAGAGCAGATTCAGTTTGAGTAGCGATTCTCATCGCATACTCATCTGGAGAGAGCGGGGAAGCCGCAATCATCCCTCGAACATCATTGAAAGGGACAGGTATGGAGGTCGCGGTGTTCTCGTTTGGGGAGGCATCATGCTTGGTAGTCGTACAGACCTTCACATCTTCGACGCAGGTTCAGTCAACGGGACCCGTTATTGTAACGAGATTCTTCTTCGATATGTGCGTCTTTTTAGAGGCGCTATGGGTCTGCAGTTCCTTTTCATGGACGACAATGCACCATGTCATTGCACAGTAGCTGCCGAACAGCTCTTAGAAAGTGAGGATATTGTACGTATGGATTGACCGGCACGATCTCCGGATCTCAATCCCATCGAGCATGTATGGGATTTTCTAGGCAGACGCTTGGCAGCTCGTACCTTACCACCAGTCACGATTCGGGAGCTTCGATTGGCGCTGCAAGACGAATGGGCAGCAATGCCTCAACAACTCATTGACACCCTCATTCTCAGCATGGGCAGACGCTGTGAAACCTGCCTAGCAGTCAGGGGAGATCATATCCCCTACTAAAGACCGGATGTTTCTTGCTGGACACCCATCACAGGGATGTTTCGGCCTTCAGTCGCATTGCGCTCCATGCTACTTTTTCAATCAAGCTTCTTTTTATCCCTCTGATTTCTCTTTTAGTAAGTGTTGCTTACATTACACATGTCCTTACGTATTGGGGATCTTACGGTATTAAATGTGTTGATTTGGAAAGCTTTTGTACAAATTTATATTGAAAAAACCGTCTCGTCCTTAATTTTTGCACACCAGTATATATATATATATATATATATATATATATATATATATATATATATATATATATATATATATATATATATATATATATATATATATATATATATATAAAGTTTTTAACTCCTTTATATAAATATATGAACTTATGGTCTGAATCGGTATAAGTAGGTCCAGATTATATTTTGCGTAGCATCACAGCACTGGAAGCCTTTTAAGCAGTTTACTTCTCTCGTTGCCAATATTCAGCATCTTGTTGGCTTGTTTATTCTTATAAGATAACATCAAATTACAGCTGATATTTACAGAAGAACGAATTAGTAACACATAAACGAATTATATCTCAGCAAATTCGGTATATATTACATCACTTTAGTCCTTATTAGCTCTAAACTCGTTCAAATTGCGATGTTTGTAACCAAGATGATATAGTAAAAAATATCTAGAGAATATCAATTTTACTAAAGTTACCACTGAAAATTTGATAAAAAAAATGTAGCAGGAAATTATGGTCAATTAAAGATTTATGACGAATTATTTTTAAAAATATAAAGCAACTTATTAAATGCTTTCAAAGCAAGAGATTCGGCATTTTTTAAGATATTTTTCTTACGTATTTATGTCACATAAATTCATGGACATACTGTTTTAATGTGGTAAATACACATTTCATATTTAATTTCAAATTTAAATTGTAGAATATATCATATGTTGTAAAGCGCGGGGTTAAGTATCCAAAATAATTTCAACACAAAAAAAGACGTGGATGATTTTCGTGAATACATCTTTTCTTCTGGAATCTGTGTAAGAAAATAACAGAGACAATCACTGAATTTAAAATCTTGTTTTTACATACTTAAGAAGATTGTAAATCGAAGAGTCAAAAGAAAAATATGAAACGAAACTGTACTACATTTTTCTGTAGCTATTTATTTTTTCCCCACAATGTAATATTTGAATTAATAATTGACAGTGTTAGTTGATGAACACACACACAGAGTTTAGTGCGAATCATCCTATATCAATACAGTGGCAGCGGCAGCCTAGTGTTTAACCCTCTGGCCGGAACATCAATTTTTTGCCACACTCTGGAACATCCGTCTGAAAGAAGGGTACGTAATTTTTTTTTTGAATTTTATTACCTTAAGGACTGTTTTAAATGTTCTTATAGCTCATGAAATTGAGTATGGCTCAGATAAGATGTGTGGGGTTAAATGAAGCACAACAATACATTTTTATCACTGGAATTGTGACTAGTATTTTTATAAAAACTGATTAAAAATTATTTATATTCATGTAAAAGTAATTAAAAATAATAATACCAAACATGCGAAAAAACTATAGGAATATCCGTATGATAGACGGTGATAGATAAGAAAGATCGCACACATCGTGTTGAAAAACATCGTCATGTACCACACAACGCGATACTCTCACTGGGTAGAGTCCAACTGAAAATATCAAGGCATTCCAACCCAAAAATCACACCACAGCGTTATCCAGGGTCGATCCTAGGGTGTCGGACACCCATGTGCAAAGAAAAAATGTGCCGCCCCTCTAGAGAATTTTTCATATATTTTGACTAATACTTAATGTTGACGCTATAAACTCATCTACCTGTATTAAAGTAAAATATAAATATAAAATAACTTTTCTGGCTTTCTGAGAAGCAAATTTGTCAATAAATTCAATGAAATCCATTTTTTTCTGAGATTTTAGATTCAATAGAGATGATGGCTAAATCTGTGAAAGCCTTTCTTGTGTCATATTATTTTTAATATTTTTTCACTTACTGAAACTTCTTTCCCCAGAAGCTAGAGAAACAGGTAAGGTTAAAAAATTCTTATTGCTTGAGCAAAATTTGGAGATGATTCTTGATTATAATTTCTAATACCTCAATTGGCTGTTTTTACCTGGAAAAATATATTTAAATGAAGTCATTCCATTTAAGGGTTGTACGCCGTCTATATCTTTCACAATACTTCTTTCCTCCTGTACCTGTAACTTAATATTCAAGTCCGTTTCAGGCTTTCATGAGATCATCATCAGAAATGTTGCGAAATACAGAAAGTAGAATATCGAATAGCACTCAGATAATAAGTTAAATCGTCCATTAGCTGAAGAGATCGTGAATTGCTGGAAGGAGCTTGAAGCTGGTTCATCACTGCTCTCGTAAACAAATCTTTTTTCTGAGCTTCGAGATGGGAAAATTCGGGATCAATACCCAAATCTCTATCAAGTGGTGTTACTGAATCGACAGATATCTTAAAGTTATCATCAGATCTTTGGGAAACTAAATATTTTTAAGATTATCTAAGCCTTTAATGCATTCCACGATTTTTAATTTAGGATTTTGAATTAATTTACTCAATACATCAATTCTGGATAATAAATCATACCAAATTAAAAATTGAACACACAAATTTAAATGTTTCAATTTTTCTTCCTGTCTCTGACGGTGTAAGATTCGCCCGGAAGTTTAAAATTCTTTATAGGTGGCGCGGCCATCGAGGAGAGAGAGAGGTGACCAACATGGCGGAGCGATAGGACATGAGACAATGAGCGGGATAGTTGGCGATGATTTAAACAAAAAATGGAGTTAACAACTTAAAATTAAATGTACATAGTTAGTATTCTTTTTATGTTGTTTTGTGTTGTGTGTGGCTGTCTTTGGAATAAAACTCTTTAGCCATTAAAGAAGTAGTGACGTTATTGTACCTGGATTTTGGATAAATGTTGGAATCTTCATTTGAACAAAAAGTACCTACGAAATTCCTTATTGGCGCAGTCGGCAAAATTTTAAAGATTTCATCGAAGCTCCAGGTAAGAAAGGGTGCTCCACACTCACAAATTAAAGTTATTATTGTATGTATTGTAATGTAAAGAGTGCATTATCAATAGCTGTAGTTGTTTGGAATAGATATGTTATTGTAGTAAAAGTAAAATAAGTTACAGTTTAACTTATGTATGTTGATTCATTAGAAACCCCAGGGTAAGAAAGATTAGTCGGGTGAGTCATTATAATCATTAAATGATCACCGCGAGAAATATTTTAGTTTTCCGTCAGAGAAGACGTTGTTCGGCGTGACTCATTAGAATCATTAAATGGTCACTGTGAAAAAAAATGAGTTTCCTGTTATAGAAAACATTTTTCTTTTGTTTTAAGTTGAGAAATATTTCAGTTTTCCATCAGAGAAAACATTGTCCGGTGTGAGTCATTATAATCATTAAATGACCACCGCGAGAAATATGTAGTTTTCTGTCATAGAAAACATTTTTCTAATTAATGGTATCATCTATTCCAAGAGGTAAAAGTATATTTGGGTTTCATCAGAAACATTATTGCATATTGGATATATTTTTTTTATTGAACATCAGTTCAGATAATTATTGTGTTTCATCAGAAACATTATTGCATATATTGGATATATATTTTTATTGAACATCAGTTCAGATAACTATTGTGTTTCATCAGAAACATTTAAAAAATAATTAGATATATAATTCTATTGAACACCAGTTCAAATAATTAGTGTGTTTCACCAGAAACGTTACGAAATATTGGTACATTATTATTTTTTTATTGAACATCAGTTCATGTATTGTTTGTGGCAAATCTGAAACTTTGTAAAGTATTAGAATACAACTATATTTTTAATTGAACATCAGTTTATATAATTGTTGTGAAAAGTATAAAATTTTGTTAAGTTTTAAGTATATTAATGACTAGAAAATAATGTATGTTTTAATTCATACCTCAACTTGATGAATGATTTATGGAATAAAAAAAATTGCTGAATTATATATATATAAATCAAACGTCGTTTAAGCAGAATATCTAAGTAAATGATACATATATTGTTTTTTTAATGTGAAATGTACATTAATTGCTGAAAGATTTATTCATTATTTCATTCTATTGCAAAATATTTTTTTAAAAAAAGAAGATAATTGATCATATATTCATTTCCTTTTCTGTACGCGTATGACTCATTATGAAAATACGATTTTAACCATTGCTGAGTAGGGGAAAAAAAGTGAGTGATTGCTCAAGGCCATAAGCTGAAGAGTGCATTTTTTTTATTATTAGAGTATTTAAGTACACTTGGTATATTGTGAAATATATGACTATTATTTTGATTTCTTCCCAGTTCATCGAGTATTGAGTTAGCATAGCGGACGTTGTTTGTGTGTGTTTTAATGAAAGATATATGTGTGGTACTTAATTTTTGCAATTCCTTTTAGTGTTATTTTCGTCCTATTATTGGTTAGTTTGAGTATATTTTAAGAGGAAAAAATTTTTCAAATGGCATTTTTGGGGAAAGCTAAAAAGCAAGATTTAATCTTGTTGGCTGAGGAGTTGGGTCAGAGGGTATCAGATAAAATGACGAATATAGATTTAAGGAATATCATAATCGCGGTAGCAAAGATTACGAAGAAGAGTTCGTTAGAGCTCAGTTATCTGTTATTTTAGAGGAACGCTTTGAAAGGGAAAGTGAGGGAAAAATCGCCAGGCAGCTCGCAATCGAGCAGCAACAACGCGAATTCGAGTTAGAGAAAATGCGCTTGGAAATCGAAAGATCGCGATTCGATTCTGAAAATTTAAGCCCGCTTAAAACAAGTGTTAGTGATTTAATTAAAATCATTCCGAATTTCGACATAAGGGATGGAGATATCGTTCTTTTCCTTACCCTGTTTGAGAGACAAGCGAAACGTATTGGAGCAGAGAAAACGAATTGGGTATCGGCTCTTTTGGCACGCATGCCGCCCGATATTACTCAGCTAATAGCCAGAGAGCCAGAAGATAAATTTGACAACTATGACTACATAAAAGGAGTGTTATTAAAAAGGTTCAAGATGAGCCCAGAGACCTTCAGGCAAAAATTCATGAAACATCAGCGCATACCTGCTAGATCTTGGCGTGATTTTGTGTTCGAAATTACGAGTTACTTCGAAGAATGGCTCGATGGAATGGAAGTAAGGGATTTCAAATCATTGAAGGATTTAATAATAACTGATCAGCTCAAAAAATGCGTGCCGGGGGAGATAAGAGAGCATTTCGTGGATGAATGGGCCAAATTTTATGAACCATCCGTTTTGGCAGACAAATTGGACGGCTACGAAAATGTTCGGTCGAGTGTCAAGAAAACGAGTCAACCTGAAATGTCCCTCAGCAATACGTCAGATTCACGATCTAATATTAAAAAAGAACATGCAATAATTAAAAATGATTTTCAGAGTAAAAGGTATAAATTGCCTTTCAAACAAGAACCTAAACAGCCAACATTTAAACCTACTTGCTATTCGTGTGGAAGAGTTGGGCATACCTCGAGGGTGTGTCATGCTAAAATCATAAGAACCCCCTAATCGCCAGATCAATGCTGTGGAGACCAATGAACGTTTTCAAGAACAATCCTCTGCAATTTTAACGGCTATGGTTGCGATTCCGGTATATTCCCCTACCAAGGAGGACGAGAAAATAGACGAGTTACAGTTTGTCCACATTAAGTGTGGGAATGAAATTCTGAAGGCTGTCATCGACACAGGTGCCCAGATATCCGTGGTAAGAGCAGATGTCGTCGAAGGACAGAGCGTCGATAGTGGAGGGACAATCCAAATAATGTCGGCGTTTGGGGAACGTGAAGTAACCGAATTGAAGATTTTCAACCTGAAAATCGACGACTCCAGACACGGGGTAGTACCCATTATGTGTGCAGTTTCTAAAAGGCTAGTTAACGACATGTTAGTCTGTTCGTCTGCTTATGAAGCGCTGTTAGAAAACGTGCAGTTTATTCACAACCCCGCAAACTCCTATGTATCTTCAAGGGCAGTTGAAGGTATTACTGCAGATGATCCAAAATCAATTTCCAGCCAAGAAATAACCCAAGCAATCGAGAAGGTTCTTGTGTCTAAAGGAGAACAAATTCAGACGCGTAGTACGGATCAATATGCCGTAGCACAATCTGTTGTTGAGGAGAAAGAAAAGGAAGAAATATCAGTTGATGTGATAAAGGATAAAGATGAGAGTAATCCCCGTAATCCTTAGCAAAGAACGAATTGACTTTGATGAGGATGAAATTGAAGAAGAAAAACTAAAATTGCCTAAAAGAAAACGCAAAAATTTAAGCAGAAGGACAGTTGCCGAATTACAACAAAAAGTGAATCTAAAAGCCTCAAGCAACATGGTACTCATACCCCAGCACTGGAGTCTTAGACGCGAATATTCGAAGGACAAAAGTGGAATAGGAAAACTTGCATGGAAACTGTAGGATTTTATCAAGCGAGATGGTACTGTGAACATACGACGATCATCGCGAGAAAATCGAAGCACCAGGAGAAAAGAGTTCGACTTAAATTGAGACCACAAGACAATATCCACCGAGACGGGAAGGTTAGGGTTGAAACCCGACACCTAGACTTTAAGATCGTTGACCCAACGTGGATGAAGCAGGGAGTTGCACGTAAATCGAGGGAGAGTGAAATATAATTTCAGAAACGTTGTTTTAAACAACGTGCCAAACCGAAAGTGACCATTCGGGGAGATAAAGCCTCGCTTATATTGGGACCGAGGAAAGAGGAGTAGCAGAGACATAATCATAATGTATCTTTATAATATTTTTTGGGTGTTAATATTGTATATGCATATAACCGTCATATTCGGTTAAAAGTGAAATTTTTGTAGTTTATTTAGAAAACGTCTATTATTGATTGATTAATGTATGAATATTTTGGAGAAAAATGAATCCTTATTCTTATTAATTTTTTTTATTAATGTTGTATGTGCATATAGGGTAACCGTCAGATCCGGTTAAAAGTGGAATTTGCATAGTGTATTTAGAAAACCTTTATTTTTGATAGATTTATGTATTAGCTGTTTTGGAGTATAACGTATACTTATTCTTATTATTGGGTTTTTGTTAGTGTTGTATATGCATATATGTCAAATGTAGTTTTCATTTAAAAGTGGAATTTCCATAGTTTGCTAGGAAACCGTCTATCATTGACTTATTTACGTATTTAGCATATTTTTACCTGTGTACTCTTAGAACTAATTAAAGAATGTTATATTGAGTAGCTTGATATTCATAGTAAGATAGTGCACTCTCTCTTTAACTAAGGGTTAGATGTTATGTGTGTGTGTGACTAACCTTTCTGGTAGCACCTGGTCATTGAAGATGACGCATGTGCTTCTGTTGGTGGGGCATGTAAGATTCGCTCGGAAGTTTAAAATTCTTTATAGGTGGCGCGGTCATCGAGGAGAGAGAGGTGACCAACATGGCGGAGCGATAGGACATGAGACAATGAGCGGGATAGTTGGCGATGATTTAAACAAAAAATGGAGTTAACAACTTAAAATTAAACGTACATAGTTAGTATTCTTTTTATGTTGTTTTGTGTTGTGTGTGGCTGTCTTTGGAATAAAACTCTTTAGCCATTAAAGTAGTGACGTTATTGTACCTGGATTTTGGATAAATGTTGGAATCTTCATTTGAACAAAAAGTACCTACGAAATTCCTTATTGACGGTATCTTCAATTAAAACACTTAATGCTGTAATAATTTTTAGATCTTGTTTAAGAGGTTTAATAGTATTGAGAAGACCTTCACTCCTTGTTTTTCTTAATGATTTTAAAGTTAGACTTTTCACGTGTTTATTTTGGTAAATACCATCGATATGAGGACGCAGAAAAGTAATTACATACTCTTGTACCATATTAAAAGAAAAAAAAATCACCAATGGAGCTGGAAGCGTTATTTACGACGAGATTTAATGTATGAGCAGCACACAACACACGTACATACAATATAAAGTGAGGTGGTTTTTTTTCTTTTATCAATGCAATGTAGATTCTGATGTAGTAAAAAATATATCTCGTGTTAATGACTGTATATTTGCTGGCAAATATTGAAATGGACTATAGCTAGTAATATTAAGAGTGCCTTTGTACAATATTTAGATTAAAAATCGTTAATAAAGAAATCCATTTGAAATTCACACACACAAAAAAATGTTTTCTTCTTTCCTCTACGTTAATATAAATTGATTTTTCATAGATTGATAAATGTCACATTATTTTTAATATACACGTAGAGGTAAAAACAATAAAACTAAGAAAATGATTTTAAATAATTTTACCTTAGAAATTAATTTTTGTTGCAAATTACCGTTAAACCTGGAGAGCAAATTTTTAAACTTACACACTAAATAGTATATTTCAAATATGCTGAATTGATTTTAAAAAAGTTGACTGTATAAACAGATTATTAAAAATACTTTTAAAATATATTTAAACCTGTTGTACGAATAAATATATCTGAAATTCTTAGAGCAACAATAAAATAAAAGAATGATCTGGCCGTATACCAAAGCCGACAGTAATAGACAATTTTGATACTTAATTTATAAATCAATGTATCAGGCTAAATATTTGGAAACAATTCAACACGGCTTCGTCAATTCAGTCTTAAACGTAATGCATACAGGAGATGTTATGAAGAACCAATGTTTTTTTATTTTATAGTAAACATTTATAAACCCCGTGCACCACAAAGTATCACACGACGGCTTACAAAGGTAAGCACGAAGGAAGAAAATTAAAGTCACACATCACAAAGGAAGGAAATTAAAGTCACAAAGGATCACAATGCAAGCATCCATGTCTTCCCGGGATTCAAACCCAGGCCCTACAGCACCGCAGTCAACGTCACTAACCACTATACCGAATGGACGACAATGAAAAGCCACTGGATAGATTAATTCTGCTAATATATAGAGGGAATAGTAAACAAGGTGATACAATAAGGGGCTAAGTCAGCATTTCTCAAACTGTGGGGCACGTTCCCCTGGGGGGCGTAAAAACTCCATGAGGGGAGCGCGAGCATATGAAAAAGTCGAAAACAAAAGATTATTTAAAAAATTTTTTTTAATTCACTGAAAGTAAGCAAACCAAATACATTTTGACATAATAAAAAATAACACACATTTACACTGGTATAATACACTTATAAATGTATCAAGACTGCATATAATGTATTTTATAATTAATTTAACAATACTAAAGTAAGAACAGGTTTAATAATTACAAGCGACCCAATGGGCTTGTCACATAAAATTACATACAAAAATAAACTCTTTAATCTTGATAATTTGTACGGTTTATAATTAATCCCTTAACTGCCGATTAAAAGTTACGCGATTCACTCCCCAATGTCATCGTTCTCCACATAGGCACACGTATGTGATGTATTTGGGGGTGGGAAGAAAAGGAATGCATAGGCAAATTATCTGGAATAAGTAAATCCTTCGTAAACACTGTCAAGATCCTTTTATTGCATTCCAAAGCCTTTGGAATAATTTTATGGATAGCAGTGCACAGAAAATATCGTACTTCATAAAGACGTATATATATGTCCGTGGAAATTAACGTTTCGGTTGAGCGAGACGTTTATATACGCCGGTGGCACTTAAGAGGTTTAAGTCGTATTGTAGCTTTAACGTCAAAGTATAGCAATAATGAATTCAATACGTTGTTATTGCATAGAGGGAGAGGGCGCGATGAAAATTATGATTGAATACTGGGTCGCAAATATTGAAAGTTTGAGAAGCACTGAACTAAGGAATTAAAATAAATATAAATTTCGATCTTTTTTTTTAATGAGAATGTTTTGTTTCACATAGGAGCATTTCTAACGGGAAACTTTTTTGAAAAACAAATCATTTATTATTTTTAAGACAAAATTAAGTGGAATAATTACCTGTGCAAAATAGTCATGTCTCAACCAGGCAAAGTTAGAGAGAGAAGTGTTTGTTGTGACTACAAATCCCTCACTGCTCGTTTCGAACAAAAGACAACCACACAAGAGGCAAATCTTCTTTTCACAGATTTTTTTTTAAAATTATAAGTAAAAGCATGTTGTTTACGTAAGGCGGTCGTGGGTGAGTGAGTGAACGTTAACGTCGCACTATTCAACTAGTCGAGGGCTTTTAGCGACGGACATCGTAAGTTTGAACCATGGTCAAAGGTGATCGTGGGAAAAATGCGCTGATGTATGCAAATGTTTAAGCTCTAGTGCTTCTATCTATTATCTCCTTCTGTAAGATCTATAGAGTGCAAATGAACGTATCATTTACTTCTATAAAAAAAAAGGTGCAAAAACGCGATTATTTACTGTGTTTCTAAAAACAATGGTGGTTGCCCCTCCATTTCTCATTTTTTTTCTACAGTGCGTTCTCACAACAATGGTGTTAAACCAAACATATCCGGAGACTCCACAAGTCAAAATAAAAATTCGAAAAGAAAAAATAAACATGAATGCAAAATAGATTAATGTCCTCTATGGGGTTTATATAATGACTAGAGTACCTAAAATCATGTTTCACAAAGAGGGTCCCACGAGGGAATATAAAACATAAATTCGGCACCAGACAGCCTCTTTTTAGAATAATTTCTTGCAGTTTTTATTATAACATAATGAAAAGTATTAAAACATTTTTTTCTTTATATGTATGTACTACCTAGATTACAAGTATTTTGTTGCTTACGATCTAGGGTTCCACAAAATTATTTTATACTCGCCAGTGCAATGTTTTTTTCATACCCAACACCCGTAAAATAATATTTCTCAGAGGAGAAAACTTAGCTGGAATGCTTGAATCAGAAGACTTGCCAATGAAGGGAAGAGAACAACTTATCGACAATCAACTGATTCGACATTAAAACTTCAACACACAGTTGTGTTCAACACAAAGTTATAAACATTTAAATGCGCCATTTTGAGCAACTAACTTATGTTATAAAAATTTCTCTCGTCGTATGTGACAACAAAAACAAAATACAAAAACAAATTGACTATTAATATTTTATGATTAATGTAACAATACTATAAGTTAAGAACAAGTTTAATAATTACAAGTGACCCGATGGGCTTGTCATATATAAAATTACATAAAAAAATAAACTCTTATCTTGATAATTTGTACGGTTTATAATTAATCCCTTAACCGCCGATTAAAAGTTACGAAATTCACTCCACAATGTCTCCGTTTTCCGATTGGCGTGTGAATGTCATGTATTGGGGGGAGGGGAAAAAAGACATAAAAATAAGCAAATTCTCTGAAATAAGTAAATCCTTCGCAAACACTATCAAGGTCCTTTTATTGCATTTCAAAGCCTTTGGCATAATTTTATGGTCAGCAGAACACAGAAAAGATCGCACTTAGGAAAGACGTATATATACGTTCGGGGAAGTTAACGCTTTGGCTGAGCGAGACGTCTATAAACGTCAGTGGAACTTAGGAGGTTTAAGTCATATTGTAACTTTAACGTCAAAGTATAGTATTATTGAATTCATTACATTGTTATTGAATGGTGGGAAAGGGGGAGACGATGAAAATTATGATTAAATATTGGATCGCAAATGTTGAAAGTTTAAGAAGTACTGTGCTGAGTGGATAAGATTACATTCTATTACTCTTCCATCAGGAGATGGGGTACACATATAAGCGGTCAGATCTATGTGCAGTGAAAATCGTTTAACATGAAACTGAAAGGACTGAAATATTTTTTAGTGTTAAAAGAATTTCGTCTTAAAGGATATTGCAAAAATAGACATATATTCAACAAAATTAAGCTTATTAAAGTACATTTTATTTACATACATGTGTATATATGCACATATTTAATAAAAATCAATGAAAAACCATTCACAAGAACTTAATGAAATTTAATGCAAAATTTTCAAGTTTTTTGAAAAACAAAACATTTATTGAGTTTTTGGAAAATAATCTGATATTTTCCCTTGAATTGTCATTTTTATTTCAAATTGTCCAGAAATTGTTCGATGTCGTACATTTTGATATTCATTTCACCAATGGAATGTGCGTCTAAATAACTGTTCATACTTTTTTCATGATGTTCCTCATTTCAGATGACTTGGGAAAAGGAAATGCATTATTCATTTCATTTTCGCCGACGGAATATGTATCAATGATATTTTTTTAGCTCTGAACAAACTCCAAAATAACTTTGCCTGTCATGATTAGGGCTGCTCACACATTGTCATCATGTACTGCAACGAATTCTTCCGATTATACAGTAGGTTAGTCCAATAATACAGAAAATTAATGCGAAATCATTTCTCTTTCATTTCACACCCTTTGAAATGTCTGGTGTTTTCCGTATTTTGTTCATTCCCAGAAGGAAAATCTTTTCGTGTTAAGACGAAAAAAAAAAACCTTTTCTATTGCGATACAGCCAGATCCGTCACAAACTTTGCTATCAAATGAAGGATGTACGAAAAAAGTAGACATTAATGAACAATGTGTGTAAGCCACTGTGCACACACTGTGCACTAAAATTTTGTTTTTCTTAAACTATGCTTTGCTATCGGGAAATCAAGACTTATTTTGATATTTCAAAAACTATTTAAAATTCAGTATACTTATTGAACTTTTTATAAGATTTATTTCGAGAAATTGTACAAAATTTTGCTTGATTGATAGAACTATATGCGGTCACCCCTTATTTCGGCCGCCTTCGTGCGGTGACGAGCTGCACACCTGCTAGGATCGGCCCTGGCGTTATCTACAGGCATCAAAGCAAATCATCCCCGTCTGAGAGACGGATGTTCCGGTCAGAGGGTTAAGGTAATGGACTCGTGGCTGGCGTGTCATAAGTTCGACCCTAGTACCGCTGAAGACCCGCCGTGTAGGGGGACGAAGCACGTTAAATCTGTCAAGGCTCAAACGTCCTCCAGTTGTTGTGGAAGTTAGGAGAGGAGGGTGCCAACTCAGGTGTCATCCTCGTCACTTGACCATGGTTCAAAATTACGAGGTCCATCGCCAAAAGCTCTTGAGTAGCTGAATAGTCACGATGTGACCGTGCTTAATAAGGCAAATAATTCGATGAATATGCAGACGACACATGCACCTTCACTGGAAGCGCTCGATGACGCTCATTACGTTCGCTGCCACAATAGGAAATAAAAGCGATAACCACGAGGCCAGCCACAGAAATGAGTTTTTTCCTTCGCGCCGAATGAAAGGGAGAATAAACGTTGATGATCGGCTAATCCCGCGAGAGCATGGGATTGGCTACTAAGACATCACCCCCGCGCTTCCATGAGATTGGGTTCACGCATTGTCGTCACATTCCACAATGGCTCAAGACCCGGAAGCGAAGGTGTTAAATTGGATACAGATTCATCAGTTCACGCATGTTAACTTCTCGCTGCATTGAATGCGTCCAAGCTCCATGGTCTAGCAGTCGCTCCCATAGTTGTTCAAACATTCAAGTTAACAATTTTATGTAACTTGTGTTTGTTGTAAAAGTAGCAATCTGTCATATCTTAAAAGAGGAGCATAATGTCGAAAACAAGTATTAAGATATTCGACTGGTTTAAAATCATCCTTTTCATCAAAAAGATAAATAAATAAAAATAAAAATCGAGAAATTTATTTTATAGTCAATTTTTGTAGTCCGTTTAATAAGCTTTCAACCCCGGGCTGGGCAAGGTTGGCTCAACCTTTCATCCCTTCAATGGGTCGATAAATGAGTACCAAGCTTGCTTGGGAACTCAACACTGGGGGATTCGCGTCAGACTGACCACCTGACCGGAACATCTGCTCAAGCACCTCAGGGTCCAAGGTCGCGTATACTGAGTTGGACACATTAGGCCTTGGCCCTCATGGGCTGTCGCGCCACTGAGTTAAATAAAGTTAATAAGCTTTCTAAAAATATGTTACTTTTAACTGAGTCAATAAGAAAAAAGTTATAGCTGTTTTTGTTTGAGGTAGTAAGCCCAAATCGAAACTGGAAGTGTAAGATTTCGGTTGATTTTCACCCGCAAAATGCAATTTTTTTTTCATTTACAATACTTTAACGAATTTTTTTCATGTTTCGTAAACATTATTTCACTTTATAAATGTTTTAATAGATATACCTATATTTCGCTTTCAAATAGACAATAGTTAACTGATTGCAATGTTTGTTTTGATTTAAACGAGTGGCTATCTTTTTATCATTTGCGTTCAAAATTAGAGCTCATATCTTTTTTATTAGTACTTTTTATATAGAGTTATAGTTATTTTTTTTTTGTTAAATTAAAGGTGCCATGCCAAAAACAAGATCAGTGAGGCCAAAAAAGAAGAGATTTCCAGAGAGCAGAATTTGTTGGAGATACGTTGAAAGAAAAATCAACGGATCTTCCAAATTCAGTTATTAATTCTTATAAAAAGACTTATATGGGCTTTTACAATCAAAATCTCCTAAGAAAATGTCTTCACGGGAAACCTCGGAACTGCAATGAAAGTCTTAACAATGTCTTGTGGAGTATAATCCAGAAAGAGACGTCTCTTTGTTGAGCTACAAACACTCCGCTTAGGGATTAATACTGCAAAAATACTTTTCAATTCTGGGTTTTTGCTGGTATATTACCTCTACTTCAAAAGTTGGAATTGCAGCCTGAAATAAAGGGATATTTTTGGTATCTCGACAAAACGATAATTTTTGATTCAACGAAGTATTCTAAACCAGTAAGAAACTGTCTCATATAAAAAGAAAGGCCCTTCAAAAATGTAAACGTTTGAAATAGTATGAGGTTCAGGAAGGCACCACATACAAATTTGGAAAATTTTAATACCTTCCTAAATCTTTAAAAATTTTATGGCAAATATAAACTTTATTTTGCATTTTCTGAACAATATTATTTTTGTACATAATGGCTCACGGTAACAGTGATATCTCTTAAAGTAATTGAACTATTCATATGAAAGTGTGTTTGAGTTTGTTTTTTTTTTTGTATTTTAATGAATGCTTTCTGCTAAAAAAAAGCTAAGGGTAATTTTTCAATTAAGTTATTTTTAAAAGGTAATTTTATATGAAAAACTAAAGTTTTTTAAGGTATGTGACTACCTTCGGAGCACTCTCTCTCTCTTCTCTCCTCTCTCTTTTTTAGAAATATATAAATTTTCTACTAAATAAATACTTTTTTTTATTTGAAATGGGGCACAAAACTAGGGATCCAAGTACAATTTCCATAAAATTAAAATTAATTTTGGATAAATTAGGAATTTTGAGTGAAATTGTAGTGAAAAATTGCAGTTACAGTAAACCATATATTAAAAATTCTGATTAATATATTTGAATAATATTTATACAGTACATCAATAACATTATCTGTGTTTAGAGCTATAAGATTTGTAATACTTTTGAAAGTTTTTGAAATAAGTCATTTTTTATGTATGAACTTAATTTTTTACAAAAAACTAAATGATATTTTCTCACAAAAAGTGCAATAAAATACATAAATATATACACAAAGATTAGATTATAGTCTATACTGGAGACAAAACTAAATAAAACATTTTCTGAAAATTTCAATTCAATGTCTTAAAAAGAAATTCCGTAGTGAACTTTGCTGTGAAGCAAAAAATTGAAAAACATAGTTTCTCAGAAAATGTAATTTAAGATTTTAATAGAGTATAAAAAATTTTCTACAAATTGTACATTTTTTTAACTCCCCAAATTTATAAGTCAAGATCTTTTTAGCTTCATGTTTAACTAATTCGGACTTTTTTTTTTAACCTTTTGCTGTTTTCTGGAGAATTTTATAGAATACAATTGTCGTTTTTAGTGAAATTTTGATGAAAAACTACCACTACACAAAATTCTAATAAATGTATCCAAGCAATATTTCTACAGTTCGTGAATAACATCTTTCTATGAATTAGGAATTAAAAGATTTGTAATACTTTTGAAACTTTTTTTTAACTATGCCAAATTTTATGCAAAAACGCAATTTTTTAAAAAATTAATAATTTTTTTCACAAAAAAAACCCCGATAAAGTACGTAAATATATGCAAAAAGATTAGATTTTAATTCATAACCCAGATAAAACTAAATAAAACATGTTCTGAAAATTTCAATTCAATATCTTAAAAATATTTTCTGTTTACTTACTGTTTACTGTGTTACTGTTCTGTTTACTGTTGTTAAAAATACTTTCGATTTTTTAAATTCCATTTTCGGTTTACTAATCATGCTATAACTTTGCTTCCAAATATCGTAGAAACAAAAATAGAATGTTTCTGGAATCTTAAATGTATGGGCCATAAAATAAAATCATAAAAGGAATTTCGCAAGTTTTACCAAAACGTCGAATTTTGGGTAGTTACATACCTTAAGACTACACGGTACCCTTTTTCAAAAAACCTTTTTGGAGACAGTTACAGTAAAAATAATTGATGTTTTATATTTAGATTATATTATTAAGCTGATTATGTAAGCAAAAAGTCGGTTTGACCAGCCATTATTTTACAATTTTAAAAAATTAGTAATTTTTGAAGTTTTTTCAAACTCTTATAAAATACTCAATTTTTAAATTTTTTTAGTAATTTTAAGTTATTTATGATTCTTAGATTATTACAAACAATATTTAGTATGGATTTGAAAATCTATTCCCTTGTTGATTTTTAATAATTATTTTTCTAGAAAAACCTGGAAAAAACACGAAAACTTTTAAAATATCAACTTTAGCATTTTTTAGAAAAATAACTAGAGTTCTCTCAGCCCTAAATCCATACTAACTTTTATAGAACATACATTTGGGAGTATATACAAAATAATTCAAGGCTCTATCTTGTTCAGGAAAAAAGCCTTAGGGATTAAAAAAATACTTATACCTTCAAAATGAAAAGTCTGAGAAAAACGCATTTAAAGTTTGTAAAGTCATTAAACAAAAACCTATAATGCCCGTAAAACTAATTTTTTAATATGTTATTTTCCAATGTATGCTCTACATTAAAACACTATTTTTATTAAATATGACTGAAAATTATATTTTAATTCAAAAGATATTTTTTGCATAATATAGCATTTGTTAAGACGTCAGTTTATTCAGCTTAATCTAAACCTAATATTTCACAAAAGTTTTGAAACACGAAGCATTTATGTACAAAATAATAATCATACTAACTTAAGGTAAAAATAGTCAGGTTTGCTCCTAAAATTTAATTTTTTTTCAGTTTTAAATTGGGGCAGTTTAGGAAGTTTTAGCTCTTGTCGTACGACTTTAAAATACTAAAATATAGTACTACAATATGTTTAGTATAATGTAGTTTGGTATATATATATATATAAAAAAAAAAAAAAGAGAGAGAGAGAGAGAGAGAGAGATCAAGGAAATATTCATTTATATCTGCAACATTTGAATTCAGAATACTTGTATTCGGAAGTCTAATTGCAGAATCACCTGAGGACTGATTTTTAGATACATTTTCAGTAGTATTCCATCTCTTCGAAATATTGTTTTTCACAGACACCCAGAACGCATTTGCCATGGCATTTTCTCCACAGGAAAAAATTATTGATAAAGCTTTTAAGTTATCTAAACTAATTTTAAAGCAAAAATTGGCCATGAAATTAATCTTTATTAATTAATTATGAGAACTCAAAAAATTCAAAACATAATCAAGCAGAAATGATTTTAGTAATGAAAATTGGAATTAATAACCATTTCAAACTAAAAGCTCAAAAATATTTTTAATTAATTCAACTTAAGTGTGAAAAATGCTTTAAAAAGAAACCGAAACCAAAACCATAGCTCATAAAACTTCAAATATCTTAAAAACTAATTTGCTAACAGATCTGAAATTTCGTGGCAAGCATCTCAATGATATGGGCCACCAAAACATGCAAGACAAAAAAATTCGGTAAAAATGAAATTTTTAGGGTACTGTGTAGCCTTAAAAGAAAATTCTGGGTTTTTCCATTTCTCAAACACATGTATTTCATAATTTTATAGTAAAACTTGAGTTTTTTTTTTTAGTATAAAGCATAGTTAAACGTTAAAGAATTGTATTTTTGCAAAAATTGTTTTTGCTATATATATATATATAGAGAGAGAGAGAGTTGTTAGCAAAGAGCAATTTTTTGTAATCTTTTGGTTCAAATTTCTCAATATTTTGAAAAATAAGTTTTCAAAATTTTTTTTGCTGTATTTTTACTGTTTTGCCACATACTTACTTAAAAAATGACAATTAAATAATTATTTAAGTCATATTTTGGAAAATTGTCTCCGAACCCAATCGGATACTTTAAGGGGAAACACACACACAATTTTAAGGCTACACAGTAAACTTTTTTTAAAAAAAATTTGGAGAGACAGTAATATTAAAAATAACTCATATTTTATATTCAGATTTTATTAAGTTGATTCTGAAAGTAAAAAGTCACACACACACAGTTTGCCCAGGCATTGTTTTACAATTTCTCTCTCGCTTTCAAACTCTTAAAAAATGCTCAATTTTTAAAATTTTCTTAGATTATTGCAAACAAAAGTTAGTATGGATTTGAAAACCTATTTTTTTGTTGATTTTTAATAATTATTTTTCTAGAAAAACCTGGGAAAAACACGAAAATTTTTAAAATAGTAACTTTAGCATTTTTAAAAAAAATAACTAGAAATCTCAGCCCTAAATCCATATTAACTTTTATAGAGCATGCATTTGGGAGTATATACAAAAAATTTCAAGGGTCTATGATGAACAGAAAAAAAAAAGCCTTAGGAATTAAAAAACACTTATACCTTTTCAACTGAAAGTCTGAGAAAAACGCATTTAGATCGTAAAGGCATGAAACAAAAACTTAAAACGCTCGTAAAGCTCTAATTTTTAATATGTTATTTTCCAATAAATGTTCTATATTAAAAGACTTTAAATTAAGTATGACTGAAAATAATTTTTTTTTAATTCAAAATATATTTATGCATAATATTGGTAGCATTTGTTGCGACAATGGTTTATTCAGCTTCATCTTAACCTAATATTTTCACAAAAGTTTAGGAACACAAAGCCTTTGTGTACAAAATAATAATGTTTAGAAATTATGCTAAAAATAACTAGGTTTGTTCATAAAATTTAATTTTTTTCAGTTTTAAATCGGGCAGTTTATGAAGTTTTAGCTCTCGTTGTATGACTTTAAAATACTAAAATGTGGTACTACAATATTTTTTCTTTAATGTAGTTCGGTATATATATATATATATATATATATATATATATATATATATATATATATATACATCAAGGAAATATTCATTTATATCTGCAACATTTGAATTCAGAATACTTGTATTCGGATGTCTAATTGCAGTATCAGCTGACGACTGATTTTTAGATACATTTTCAGTAGTATTCCATCTCTTCGAAATATTGTTTCTCCCAGCAACCTGAGAACGCTTTGGCCATGGCATTTTCTCTCCAGGAAAAAATTACTGATAAATCTTTTAGGTAATATGAACTATTTTTAAAAGCAAAAATTGGCCTTGAAACTAATTTTAATTAATTACTTATGAGAATCCAAAAAAAACTCAAAACATAATCAATCAAAATTGATTTTAGTAATGAAAATTGAAATTAACAAACAATTCACACTAAAAGAATTCATTGTGCTTAAAAAAAATTCTTTAATTAACTCAATTTGAGAGTGGGAAAATGTGTGCTTTAAAATGAAACCGAAACCCCTAAACCATGGCTCAGAAAACTTTAAATATCTTAAAAACTAATTTGTTAACCAATCTAAAACTTGGTGACAAGCTTCTCAATAATATGAGCCACAAGAAAATGCAAAAAAAAAAAAAAAAAAAAAAAAAAACTTGTAAGGTACTGTGTAGTCTTAATATAGAATGGAAATAACAGTCTTTCTCTACAATGGTTAAATCAAAATGTGTCAGCCATATACGTCATGCAAGTGCACACTTCGGGGGAAGAGGAAGCGCAGAAAGGTATTTCAAAAGCATGCATGGAAGTTTTATTGTAAATTTTCCGTTAAAATGCGAATAGTGGGAAAAAATGTTAAAAGAATTTAAATCGCACAACAATCTTATTTTATTAAACCCAATACTAAAGCTGCAACAGTTGCATCTTTTCGTCTGAGTCATGTATTAGAAAAACATAAGAAACCTTTAGAAGATGGAGAAATGATCATATATATATATATATATATATATATATATATATATATATATATATATATATATATATATATATATATATATATAAAAATAAAAGCGTTTCTGGAAGCTATCGATTCATTATTTGATTCACTCAAAACAAAAACGAAATTATTTCACAATTAAAGACGTACAACTTTCGTGTAGAATAGCCAAGCACCGTATAAAAATGAGGAATTCTGATATGGCTGATCGAAGTTAAAAGTAAATATATTTATTTACTTTTCCCTGCGGTTTGACTCATCTACAGACATGGCTGATATTTCTCAACTTTGCCCCTTTTTATAAGAATAGTTTTTTAAGGATATGAGTGAAAAAGAAGAATTATTAATAATATTACCAGTAACGAAGAAAACACGACGTGAAGATGTTTATTGCGCCTTCAAAATGAACACAGAAGAGAAAATCATTCCAATTTATAAAGTTGTATCGATGACAACTGATGGAGCTCCATCAATCAGGGACGAGAACTACCGCATTTCCTTTCTTCTTATTAATTAATTCACCAACAGGACGTCTGTTGTAAATTTCAAAATGTACGTCATGTTATGGGAATATGTACGAAAATTGTGAACTCAATTCGAGGAAAAAGTATTCAGAGAACGATGTTTCGGGCCCAGGTAGAAGAAACCGAATATGATTATAGAGGGAATTGTTATATCCTGCAGATATCCGTGTTCGTTGGTTAAGTCGGAATATATTTTTACAAAGATTCAGGAACCAACTAAAAGGGGTAAAATATTTTTTGGAATCAAAAGATGAAGTGGCGTTTAACGTTTCTTTATGGATTTAGCTTTTGTTGTTGATATAACAATCCATCTTAATGAATTTAACAAGAAAAAAAAACACAATAGTAGAATTGGATTTCTCAATACTTTTAGAAACAAGTTAAATTTAATATCCTCCCAGTTCATGAGAAAGAATTAAAAAACATCAAAAATATTTCAGACGAGTTGTTTCAAAACGGATTTACATTTAACACAGAGAGATATTATGATAAAATAACAAAATTTCACTCTGAATTTTTGAGAGACGTTTTCAAGGATTTACAGAACAATGTTTACATGCATGTGTTACCCATTGGGCAATGTTGATGTGTGGAAGAAACAACAGAAAATATAAATTATGTATTCTCTATTTATCCCTTATGGAAAACGAAGTTTCTCTTCTACAAAATGACAGTTTTAAAAGCACATAGTTCAGAACCTAAAAATAATTTTTGGAACCTAAAGTAAACAAGGTAAAAAACTCTAATTTTAAAAAGTTGTATTTCTTATTTAACATCGTTCTTTGGCTATACTTACCTGCATGAATCTGCATTTTCAAAGATGAATATAATTAAGACAACATATCGTTCCTGTCTCTCAGTATGCAAACTATTAGTTTTCTACTGACTATAACTACGAGAACTAACTTTAGATAAAAATGATTTATTTTCCAATGCATTTTGGATTCTTTGTTACTAAATGCATCACTTAATATTATTATATTTGTGGTTATTATTATTATGTTTGAGTCTTACATTTTGCTTCAAACGCAGTTTTAAAAGAGTAAGTTTTTTTATTGTAATTAGGTAGGTAAGTACATATTTCGTATTTATTATTAGTTATAACAAATATTGTAGACTTTCTTTTTTAGCTCACTACACTTGCGCCACTGAGAAGACCGCAAGACCTTGAAAAAATTAGAAAGCCTGTATTTTGGAAAAGCCTGTCCACCCCTGATCTACATAAGATATATGAATGTAAACACCAAAACAGTGCCGATATGTTACCGGCAAAGTATGAAATGCCGGCATTCTATAGAATGCCGGACAATCTTAGGCAGAACATGAAATACAAGATTTATTACATACTTTTCCAAGGCATGGTATAGAATGCATAGGCATTCTATAGAATAACCAAAGCTATTTAGGCAAAATATGAAAAAAGGTCATGATAAGGCTATTACATCAATGACATACATTCCTAAAAATACAAATGTTATTCTGACAAAATAATGAGAATGCCATTAAAAAAATTATTCAAAATACATAAAGGAAAATGAAAGTTCTACCAAACAAAATTTATGACTTTCTTATTAAGGTAAACAAAATGTTCATATAAAAAACAAGAAATTAAAATTAACCTATTAGTTGCAACATGGTAGGCTTGAATGACAATTTGAATTACATTTTTCACGCAATGACAATTCTTTGTTGGTACTTTGTTTTACACTTACATATGACAAATTCTTGGCCACTTCCATTGGACTAAGCAATTGCAACTGACAGGAGAGGAGTTTCATGGTCCGGAATATTTTAAATTCTAAGCAAGTTCTTAGGGTACGAAGTAAATTGTGATTTCGCATATGCTTGTTTTAAAATTCTTCCAGAAGTTCCATGTCGATAGAAATCATTCTCCCACTCATTACAAATGCCAATTCGGAAAAAAATCTCAGATTTCAAAACAATACCTTTTTTAAAAAATAATTTTCGGTTTTTTCTGGCAAGGTTCACAAAGGCGGATGAACAGTTCAATACCATACCGTGTAACATTTTTGTATTTGGTTGAAAGTTTTTTCAGAATTCTATCACGTCCTCAGAATCCGTGACGTAATACTGTTTATAGCAGCGCTTTCCAACCTTTGTATCTTCCGGACCGGTCAACGTTTGATAATTTTACCACGGCCTTCTAATGGTTGGAATGTTAATTTATATTTTAACTTGTTTTGATTTAATAATTTAATTGTATTTAAACATGCCTTCAGAATAAAATTCAGTTGCACCAAAAAATGAATATAAAGTTATTTTACATGAAATATAAAGCGATTTCCAAGGTAATTTACACAAACACGACCCCACAGATACACCCCAACAAATAAAATAGAAATAATTTAATGCTCCTTGAGTGGCATGATACCATTTGATCCACTGACTGGGGGCTAGGGACCACTGCTGAATGGTACAGACGCCTTCCTTCACACGTTAAACGAATTTACTCTTATTTTCCACAAACATCACATCATAGCTATTCAGCAATCAATAGTCCCCGGGTTCCTTCTTAGTAGTCCTTTTGTATATCAGTTATTAACACTTCTAGTAAGTAATTTCAGTTAAGAAAGAGTTTTTTTTTCAATCTTTTTCTTTTCTTTCTTTCTTCCCTCCCCCTTCTTCTGCAGCATTAACTCGAATTTTGGGCAGCTCGCTGTCTAATAGTTGATTCATGTCTATAGACCAGGGGTCGGCAACATTTTATCTGTGACCAATCTACCAATATGATTCAGCGTACCACACAGTACGGCATTTTTGAAAGAATTCAAAAATTGACAGATATGTTGAGAAGTGCAAAGTGCCACTAAGAGCTGTACCGCGTGCCACTAAGAGCTGTACCGCGTGCCACTAAGAACTGTACCGCGTGCCACATGTGGCATGTGCACCGTAGAATGACGACCCCTGTGATATACCTTGACTCCTTCTCCAACACTACAGCTTGCTCCTCGATTTTCATACAGCACAGGAACAAACCAATTCTTTGTTGAACAAGTTTAAGCAAAATTGAGTATTTTGAAACTTCTGAACAAACCGCAATGTGCAACAGACAAATTCTGAGCCTAAGGCTCACGTTAAAAGTCTCGTGTCTTGCCACGCAACATTCAAAATGAATCAGAGATGTATTTCATATTTTGCCGGTTTCTCATTAATTTCTATAGAATGCCTAGGCAATGTGTGAAAAATGGATCATTTCATACATTGCTGGCTAGTTTTAGGTATTCTATACAATGCCGGCTTTCATACTTTGCCGGTAACAGATACAAAACACTTTTTTAACCCATGCATTTCATTTTAGTTCTAACTAAAGAATTAAATGCCATGCAAAATTTCTTTCCGTCAATTATCATAAAAAACTGAAAGTTTTTAAGATCTCAAAGAAAAAAAATTACTTTAAAAGTCTCCATCGCATCAGCACTCTTAAAATGGTTTGGACATAAGCCAACGGCAAGCATTAAGGTTTGATATAATTTAGTAAAATCTCTTTCTTCAAAATACCTGCGGAAAAAATAAAACCAATGAATATTTTTAATAATATATTCCCTTATAACTAACAAGTACGAATTTCAACAATTTTGCCAAAATAAAAATGTAGTGCAATGGTGTGTGCAATGCAAAAGTGTAGTGCAATGTTTACTTACTGTTCTGCAGCTATCAACAGAAGGGCACACATCTGCTTCAAAGCGAAATCATCTTTTTTGTTCACTTTCAAGGAATCTTCGGACTCAGCGTTCAATTTTTCTCGAAGAACATTACTAAAAAATTTTTTAAAAAAATTGATAAAAAATTAAACACAAAGATAGATAACAAGATTAAAAAACGACATTTCAACAAAATTTAAATCCTTTAAGAAATATGTGGATAAATAAACAAACAAAAGGAAGCCCTGTGGCTGAGTGGTAGTGCATCGCGTTTCCACACCACAGGTCCGAGGTTCAAACCTTGGGCTGGGCAAAGTCGACTCAGCCTTTCATCCCTTCAGTGAGTCGATAAATGAGTACCAAGCTACCTTGGGAACTTAACATTGGGGGTTTAGCGCAGGGGTGTCCAACACGCGGCTCGCGCGCAGCATGTGGTCCGCCAGTACGTAAATTTCGGCCCGCCAACTCATTTTTAAAAATATCAGGTTTTAAAGTTTTTTTTTCATTTTGAAATTTATTTGAAGGGAAAATCTTACATATATATAAATCTACAATGTATTTACCTGTTACCTGTTCTTGTTTTAAAATAAATCTTTTTTTGATAATAGAAACGTCCTATAGATTAAAATAGATTAATATTTTATCAAACAGTTACATATTTGATTTTACTATAATGAATAACATTTTTAATAAATTCCAAATTGCATTATGCTATGCTATGCATTATGCTAATCCTTTACTATGGATGGTACCCATGGATTTCTCTGTGTGCGACTTTCATTTCTCCTCCCCCTTTTCTGTTTGGGGTGCCCAAAAAGCAAGAGGTAGTCAGAGATGTCATTTAAAGCTTAAAAATATTCAGGACGGTTAAGATAAAGGGCATTGTATACAAAATCGTTTGAGAATAACAGCACAATCAAATTTTAAAAATGAGTAACGAAAGATCAATTCAAAATTAACTCCATAATTTTCAAGAAAATGGCAACACTGAAATATTTTAAACATTATTTGATCATTGTATTATTATATTGTATATTATATTACCTATGTTTGTATACACGAAAAATAATGAAATCAATAATAATAATTCATTTTGTTTTACATTTTCACTCCAATAAATGTTTTTTTGTTTCCAAATCTAATATAAATGTACATATTTTTATGTGCGGCCCGCGAGATTATAATGCTTTTCCGAAGTGGACCGCAAGGTCATTTGGGTTGGACACCCCTGGTTTAGCGCCTGATCGGAACATCTGCTCACGCATCTCAGGGCCCAAGGCCACGTATAAGGGCGCAGTAGGCCTTGGTCCTCATAGGCTGTTGCGCCACTGAGTTAAGTTGAACTAACAAAAAATGAATTAACCAATATGTGTCTTTTATTTAAAAAGCTTTCAGTAATTTTTAAAGAAAATTTTATTAAGTTTTTTTTAAAACTTATTGATAAAAATTCACATATACTTTAATTACTGAGTACAATAAAGACAATGTGAAATGCGAAAAAAACTGTAACTAGTCAAAGCAAAACTAAAATTTTCAAATAACACAAATACTGAAAAACCTATTCATTATCTTGAGCGAAATAAAAACTTTTGTAAGACGAAAAATACTTATTATTTTTGCTGCAGCGTGCGTGGCGCATGTTCAGAAAAATCAAAGAGTAATAAAAGATTATGAAAATCACAAGAACAACGAATAACACTTGTAAGAAAGAGACCGTTACTGAATAAATAGAAGGATGTATTCCCGGGAACGCCTAGGGTTCTACACCAAGTTTTTTTTAAAATTTATTTTTAGTTTTGAGATGTAAAAACTAGATTAGAGAGAGTGTAAAATATTATCTATTCATTTTTTCTCGACATACACTAGGGATTACTTTTTAATAATATTCTCTAAACGTGTGAAATAAAAATAACTATCTTCTGGTGTATATTTGCATATCACATAGTGAGCGAAGTTGAAATTTTGTCTAGAAAAACATTAATTAATGTTAATAGCAAAAAATTTACCTTTTACATTCGTAAAACAGAACTGAAAAAAACAAGATAAAATAAAAACAAGAGCACCTTATCTTAGTTATTATATGAAATTGCTTAAAAACACTGACTTTATTTACATAAAGGACTGCAAGTTTTGTAATAAAGCAGCGATTGAAATAAATCTGAAGGTTGAAACACTTTTACTGTTATACAGAACATACAAAAAAAAATCAGTCAATTATTTTCAAAATTTTTTGAGCAATCACTGTACCCGTTTGAGAATTTAAAAAAAAACCGAATTCGAGTAAAACGCAGTTAAAGTATGACATCTTGATTAAAGTAGTGTGTATCTGTTATCAGCTTTTACTAAAACACTTGTAGTTTTTGTTCTAGTGAATGTAAAATAATAAACAGGTTTTTTTTGTAAAGCTAATAAAATTGCCTATAGAATAAAATCATAAAACACTATCAGTTTTTGGTAAAATTCACAATTTTAGGGTAGTCGGATACCTTAAACTATTATGGACCCAATGGATGGAAAGGATAACATCTGTATAAGCTATCAAACATGATTCAAGCGAATTAATGAGAGAACTTAATGAATCAGCGAAATAATTTTTTCCCCCTTAAAATAAGAAATGAATCCACGTTATAGTATAAACAAGTAATAAAAAAAATTTAATTGAATTCCTACTTAGGTCAACAAAGAGAAAAATCTTATTTTAGTTACTTTGTTTTAAATAATTACAATTAATATAAATATATATATATACATATGATAGAGTCACAATACTAAGTGACAAAATAGAAAGCGCTTTTTCTTACAATTTTCCATTTTACTTTCTAAATATGATGTTGGACAATTTTTTTTATTTTTGTTAATCTTTATTCATTCATTAAATTTAATCATTCCAATAAAACAGTAAAGTAAAAAGAAATCACATCCTCAGAAATTAGACTATCCAAGGTGGGATTCGAACTCCCGACATTTGGATTAGAAGTCAAACGCACTATCCATTGCGCTACCGGGACACAACGAGCGATTTTCCTTTTTATATGTGGTGTTGCACTTTTATTTTTGTTTGTTACTCCATTAATTCATTAATTAAATTTAACTAAAGAATTAGTATTTGAAAAAAATGTATTAACATCAAGTGTCATCCGCTGAACTTGAGTGGATGAATAAAATATATTTTATTAAAGATTGAAAATTTGTGTGAAGATCTCCCTATATATATATATATATATATATATATATATATATATATATATATATATATATATATATATATATATATAGGGAGAATTTGAACTAATAGTAGGAATTGAAAAAGAAATAAAAATATTGAATTTGTTACGGGATCTGTTACATGGTACAAGATGTAGTTAAACGTAAATTTCCTTAACGGAAGTTTTATATATATCACTGGCATAGCTAGCTCTGAGGGGGCCCTGTATCAAAATTTCTTCTGTGCCCTTCTTTAGAAATGAGAGTCCTGTTAGTGGGATGTAATTACACATGTTGGGGGCCTATGTAGCTTGGGGCGCCGTATGATTGATACGGCTGATACGGCGGTAGCTACGCTCCTGTTCTAAACTCACTGGCGTAGCTAGTGCTCAGTGGGCATTGTATCAAAATTCCTTCGGGGACTTTTTTTAGATATTAGAGCCCTGTTAGTGAGACTGTAGCTACACATGTTGGGCCCTTGTAGCTTGGAGGCCCCGTGTCATTAATACGGCAGTAGTTACGCCCATGTCTAAACCAGGGGTGGGCCATTGCTTTGGCCCGAGTGCCACATTGGGGAAGTGGAGGATACCGGAAGACCAGTGGCGTAACGTACACCCCCGCATTGCGGGGGGACCCAGGGCTCTAGAGGGCCCACAGTCTGACTATCGCCAAGTACCTACCCTTTGTAAAATCCAACTTGGGGGGCCCAAAACCTGACTTTGCAGGGGGGGATCCAAGTGTTCTCCGTTACGCCACTGCGGAAGACCGCCCTTTTTTAAAATGAGTGCATTCATTAGTAAATTTGCACCTCAGAAAAGGTATAAATTGTACCAAAAATCAATAAATACACCCAACGTTTTTTGTATGTACTTCCAAACGTATGCTCTATAAAAGTTAGTATGGACTTAGGTCTGAGATCTCTAGTTATTTTTTTTTAAAAAAATGCTTAATTTAATATTTTAAAAAATTTTCGTGTTTTTCCAGGTTTATCTAGAAAAATAATTATTAAAAATCAACAAGGGAACAACAGATGTTCAAATCCATACTAACTTTTGTTTACAATAATCCAAGAAATATAAATTACGTAAAATGACTAAAAATTTTTAAAAATTGAGCATTTTATAGAAGTTTGAAAAAACTTCAAAAGGCCCTAATTTTTTAAAATTGTAAAATATAGGCAGGTCAGACTGACTTTTTACTTACAGAATCAGCTTAATAATATAATCTAATTATAAAACAGAAATTATTTTTACTGTTACTGTCACCACAAATATTTTTTTTTTGAAAAAGGGTACTGTGTAGCCTTCAATTTCTGGGAGCAGAGGGCCAAGAATGCTGCTCCACGCCAACAGTCCAACCCCAGCACCTCCAAAAAGCCTTTCCAAGCCACATCCTCAACCACCCACACCTCCACTGAATCTGCCAGTGACATTTTCGACCAGCTAAATTCCCCAGCAGTGAGAGAGAGACATTTGATCTGCTCGAAGAATTCATCTAAATAGCCTACACAATTCTAACCAAATACGGACGCATCCGGGCTATAAAACAACTGCTCGGAGACGAAATTAACTTTTAATCTCCGCCATAGAAACGGATCCAATCTTACGGTAATCTCCTGGAATACCAACGGCATCAGACCGAGAGTCGAGGAGTTTTATTGCGAACTGGAACCCAGACATAGTCAACCTTCAAGAAACACACCTTCAACCCTGTCACAACTTCCATCTTCCCCGACTACAGTATTTACAGGACAGATCGCACCTACCACGGGGGAGGGACGGCCATCATGATTAAAAGGAGTATCCCGCAACACCAAACAGTCGTCAACAATAGATTTGAAACCACCACCATTAAACTGATCAAGCAAAATGACCAGCCTGTCACAATAGTCTCTGCTTACCGTACCCCTAAGGAAACCTATCACAGAACAAGACTTGCATCAAATTTTCCGTCCTCGTCGCTGGCGATTTGAATGCCAAGCACGCATCATGGAGCCCATTGACCCAAACAAAACACACCAGGAAATATTATTCGAAGATTCTGCGACAGCACGGGATATACACTCAATGCTCCACCCGAACCAACTCGCTTCCACCGTAACTGCAGAAGCACCACGATCGACATAGCCATCTGCAAAGGTATGACCATCACAGATTGTTCATCCATTCCCGAGCTCTCTAGTGATCACAATCCTGTCGTCTTTGAGGTGAGCTTGGATAATTATACGTCACCTGCCCTTAGTACTTACTCCTTCCCTAACTGGAATAAATTCCAGGATATCCTTACTGACACCCTTCCAGGAAACCCAAGAAGTTCTAACCCAAATGACATCGAAAACGCCATTAAAAATTTTAACAACTGCTATAATAGTGCCCTCTCTAATAGCTCTACTTTCAAAAGCATTAACAAACCTCTCCTTTCAATCCCTTCTTTCATCAGGGACAAAATTAAAACAAAAAATAGAATTAGGAAAGCTTGGCAAATTACTAAAAAATACTTCTTAAAACTCAATGAATTCCAGAAAGATATTAAAAAGGATTTAAATAACCATAAAATAATAAATGAAACGAATTGCTAGCTGAAGCTTCCCCTAATGATGATTCTCTCTACAAATTAGTCAAATCTCTGAAAAAAAAACCTTCCATATTCCTCGTATCGTTGACCCCATGGGCTTACACTACAGTACTGAGGACAAAGTCAACTTGTTTGCGGATTCGTTAGAGAGCTCTTTTCAAGAGACGATGACTTCATAGAACATGTCGAAGAAAGAGTCGACAACTTCCTACACCGAAACTCCAGACGCCACACCGCGCCATTGACCTCACCACAGGAAATCATGGAAATCGTTCTTCAACTTCCAAATAGAAAATCACTTGGGATAGATGGAATTAAAAACATTGCACTCTCTCTCAAGGCTCTTCCACTTAACGCCTTCACAAATATCACAAAAATATTCAATAGAATTCAAAATTCAAAAAAATTCAACTGAACTACTTTCCACAGGAATGGAAGCACGGTCATACCTAAATCAGGCAAAAATTCAAGGTTTACCAAAAACTACCGTCCTATCAGTTTAATTAGCTCCCTTGATAAGATATTTGAAAAAAATTCTACTAAACCACATCAACAAGCACTGCGAAGGAAACAATATCATCCTGGACTTCAACCACGGATTCCGTCAACAAACTTCAACACAACATCAACTGCTCCATGTAACCAACCTCATCATCAACGGATACAACAATAAAACCTACAGTCGGTCTGTTCCTGGACGTAAAGAAAGCCTTCGACAGAATGTGGCACGACGGCTTAATTTACAAAATGATACGCAGCAAATTCCCCACCTACCTCATTAAAATAATACATAGCTATCTGGACAATAGAACTTTCAACGTAAAACTTAATAATGTACTATCCTGCCAACGTCCCATCCTAGCTTCAACTCCACAAGGATCTATCCTCAGTCCGGCTTTCTACAATATTTACACCTGTGATTTCCCACGGATGAAAACACAACAGTCTGCCTTTTCACCGATGCTGCTGCAATCCTATGCAACAGTAGCACGGTGGACGAAGCCGTCAACCTTACCCAAAATTATATCCTCAAATTACAAATATGGCCAACCAAATGGCGGATAGCCATCAATACTGAAAAAACAAATGATATTCTCTTCAGAAACTCTAGATCTCACAATAGCCCTCCTCTCCAAATCTTTAACCGAACAATAGAATGGACTTTCGAAATAAACCACCTTGGACTCATTCTTAACGACAATCTGAAATACAGACCCCATTTCGAGGAAATCACAAAAAAATTCTGGAAAAAGTTCTACTCTGTGATCGACATCATCGGCAGAAAATCTAAACTGTCACTCAAGAATAGACTTTTTGTTTATAAACAA
Organism: Trichonephila clavipes; assembly: GCA_019973935.1. NCBI lineage: Eukaryota > Metazoa > Arthropoda > Arachnida > Araneae > Nephilidae > Trichonephila > Trichonephila clavipes. The sequence continues at coordinate 312,159 of BMAU01020679.1, read as the reverse complement.
TATCTCCACCACATCCTACTCTACGCCTGTCCGATCTGCGGGTCGGCAGGAAACTTCCACGTCGATAATCTACAATGCCTCCAAAATAGATCACTCAGAACAGTAACCAGAGCACCTCGCAGTGGCGTAACGGAGAACTTTTGGGCCCCCTGCGTCAGTCAGGCTTTGGGCCCCCTTAGAACCCTAGCCCCCCAGCGATGCAGGGGTGCACGTTACGCCACAGGCCCCTCGGTTCCTACCAAGATGAATTCTTCACGAGGAACTTAGAGTTGAACCAATTCACACCCTGATTGCGGAATTAGCTTCCAGATTCCACTCATCCATCCCCTACCATTACAACGTGACTATCAACACACAGAACTACTTTAGAAATCTCCCCCCATCCACCCACCGTATGCCTCACAGAGCAACAACTCTCCAAACGAGCTTCTGAGTTTGCATTGCAAACGAATGAAACCATCGAACGTCAATTGATAGGCTAGTCAATTGATATAAGCTGGTTCTTAGGCGCAAGATATATGCCAGGAGGATTGAAGCTGAGAGAGCAATTTCTGCAGCAGGGTTATTCATGACAAAGCTACGAACCAGGTTAAGTAATAAAAGCATATATTGCATGTTTTCACAAATCGCACTTTAAAAAGGAATAATTAACACACTTTTATATTTTTAGCAGAATGCATAAATAAGTATAAATTTTCGAATTTATATATATCGTTATTTTATATAATTATTATTGATATCAATTAAAAGTAATTTATAAATTTATTGAAATTTTGATGTATATTTCCTGGAATCTCGGGAATGACTATTCCGTTTCCGGGATTTCTCGGGAATGCCTATTACGTTTCCGGGATTTCCCGGGAATGAAAGAAACCGAGAAATCAGAAATCCTAGTGTCAGTTTAATGGTATTGCAACGAGGCATAGTGGGCAGTTTTCCCGATCTAGCGCACGGAATCCCCAAAAATGGAATTGCGCGGAAAAAACAAACTACAATTTATAGCCCTCTTGAGTTCCCTAGCCACGTGGTAAACAGTATTTGTCAGTACGCGAATGGAAATCGTCAGCAATAATCGGTTTAGAGCGGGTTTGTTCTTGCTACAAGAAACACTTGCGAGCCTCATTTTCCAGTCGCAATTCCTATAGTTTTGTCTGAAAAACATTTTGCAGAATTTAGCGGGTTTTTTTTAAAAAAAATACATGCCATGGGGAATTTCCTGATTTGACTTTCAAATTAGATTCAAGTTTGATTACAATTTGTAAAAACAACATTTAGCCCAGCATGTAACTCCTACTAACGTATGTTAGTTTTTTGTGTTTAATGGGCTAAAACTTTTGGAATTGACCCCAGTAACACTTAAGTCACATAGAACAGGTATATAGACAACTTTAATTTAATACCAAATTTAGCTGCTACTTCCTGCAATTCCCTTGTGATGTTCCTTCCCTTGGAAGAACATCTCTCGAAGTATCAGCGTGAGAGCTAGAGGCGTAAGATTAACGAAAGGATTAGGATCACTAGGGGAAAGGACTTATCTTAATATTACTTTATTAAGATATTCAACTTAAACCTTTAACAAATTAAATTATAATAATTAATATGAGAGAATCTACGATGGCGAAATACGCAACACACACAATATATATATATATATATATATATATATATATATATATATATATATATATATATATATATATACACTGATGTGCAAAATTAAGGACGACGGTTTTTTCAGTATAACTTTGTACAAAAGCTTTCCAAATCAACACATTTAATACCGTAAGATACCCAATACGTAAGGACATGTGTAATACATATATGTAAGCAACACTTACTAAAAGAGAAATCAGAGGGATAAAAAGAAGCTTGATTGAAAAAGTAGCATGGAGCGCAATGCGACTGAAGGCCGAAACATCCCTGTGATGGGTGTCTAGCAAGAAACATCCGGTCTTTAGTAGAGGATATGATCTCCCCTGACACTGCTAGGCAGGTTTCACAGCGTCTGCCCATGCTGAGAATGAGGGTGTCAATGAGTTGTTGAGGCATTGCTGCCCATTCGTCTTGCAGCGCCAATCGAAGCTCCCGAATCGTGACTGGTGGTAAGGTACGAGCTGCCAAGCGTCTGCCTAGAAAATCCCATACATGCTCGATGGGATTGAGATCCGGAGATCGTGCCGGCCAATCCATACGTTCAATATCCTCACTCTCTAAGAGCTGTTCGGCAGCTACTGTGCGATGACATGGTGCATTGTCGTCCATGAAAAGGAACTGCAGACCCATAGCGCCTCTAAAAAGACGCACACATGGAAGAAGAATCTCGTTACAATAACGGGTCCCGTTGACTGAACCTGCGTCGAAGATGTGAAGGTCTGTACGACTACCAAGCATGATGCCTCCCCAAACGAGAACACCGCGACCTCCATACCTGTCCCTTTCAATGATGTTCGAGGGATGATTGCGGCTTCCCCGCTCTCTCCAGATGAGTATGCGATGAGAATCGCTACTCAAACTGAATCTGCTCTCATCTGTAAAGAGTACCCGTCCCCATTCATTGTCTCTCAATTCCGGTGTTCCCGGCACCACAGAGAACGCCTTCTCCGATGGGCAGGCGTTAAAGGTACACACCGTACAGGGCGTCGTGCAAACAGACCACCACCGTGCAGTCTTCTGGCCACGGTAAAACGCGATATCGGTCGTCCAGTCGCCTGTGTCGTGTGTCTAGCGATTTCTCCCGCTGGCTGCCGCCTGTTTCTTCTGGCCTGTAAGACAATGTACCGGTAATCTGCGGGTGTGGTTCCTCGTGGACGACCACTACTGAACCCCGGATAGCTGTTCCTGTAGTTTGAAATTGTCTCCAAAGTCGTGAAACGATGCTGTGAGCAATTCCGAACTCTGCAGCCACACTCTTGTCACACTGCGGCCTTCCTCCAACTTCCCAATGATTCGACCTCGGGTAAAAGCATCCAGATGTCATCTAACAGATTGATTATTCGCCATTTCTCGCTGAGGCAGCAACTCGGTGTGATTTTAACTGCTATACGGCGTGCAATCTCTTTGCCAGAAATACTTATCTTACACCGACAACACGCTTTATACTACTCAGACACTCCCCCATTACGTCTACCTGCATATCTGCGCATGTGCTACCGTACATCACCTTACTTAATCTCCTGATTGGTCTTTCTGTCCGCTCTGCCTCTTCGTTCAGCTGATATGCTAATTTTTCGACTTCGTCCTTAATTTTTGCACACCAGTATATATATATATATAGAATAAGACAATCTAATTCAGACCACTACCCATAAGTGAACCGTCTAATCTCCGATTCTATAATATTAAATAATCAATTCTACCTTATTACAGCTTGGAGCAACGATCAATCTTGATCTATGCTTAATCTTGTCTCTGTATGCACTGGTGTGCAACTTGGCCGTTTCATATATGCGATCATTAATAACTTGTATTCACGTCACGCAAAACTCATTCAGACTTGAACCACGAACTGTAATAACCATCAACTGCCACAAACTAACATCAATTGTCAAACATTACCTTACATTGCCATTACGCTTACTCTAAGTTCCGAAATTAAACGTTTGTTCATTTGCATCTTTCATTCACACTTCACTTCTTGGATTTAGTTGGAAAAGAGTTGCCATTAATTCTGGCCCAAAGAACCCAAAGGACGTGTTAAAGAAAAGACGCGTGAGCCGTCACACCCTAAGTTATGATTTTTTTCAGCGTTGGTCGATGGTATTACTCGGCGTGCCTTTTTCAATGTGTAGAAGCAAGAGCAAGATCCCAAGCGCAAAACTAATGTTTTTTTTAGTTTAGTTTAGTTAGGACTACAACGGACTTTGATAAATATGAGGTCCAGCAGCAATTAAAATTTAGAAAAATTGTTAAAAATTTCTGCTCGCGTTTGTAGGGAAAAATGGATGAGGAGCCATAGAAATGAAAAGTTCTCCAAGTCGAATGATGCGCGGTAGTCGGGGGAGTAAGATTAATATTATTTTTAATAAAAATATACAGCTAGTATTTTCGTGTGGTATTTTATGTTTATTTAAGATTGTAATAATTATTTTTTCAGAATAATAAACTTTAAAATGGTTTTTCTCAGTTTGTGTTTTTTCGCATTCAAAAATACTACATCTTCTCTACAATTATTTTTACCAATCACTTCCATTTTTTCCCCTGTGTCTTATATGTAATGCATGTAACAAAATTAAGGATCTATTTTGCTGTAAATTGAATACCTTTTTTTAAAAAAATGTGTGGATAATATGTGCAAAGTTTTTTCTCGTATCATTTTCTGAAATAGAAACATTATTTGAAATGCTAAAAAATATAATTTTTAAATACACAAATAAAAAAAAAATGCTCAAACGCGCGCGCGCGGTGCCGAGTCCTCTTAAACACTACCCACCATCCTTTAATGTATATGTACAATGTTATGTTTAATTGTATTTGTTTATTAATCTGTTCAAATTTAATTTTTTTAACTTGCCACACTATTTCTTGTATATATTCTCCTACGTGTCAAATTACTGCTTCTGTTAATATCCTTAGATCCTTGTTCAAAAACTAATTTCACTTAGCAATCAAATTATTCTTGATCAAATTCAAACTTGACATAAATTCGTTAAGACCCTACTAACCTTATTTTTAGTAATAAACAGAAAAGTATACCCAATTTAGATTAATTACTATGATTTTTGATCATTAGATATAATTAAGAAGATTTTAAAGCCATAATATAATTTCCGTGCGCCAGATCGGGAAAACTGCCCACTGTGCGACGTTGTAAAAAAATCTTCCGTTTTATGCACAGAATTGTTGACAAGGAATTTGTTGGCTCTGCTATATTGGGGGCCGCGGTAGCTGAGTGGTCATGGTCGCGAACTAATGACTGGCATTGCTGAATCACGGGTTCGAGTTCTAACGTTCTTGAAGACCTGTCGGGTAAAGCGGCTGATGCACGCTAAACCTATCCTGACTCATATCCCTCAAGTTTCCGAAGTGTAGAAGCTAGTAGAATGGGGTCACGTCTCAGGTGTCGTCCTCGTCATTAGATAGCGGTTCAAAATTACGAGCGAGATCAGTCACAATAGCGTCGCTTCAAAGTGCGACGTAAATTTAAAATCCAATCGGAATTACTATGAACTGCATAACAATAGTGATTTTTCAATGAATTTTTTTTAAAAATGTTGCAGTATTGGACGCAGAAAAGTACAATTTTAGAGCTATGCAACAACTGCTTGCTCGTTATTCCACCAACAAATGTGGAGTCGAACGGAAGTGTTCTTTCTCCTCACCAGATCAATTTGTATACAAGATAAAACCAAGATCAAATAATGTCTTTATAAATTCAGGAAAAAAAACTAAATGCAATTGGGCGTATTATCTACTATTGAGGACTATCAAAGTATCTTTGTATTTATATAGTTGATATATATTGTATGTAGATTTGTATTTATATAGTAGGGGGTATAAGCTATATATACTTACACTGAAGACAAATTTATTTTGATGTTTGTTACTGTAGGTCCTTTCTTCACATTTTTAAGATCACGGCAATTTATAAATTTACCACATTATGTTACATCTCGAATCCTTTCGTATGGTGTCATTTTTCTTTCACTGTTAATTGTATATTTTGAATCAACTCGGACGCAGTTTTTGTATTCACTGTTTCTATTTAAAAAAGTGCTTGCATATATTTGTCACTGTAATCCGAGAAAGATATACCTATTATAATACCAGGTGGTTATATATATAATTAAAGTTACACTATTCAGAGGCCTGTAGAACCAGTTCTGGTTATCGGATTTTGATGAAACTTAGAATATAGACTATATGGACCATGGGGAAAAGGTTTCTGCAATAAAAAAATTAGTAAAAATTTTGACCACCAGATGGATTTTATCGAATATTGCTTATGCAAATCTGTAAAACCTCTATATAAGCTTGCAGTCATAGCCAGAGAATCATTCAGCGTGCGTTTTTCATCGTTAGTCATGCCCTTACCTTAAAAAAAAAATCGATGTTTGATAATTTTACCGCGAACCGCAGAGGGTGGGACACGTTGATTGTTTATATTTTAGATTGTTTTGATTTAACAATTTTTATTTAGTTACATTTAAATGTGCCTTCAGAATAAAATGTAGTAACACCAAAAATGAATAAAAGGGATTTAACGTGGAATATAAACTGATTTCCGTGGAAATTTGCCCAAATCAAAGAGCAATGCACCACTTCAAATAAAATGGCAATAGTTTAAGGTATCCGACTACGTTCGGAACCACGATTTAAAAACGCATAAATGGATAATTTTCATGATATTTAGTGTCACTTAGATTAGAATATATGTATAAAATTGTTTTAAGGACATTTTGACAAAAAGAATTCTCTTTAAATACAATATTTCGGCTAAAAATTAACTTAGAATAACCTTTTTTCAAAATATTTTCATTTTGTGAAAAATACTTCTATTATAATATTTTGCCTGCATATAGCTCAGACCTCTGTACAGAGGCTCAACTAGGATTTTTGAAAATTTCACATTATTTTCAGAATTACAACCATTTGAAATAATTATCGGCGTTTTTTTCTTAAATTTTCTCCCCTCTGTTGTCTTAAAACATGGATAAACCCACTTCTAAGTTATATATTTCAAAAATTCTAGTTGAGCCTCTGTTCAGTCTAAGCTATATACAGGCAAAATATTATTATAATAGAAGCATCTTTTACAAAAAGAGAATATTTTGAAAATGGGTCATTCTATGTTCAATTTTTGTCAAAATATAGTACTTGAATAATTTTTTATTGTAATACTATTCTTAAGACAATTTTATATACATTTTCTAATCTAAGTGACACTATGTATTATAAATATTATCCATTTACACGCTTTTGCAAAATCACGGTTCGGAACGTAGTCGGATACCATAATGTTCTTTAGGCGGTCCGGCACCATTTGATCCACGGACCGGTACCGGTCCGTGGACCGGGAGTTGCGGATTACTGGTTTAAAGGATCTGCGAAAAGGCCCCATATCGAGGATTGGTCTGAGGAAGATGATTATATAAAAATGAAGAAACTGGGAATTTGGGTGTGCTGCCCGGAAGAGGAAGGAAACCGGTTGGGACTAAAACTGTGGAAGAAATCGCTACTGCTATGGTTGAAAGAGACTACCGTTCCATCTATTCTTCAGCAAGAGGTCGATCAGGAGATCACGCGATTTGGAGATTCCGTGGTCAACAGTACGTAAAATTCTCCGATACATTTTGAAATGGCATTCGTATAAGATACACGTGATGCAAACGCTGAAACCTCAAGATGAGAAAACACGCCTTCAAATTGCTTGCCTATTTTTGGCGAGAATGGAAGTTGATGATGCGTGGCCTTGGAAAATTCTATGGTCAGATGAGGCACACTTTTATTTAGATCGAGCTATGAATACTCAGAATTGCCGCAAATGGGGTACTTCACCTCTAAATATCCTGCATCAAAAACCACTGCAAAATGATTATGTGACTGCTTGGAGTGGATTTACTGCTGAGTTTATCCTCGAACCTTTTTTCTCTTTGAAACTCTCACTTCACAAGGTCGTAACAGATTATCTGTCACGAGTCCACGGTACAGTGAACTTCTTCAACAACAGGTCATTCCTGGTTTACAGAAACGACAATGTTTGCAAACCACTATCTTTATGCAAGATGGAGCAACTCCTCACATTGGGAGTCAAGTCAAAGCACTGCACTTAGTGCTAACTTTGGCGATAATCGTGTAATATCCAGGCATTTTCCGGATGCATGGCCTTCTCGTTCACCCGACTTAAATCCCTGTGATTTCTGGTAGTGGGGATTTCTAAAAGACCGTGTTTATAGCAGAGGAATTAGGTCTTAGCCAGATTTGAAAGCTAGCATTATACGCCATGTGGCTGAAATCCCTCGTGAGTTGTTTCGCGTTACCATTAAAAACGCTGTAATGTGCCTTCAAAACATTATTGATGTCAATGGAGCACATATCGAGTCTATTCTGTAATTGAATAAATTTTAACGATTCTGACGACCTCCTGGTTGTCAAAATTTGAACTATTTTTTATTGCAGAAACCTTTTTCCCATGGCCCATGTAGCATAAATTCCAAGTTGCATTAAAATCCGATAAGCAGAACTGGTTCTACAGGCCTCTAAATAGTTAACTTTAATTATAACCACCTGATATAACGTATATGATTTTCTTTCAATTTCCTTTTTTTTCCTTTTGAGAACATTTATAACCCCGTGCACCACAAAGTAACACATGGGGTCTTACACAGAAGTAAGCGTGAAGCCCATATCACAAAGAAGAGAGGAACAACACAAACATTCATGCCTTACCCGGGATTCGAACTCAGCCCCTACGGCACCGCAGCGTCAATGACCACTATACAGGATGGGCGACAATCTTCCTTTTAAATAACAGATATGTATTTCTGAAAGTTTGCATTTTTTACTGACTTGGTAATTGACTGTGTGTTACACAAACCTACAGTTTCTCGTGTTTTTTACTCAACAAGTTTTATCAACTAGCTGCATGGCCCGGCGTTGCTCGGACTCTCTACTTTTATAAATTTTCCCTTTCCTTCACAAAATCAGCATCTCTCTCTCTCTCTCTCTCTCTCTCTCTCTCTCTCTCTCTCTCTCTCTCTCTCTCTATCTCTCTCTATATATATCTCTCTCTCTCTCTCTCTCTCTCTCTCTCTCTCTCTCTCTCTCTCTCTCTCTCTCTCTCTCTCTCTCTATATATATATATATATATATATATATATATATATATATATATATATATATATATATATATATATATATATATATATATATATATATATATATATATATATATATATATATATATATATATATATATATATATATATATATATATATATATATATATATATATATATATATATATATATATATATATATATATATATATATATATATATATATATATATATATATATATATATATATATATATATATATATATATATATATATATATATATATATATATATCTATCTATATATATATATATATATATCTATATATATATCTCTCTCTCTATCTCTCTCTCTATCTCTATATCTCTCTCTCTCTCTCTCTCTCTCTCTCTCTCTCTCTCTCTCTCTCTCTCTCTCTCTCTCTCTCTCTCTCTCTCTCTCTCTCTCTCTCTCTCTCTCTCTCTCTCTCTCTCTCTCTCTCTCTCTCTCTCTCTCTCTCTCTCTCTCTATAATACTCTTTTTTTTACAAACTTTTATTTAACTTGCAATGTAAATTGTTCGGGTGAAATCTTGCAACTCAATTTTGAAGAGAGAGCTGAAGTCTTCAACCGATTGAGCTGGAATTTTGTATACACCTTTAGTTTGGATGTCAATGCATGTTTTGACTACTCATATTTTGATATCGCAATTAGTTAAAAAGATATTAATTAAAAACCTTTTACCCCTGTTAGCTTTTTATTCTGCCGAGCAATTTATCGGATTGAGAGCTTTAAGTTCCGATTTTTCGACCTTTTATTAAAAAATCATCTAATTCTTTCTATCAAACTGAGACAAAAAAATAAGTACATAATCGGAAAGATCATTCATTTCGCCACGATACGGTATCATTCTTTTTTTAAAAAAAATAATGATATTTTCTATTTACGTTTTTCTTTAAAATGAGTCAAAATCGATGCGTTTTCATGAAAATGATTTCTAAATCGTTCGAATGAATTTTTTTTCGTGTAAATGAATCGATATTCTGCACTAAGAAAGTTCAGGCTTTTCTCTTTTAGAATCAGTCATTTAAAAAATAAAATGCCAAAAACTTTTTTTTTTACGATTTTTCAAAAAATACTCCAATTTTAAATAAAACACTTAAAAAACACAATTATTTTTAAAGATAATCGCACGGAAAAAATTTTTTCGTTTGTAGAATATCCAAATTCTACACAAAGAATGAAAAAATTGGTTTAAAATTACGGATTAAAAAAAAAATTATGTTTTTCGTTTTTAATATAGTAGTATAGTAAAAGCAAAAATAAAACGAGTTTTAATATTTTAATTAATTTTGCTTTGTCCAATGTTGTTTTGGTCTTACAGCGTTTACCCCCCCCTTCCCATTATCATCTTGTTACAGCCCGAGTTAAATATCTATCATATGTACGTGGCCTGGCGGGAAAAAAGATTAAGTACTCCTGAGCTAGCCTGTTCAAAATTAACCGGCAAACGACCTTGTAACAATGATGTGTTGAATGAGATGAATAGACTGAGAAACCTGTCCAGCGATAACTAAAAAGTAAAAAATAAATTAAAAGAAAAAAACTTTTTTAGAAAAAAAGCTTTATTTATATATAAATGCTCTAAAAAGAATAAAATAAACTTTTCTCTTAAAACTTTTTTGCTATCAACTTATAACGTCATTACACAATTTATAATATAAAAGTTTGTCGCAAGATTTACCTGTGTAAATAAAAAAGCAAATTAAATAACTTGATCTGATTGATTTTAATTTTCAAAAGTTTCAAACTAAGTAAATACGAGTACTTAAATTTCGCGACGTTATAAGTTGATCGCAAAAAAGTTTTAATAGAAAAGTTTATTTTATTCTTCGTAGAGCATTTAAATAAAAGCTTGTTTCTAAAAAAGTTTTTTAATTTGAATTTTTTCAAAATGACTCCCACCCCCTCTCAACCTAGCCCGGCGTTGCTCGGGCTTTTACCAGGTGTATAACTTAAAATTTCCTGTTTCGAAATTTTTTCGCTCTTTTCTTTGACAGACAGGTTTATTTCCTCCCGGCGTTGTACGAATATTTTTAAATGCATAACATATTGTCATGGAAATTCCCCTTCTCCTCTCGCTATCAGCCGTTCCTGGTATGTGTGTGTGATTTCTATAGTAACGTCATTACAAAATTCGCGTGGTAATTTCCCACAATTAATTATTACTGCCTTTTTAAAATTTTGGCTACCGCTGAAGACCCACTATTGAACCTGTCGAGAGTTTAAACGTCCTAGCGTTGGTGTGGTATGGTAGTTAAGCTCAAGTCTCATCCTCGTCACTTGACAATGGATCAAAATGTCGAGGTGCGTCGCCAAAAGCTCTCGAGTAAGTGAACAGTGAGACTTTGATATTCACTCACTTTGCAACTTTTTAGACCCGGAAACAAAAATGCACTTTTTTAAAATAATTGTATGTAGAAAAGAATAAAAATTTTTAAAATTACAAAATTTCACAACTACATTAAATGTTGAATTAAAATTGTGAGCATTTTTTTGAAATGTTTGATATATGGGAAAAATGTTTCATGCAATTATATTTATAATAAAGTTATAAAAAATTGAATTTGATAAATAGTTATTAAATATTTAAAATTTGAGTATTTTTTAAAAATTCGTAAAAAAAAAGTATTCGGCATTTTATTTATTAAATCACTAACTCTAAAAAATCAAAGTGTATATGAGCTTTTTAAAAATCCTTTTCATATAAACGCATCGATATTGATTCATTTTTAAAAAAATCATAAAATATGTAAAGTATCGTTGTTTTGTAAAAAAAAAAAATGTATCGTGACGAAATAAAATATCTTTCCAATTACAAAATTGCTGGCGAAGTTATTAAATGCGCGAATAAAAGTTTGAGTATTTTTTAAATAAATCATCAAAATTAAGCAATGATGTTGTTTCGAACCCGGTACAAACGGTAGTAATCAAGCACTCTGCCGATCACACCACGAAATTCTTGGGGGAAATAAAAGGATTGAAAAGACCTTTAAAATAAAATTAAGAGATATTCAATTTCGCCAAATCTGGTGATTTTCAATATTTATAGGCGTATCTTCTTTTCTAGTGTAACCTTTCATCAAACGTGACGGGCACAGAAGAAAAGAGTCATTTGGCGCCAAACAGGTTTTCGCCGCCAAACCCTTAGCTATTGTAAAGTTGCGTTACTTGTTAAAGTTTTGATTTTTTTAGGGCTTCATTTTTAAGTTAATGCCTTCAAACTTCACATATAGATTGCAAATGGTAATTTTTAAACAAAAAATGTAACAAAAATAATGCTTAAATACTTCTCGCAAAAAGAGAAAAAAACGAAACACAATTTTTTTTAAAAAAAAAACCGTAATTTTTAAGTAATTTTTTTTCAATGTTTGTATAGATTACGGATAATATCGTTCTACACACGGAAAAAAAGTTTCGTGAGATTATTTTTATAAATAACGAATTTATTGAATTTTTAATTAAAATTTTGAGTATTTTTTGAAGAGTCGTAAGAAAAAAGTTTGACACTTTATTTTTTAAATGACTGATTCTAAAAGAGAAAAGCATGAACTCTTTTGTTGTGTAGAATATCATTTCATTAACGCGAAAGAAAATACAAGCGGAACGATTTAGAAATCGGATTCCTCGTATCATTCCAGATATTTTGGTACCTTCGGCGAGTTTCTGCGTGGTGCGGTTCGAAAGAGAAGATAGACGCACGTAGAAACATAGATACGTTTGCTTACCTGCGAATCTTAATAGTGCTGATAACGAAGATAGAAAAACCAATTTTTTTAACTTTACCAAAACCGAACGATCCTTCATTACTAAGCTTCTAGCAAATTTTGATTTTGTAAAGAAAAATAAACTCAAATTTCAATTTTTTTGGGGGGGAATTTGTTCAGCAACTTTTATTTCGTTTCAGTATTTTCATTGCTTTAAAAAAAATATATTGAATACAAAAAAAATTTTATAATCAATGAATTTTCATTAAAAAAAGCTTACCTAACCTAAAATAAAAGCTTCACAAAAACTAGCTCATTTTTCTCATTTTCCGAAAACAAATTGCACATCAACAGCACTTAGAGAGTCAGTATGCTGCAAATCAGTAGCACACACAGGAATTTTTCAAGGGGGTCTGGGGTCGAAAGTTCCCTATTCTTGTATCATGCTCCTTTTGATTTTGTCGATTTTCGGGAACAACACACAGTAAAAAACTAACTTTTGAATAAATAATTAGCATTAATTAATAAAATTAACCATTAGTAACAATTAAATTTTACTTACTATATACTTAGAATTGTAATGAATCGGGAAAAAAATCAAGGACTTTGGGGGATTCGGACCCCCAGGACCCCCCCTTGTGTGCGCCACTGCTGCAAATACAAATAAAGGGAAAATGCACAATCAGCGGTAAACACAGACTACTTTTATGGGAGATATTTACATTTTTTAAAAAAACGTAGATGAATGCACCAAAAAATTAAAAATCTCTTTTTGTGTATGGGCGAGTTTTGAACTCCTAAGCCTCACCCTTGTGTACGCCAATGGGTACAATTGATTGAGACATATCACTATATTAATGTATCAAGACCATAGAAATCAATCGAGGGCGAATGTTTTGGTTCTTAAAGAATTTATTATAAAACTGCAAAACTTAGCAACACAAAACATTTCTTAAGTATTGCTGCATTGGTAGAACTTACAGCTACACAAGAATATAAGCTACAAGAGAATCCAGCAACATTGACATGATTGCCTTGCAAAATTTCTTGCTTTAGGAAAAGTTCATTGACATAATTGTAGGATTTGGGAACCAGAAAACCCAACTTGTATATGGAAAATTGTGCGAGGTACCCTTAAAATTAACATCTGGTATGAATTAACTCATAACAATGATTGGTCCCTTCTTTTTCATTAAGTCATCAATTAATTCAGATGTTTACTGTCACATGTTGAGATTATGGTATAACAATCAGCATATTATAATTGTATTTTAAAAAGTTGTCAATGGTAAATTTTGTTCCCATCTCCTAATTTTAAGTTAGCGATATTTTAGCAGGTGATATTTCTAAATATTCAGTTATGAGTAAATATGAATACCAATTAAAAATATTTATTGATAAAAAAAAATTAGAAAAAAGGTTACTTTTATTTAAGGAATGTCTTTATTTGAAAGGATTAGTAAATTTTTAAATACTCACAGCACTTCTCTGGAAATATGAGAATAAACATTATCAGGATTAAGAAGCATGACTTGGTTTGCATACTTGTAAGCTTTCTTTGTATCACCCGCCATGAAAAGACGAATACTTTTGCGTAACCTAAAAAATATATAATTGTTATATATATACAACTCTATTATACATGAATTTAAACTATCCAACAGTCAATATCATTTTCCCTTAGAATTTAGCAATGTTTTAGACTGTAATATTTTTTTCTGAAAGTCAAAAAAATTTTACAAAGAAATTAATTAAAATCCTGTTTCAGTCTAATACTCTTTAAAATCAAAAGCTTTTAATACAAAAAAAAACAAAATTATAATTTTTAAGAACTGAAATATTACACCAAAGTATCTACCTTCACAAATTATCAATAAAATATCATTCAATAGAAAAGGAAATAAGAAAATTGATTTTCAAACTCAGTATGATAATATGTAAAAGAAAATACAAGAATCCTATCTACAATTAGGTAATTAATATTTGCTTTGCTAATTATTTCAACACTATATTTATGTCTAGCAACTTAAGGAAAATTAACATCTTAGGGAAAATGTCTTACAAGGGGAGGGCACAACTAAGGAAATTCATTTGGGGACGAGACTTAGCGTAACAGTAGTACTCCATTAGGGTGTTCAACCCTCAATGTATTAGAGCCGAATGGCCAGTTAATTCAGAGAAAGGTCAGATTCAACCCGAAGTACTTGTGAATTTTCATAGACTGTGAATCAAAGGACTTTTCATCAGATGAAAAACTCTTTAAGACTTTCGTACCTTTGGTACTTTGGGGGGGAGTATTGTGACGTGCCTCGGCACCCACCTAATTCCTCTTAACTGGAACCAACTTGCGAGCAGAGAGAAGTGAACTGATATGAACGGACACTCATAAAGACCTGTCTTCTTTCGAACACTCGCTCTCACTTATCTCTGACTCGCACGAGGAAAGACGTGCTTTCCATTTACTCAATTCCCATGTTTCAACCTAAGTAATACTTATAATATTCTATAATGCCGTAAATTAAAAAATATGTTTAACCTTTATTATCATTCATTTTTACTATTTCTATAGCATGGAATAAATCTTTAATAGATTCTCACTTCACGCCATATGAATCACATGATCAATTTTTTGTATTTTATTTTTTTAATCCATTTAATTATTTTTACAAATAAATAAATTTATTTAAAAAGAATTATTAAATATTTTTAATTATAAAATAATTAAACTAGTGATATATAATATTTTATTTATAATATATTACATTTCATATTATAAAACTATTTTTAACTAATTTTTATATAAAGTATCATTTAAAATTTATTATAATATATTTTTATAATAAATATCATTTCTTAATAATCATAGTAATTATTTTACTTTTTAAAATACAAAATAACTGTCTATAATATCATTTACTATTTAATACGCGTCCTTTTTAAATAAATTGATTTAATTGTAAAAATAATTAAATGAATTGAAAAAATAAAACAAAAAAATGATTGCGTGACTCGAACCTTGGTCGGCCGCATAGTAAGCAGGTACTCTTTTAGCGTCTCTGACACTAATGAAATTTAACTGTATAAAAGTTAATTATGAATTTCGAAGGCTATTTTCTCTGAATTGACTGGCCATTCGGGGCTGATACATTGCAAGTTGAACACCCTCATAGAGTACTACTGTTACACTAAGTCTCGTCTCCAAATGAATTTCCTTAGTCGTGCCCTTCCCTTGTCAGTAATATACTAACAGCCTCATTGGAAAAGGAAAAATTTATTTCAAACTTAAAATATTTCCTATACAACTAAATAAATTCAAGAAATAACAACAATTAATAAATAATTTTTGAAGATATAAAGTATCTTTTTACATTGACTGCTTAACAATTGATAGCAATGAGTCATCCTTTAAGAATGAATGAGAATCAACTTGATTCAAAGAATTAAAAAGTAAAGAAATCTTCCGTTTTATTTTAAATATTTTACTGATTAAACATTTCAATGGGGGAAAAAACTTTACAGTGTCCTACAAAAGCAGTTGCCGAAAAAAAATGGGGCTAAATGAAGTTACAGCAAAGGATGTTTGGACAAGGAAAAACTTCTGTAAACATGTAATCACTACCCAGTTAGAAAAATTCAACAAATATTTGTCAATACAATAACTACTGCAATGGACTGCTTTACAGCATAATATACATGTATTTGCTGCAATATTTTAAAGTTTATTTTCAAGAAATGAAATAATTCTTCGACGAAAAAAGCACACAACAAATACTCAGTTTTATTATTGATAAAGAAAAAAATTGAGTCAACTAGTAAAGGATCCAACACACACACTAACTTATCAGAATGTTACCAACATCCCACAAAGAGAAGGAAAAAAATATAAGTATTTATATAGTTTCAAACGTTACTTTTCTCTGTTGTAAATACATTATAACTTTTACAAAAGAGTTAAAAATTTCACTATTTAATATATAAAAAAATTTTTATGTCAGGAATTTAATCTGCTATTAAATAAAAGACGCAAATCTAAAATTAAAAGTCTTTTGGCATATGACAACATGTATCTGTACTTTCTTACCACACAAACTTGAGATTACAGAAGTCAAGAGTAAAATTAATGATTTACAGACTTAGTAGATAACTTTTTACTTCATTTGGGTTTTAATAGAATAAGAGAAAGTCCAAGAGAGACACAGTTTGAAAACACTTCAGAGGGCGGTAATGTAATGTTTGGATTTACAGCATTCATACAGAAAAAGCAAGAAATATTCAACCTTTTATTTAAAAAATATGTCGTTGCACAGATAATATAAAATACAGCCGTAAATATACAGAACGTAATATTTTTCTCTTAAACATTCTCGAAATACTTTTGAGGTTTCCAGTATTCTAAAGTGACTAATTCCACAAGCAAGAAATACTTTTGAGGTTTCCAGTATTCTAAAGTGACTAATTCCACAAGCAAAAAATAACTACATTCTATTTAATAAATTTAATATAACTGAGAAAAAAGAGAATATTATTTTAAATAACAAATATATACCATACACCAGTTAGATTCAATTATAAATACACATCTTAGAAAAAATACGGAATAATTCCACAAGTTTAAAAACGAATTATAAGAATTTTCCAGTTAGTTATACAGAAACTATGAATATGTAAGCCTTTTTTCATAAAACCTGAAGTATTAAAAACCGGAAGAAGGCGCGCATACTAAAGTAAGTGGCCACGCGGGATGACGGGGAGTCACCCCAATCCTTTTTTATATAATTATATTTATTGTACACGATAAAATTTTTAATTCCAGTGAATAATTTAATAAAGAGAAAGTATACTTGCCTAAAAAGTAGGCATTCAATTTTTCTTTGATAAGTTAAGAAAAAATCCTTTCAAACTGAAATGTTGAAAATGTGAGTGCCTTTGATAAAGGACACAAATCACAGACACTTTAATGCTAACAAAACAGGAATGATAATTGCATGCAAAACTGTCATATTTTGTTCAAGTTATTGTAGTTTTATTGTCCTTTGACGATCGATAAATAGTGTGCTGAACTTTTTCTTATTCGTATCTTTTTGACAAGGTGCAGTATGTCTTGTGGTACACTTGTGGCTTTATATCTTTCTTGGTGGAGTTTTTTAGGTTACATTTGAAAATGTTCCTTTCAACTCAAACGTTTTACGTTCAACGATTTTCTTCAAATTTATTTCGCTATTATGATTGATATCCATTATTTCATCAGGTTTTTCTCTTACTTGATCAGTTTTAACTTCATCTAATAGAGATTGTAGTTGTGCCCATTTCTTTCTTTTTATTCTATTCAATTACATTTATGAGCCATAAGGAGTCGTGCAACACAGCAATTAAAACCACTTAATCACTCATAGGGGAAAATGCAGCCTGATCAAAGAAAATATTTTGGATTAAAAGTGGCCCCGCGATGAAATCAGTACCTTGAACCCCATGTACCTTGAGATTGTAAAGAAAAAAAAACCATTTGCCACTCCCAAAAAAATATATATGTGTGACAAATATACATTTTAATCCCCATGAAGACTGCCATACAGGAGGGTACTGATAAGGTCATTGGTAATAAATAAACAGTTTTCACAGAATTAAACATTTCGTGAGCCTGAGTGACTGTGCCCTACGCGACAGCTCCTGGGCTAATTACATTTCTAATTTATATAAACTATGGGCTATGGATGTAGTGTGATAGAACGGCAAAAGAATGCAACCGTTTTTGGTCAAGAAGCAAGGACATAGTTTAAAAGAACTGACCACTGCCAGAATCAATAGTGTCTTTCTATAATAGAAAACGTTTAGATATAAATCTTAATAAGTGAATTTTTGTGGGCGAAAATCAATAAATAAAATTTGCAGACGCAAGCCTAGTAACTACTAATATGTACTAAACTTGTCCAGAAAGACATCATATGTACAAGGTTGGACCTATTTAATCTATTTCAGAAGGAACTCTCAGTTAAGAACTGCATGGACTGGAAAAATTTAGCTGATTAAATAGGTTACAGATCAACAACTATTCAAAAGGAAAAAAAAAAATCACCCAAAATAGGTAAAAGTACGTCACATCATTGTACTATTGAGCAAAAAGGGTAGATAATATGGTCTGATGCATCCATAAATACAGTAGAGCCCCGAAAGCTCCGCCAATGTGAACCGAAGGGTGGCCAACTTTGTGAAAATGCTAGGTTATCGATATTGGGATTGAAAAAGAATAAGTACGATTATTTACTCAAAAAAAATATTGCACTGCACTTGTATGTATTGTTTGCTTGAATTGGACATAATGTCCTGTTCGGTATCGTTCTGGAACCACTATTTGACCTCCTTTTCACTCACTTCTGCATATCCAGGAACTCCTTTCAGGAGATCGAGTAAGTTAACATTTCGTACATCATCTTATTCAACGAACTTACTTCTCTCGTGATCAATGAGCTTTCGCCAGAAACAAACTAATGTTATCGACTCTTAACTCGTTCCAGGCATCTGCAACCCAGCCATCAACATCCAATAGGTTGATTTTCTTTAAGTTCTGAAAAAGACCTTGAACATCATTGTTTGAAGAAAGAAGAGAGGATAACAGTTTACACCTATATCTAATCTTGAGACTAACCAAATATTCCTTGGTCGACTGGATGACATAACGATGTGACATTGGGTGGTAAAAACATTGCTCGTATGTTCCCGTTTTTTTAACTCTTCAATGTTTCGGTGCGAAGACGCGTTATTCAAAATCAGAATATCCTCCTTTGGCAGATTTTTAGATTTTAAAAACTGCTCAACAGATGGAATAAATACGTCATGCAACCATTCTTTGAAAATTGTACAGCTCATCCAGGCATGTGGCTAGTTTCAGTACCTAACTGAAAGTTTATGCATTTCAATGTGCTTGACACGTGGTATCTTTGATTTTTCTATGAGAAGAAGTTTTAATTTGTGTTCACTTGTTGCATCACTGCATGCTAGGATTGTTATCCTCTAGTTATTCCTTTTATAACTTAACCCTGTTTCATCACAATTGTACAATTGCTCTCTGGTCCAACTTTCATAGCTTCGATATTTATAGCTAGTGGATATCAATAAGAAAGTCACGCATTCTTGAAAGTTTTCCTTAAATTCAAAAATACCCTCTGTGCTCCCTGACAGTTCTTCCCCACAAATACTAAATTGACGTAATGCATAGTATTTCTTCCAGAGATCAAGTCAGACAATGCTTTTGACAAATTTTGATCATTGTCAATTTTTAAATTCTTCGTAAAATTTGTGAAGCCTTTCTCTTGCAAGATTGACTCACTAATTTGCACGCCCATCTCTTTGTTTGGCGAAACCAAACGCAAAGAGCTTCCCTTGCCACATGAAGATAATTTTTCTCCATACTTTACCTTGATTTCAATGTTTTTGTACACATTCTGTTAAACGCCATGACTTAATTTCTGTCCGCTTCTTCTTCCAGGCTCCAATCACCAGTGCCGGTTTATCCATTGGACACTTGGGATCCGGAGGTGCCCAGAAGGGACTAGATAAGCTGGACTTAACCAGATTTTCTGGTCATAAATTTCGATCATCCAATTCCAAGGGGGCCTGCACCCAGGGCCCAAAATGAGCTTATATTAATCGACACTGCCAATCATACTTTTGCCGACTCCCAAGTCCTTAGCCACTGCACTGACATTTTCTTTCTTATTCAGTCTCTTTAATCAAGGACGTCTTAAGGCATGGGCCAACTGGGCCCCGGCGGAGGGTCTCAACCTTCGTGAGGGCCTCGTCTCGTTCTTGACTCTGCTTCAATAAGATCACGATCCAAATAATTTTAATGGTCGAATGTCCTTCCTGGACATATTCACCAAAAAAGACGGAATTTCCCACTATATGTTGCTGTTGGCAGTTGGTATTATTTTGTGTTGTCGTCCACGTCTAGGCCTAGGTTTATTACCATGCACAATCATTAATTATTTAATTGAAAGGCGGCAGTAGGTTGAGCCTGTTAGTACCTAGAATTTTTAGATAATGTGAGTCATGCACATTTATTTGTTTCAGACAGACGTATAATGGAGAATATTAGGACCCCGTGCAAAGTCAGATTTTGGCTCCCAAGCCGGATCTTACGTACTTCGCTTCAATCAGGCTTTGGACCCCATGGAATCCTGCCCCTCCTGCGATGCGAGGGTGTTCGTTTCGGTACTGGTTTCAGATTACCGTTGGTGCAAGTATCTGACAACGTATTCTGTATACTCAGGGTCCTCAAGAAATCTTAAGACATCCCTATCTTTAATACCCTCAACTTTTGCTCCATAGACAAGTTAACTTATTTTTTAACGGAAAATGCCATCTTAGAGTACTCTGTCCAACATCCACAAGCTTTGAAACAGCTCTGAACAATACAGTACGCACAATCACTCGCATCGAGTTGCGTAACGCGGTTAAGAAATCGACTTCATCCTGGCAAAGTCTGTAGCTAAACTGAACGTGTGCCGGCGCCAAACACATGGTGGAGGAGTGTGAGTGCTACGCCAGACAAAGAAATTCGGAACCTTGAACGGGTCTGCACGTGCGGATTTTTCAACCTGCAAGGAAGTGGCCGAGTTTTCCGTACTGCCGGGTAATGGATTGCTGAGTTTTCGGGACTTTACTGCAGCGGTTCTTAAACTTTCGATCACTGCGGCCCACCTTTATATATCAGCCTGAAATCGAGGACCCCAAGACTTTGAACACCCCTCCCTGACTTATAACACATGGTTGAATGATTTAAGAAAGTTCTTCAATTACTCCAGGACTCCCTCTGCTACTTATACAGACTTTTTAACACTTCAAAGCAGTTAAAATTCAAATATAATTCGGTGTATTTTAACAATATATAACTAGGCACTGTACGTAAACTTCCCTGAACACTTGGGCTTTGAAATCTAAAAAAAAAAAAAAAACTAATAGATCTTACTTCGTTTTTTCTCTCGTTATTATTTTTAGTGGTTGGAAAGTTTAAAAGGTTTCAAATTTTAAAGTGTTTGGTGTTTTATTAATTTTTTTGGCATCTTTTAATGAAATAATCATGTTTCAAAAACTGAAAGCATTGATTAAGATAAGAAAAATGAAGCGAAAAGTACACTTAAAAAGGTAATTTGTCTAACTATATAAAATAGCAGATTGCCCTGACACGCCCCAACTTGTTACAGTTTCAAATTAATATGAAACCAAAAGGGAATTGTAACATATTTTACTTATGCAATGGGAATTTTCAAAACTTTTAAAATACCAGCTGACAAACAAACTCTTCCTGGGGTCTAAAGAAATTTCCCCCCGATTTTTTACGATTGCTCCAGGGTCAAAACACGGAGTTCCCTGCGAGCCATAAAACTTCCTATCATTGTCCTGCTATGTTGCATCCACCGTCCCTAATTATCTTTCAAGATGTTAAACTTTTAAAAGGGGGAAAGATTTCAGAAAAGTACGGCTCAGCCGCTTTTGAAAATGTTACTTGAAGGCAAAAAAACCCGTGCAGTGCATTTTCGAAGCATCTTTACAATGACCGAATTTTCCGTGCTAACCGCTTGGAGGGTTAAACACTAGTGTAGCACGTCCTGAGTGGACTCCGTATCGAAGATTTTTTGGGGACCCTCTTTTCAACCACTTAAGAGTTTACGATTTTTTTTTTACTTAAATGTCTGGGCCACTGTACTTTGGGGGCCCCGAATCATTCATACGGTTGATACTGCGGTTGCCACGCACTGGCATTAAAGCCGTGAAAAATTTGACATTGTTAGACAATGAGGTGTCTTACTTTCTATTTTTACAGGATAAAAGACAAATTAGGATCCACAGCTTCAAAATGATAACTGTTCTGTTAATTGAGCTAAAATTGCACAAAATTGGTTTGATGATCCCAATATTAATGTTCCACGTCTCACATGACCTTCAAATTTACCAGATCTTAAGGGGATTGAGAAAATCTAGGACATGTTTTAACATCGTGCAAAAAGGAAACATGAACACTCTCCAACTTTGGCTACATTGAAGGAACGATTAACATTCTAAAACTTGGTACAGATGTGTTCTTTTGCAAAATTCACATGTACTGAAACTCGATAATTTACATTTGATTCACAAACGAAGAGACAACAGTCAGTCATGTTATATACTATAATTATTAATATTAAAAAAGAGTGCTAAAAGTGCTTCGGGCCTGAAGATCATCTCAATTGCTTACTTAATTGAGCCATGAATGGAATGAGCTAATCATTACAAAAAAAAATATTGAATCAAAATTTCACCCTTAGAATTAAAAATAATCCAACGTACATTTGTGCTTAATACTTTTTCCAGTATGTTAATGAACTAATCTTACAAACTGAGAGACTAAAACACACAGAAAATGGTTAAAGCATCAAACTGAATACTACATTTCAATTCTTTGCAATATGCAATAAAAGATTGATTTCATAATTCCAATTAAACTACTACAAAATGAGATTAGAACAAGAACTTACATGGCAGAGCTTCTTACACAAGTGGTCACTTTTGTGGAGTTGGCCGGAGTTTCTTCAAATGTATACTTCGGCCTAAAAATATTTCAAAACATAATTATAATTAAAAGAGGGTATAATTAAAAGAGGTTCATTAATAAAGTTGATAATAACAGTTTTTGATCACTTTGAGCAACTTTATATAGTCTGTTCTTTAATAAATGCCATTTGAAAAAAAATGAATTCAAAATTTTTAAATTTCCTTAATTTATCAAAATGTTTCGAAAGTTTGATTTTCAAAATAAAATACTGGTTAGCACCCAAGAAACAAACGCTTAAAATAGCAATCTAACTATAGATACTTAAGGTATTAAAATCATTGTGCAAAAATTAATTTAATTAGCATCTCAAGCAAGCTAAAATACATGTAATTAAACAGTTAAAGGAAAATGCCAAATATCAATACAGGCCACAATTACTTTAACCATACAAATTTTACTTTACCACAGAAATTTTGTAAATTTCTGCACTAAATAATTATAAATGAATAGCTTGCACAATCATTTTGACAGGGACTGCAATTTGGGGTTAATTAAGTCGAATTAAAAATTACGGGTTGATCCCCCAATAGTTAACTTCAAAGTCTGAAATATCTAAACAATAATTTGCAATATCTAAAAAAATACATACATTAAGAGAGGAGGTGAAGAACATACACAATGATATTAACCATATTCACATAGGAAAGCCTGATCAAAAACACTACCCACGTGAGGTTTAACAGATATCGAATACAGCAAAACCATAATGCAAGGAGTGTAAACAGCTTAATTAGGTTAAAAATTAGGTTAAACTTAATTGTACAACAACTGCAAACATAAGAATTTGATTTTACAAGATGTGTTAAAAGTTTTGATTATAAGCAACGATACCCATTTGACAATGACTATTCATGCATTACGGTACATTTTCAAAAATGCATGGGAATAACCATTTTATTTGCAAAATATACTCTTTTAAGGAGAAAGGGTCTCCATTAGATCTCCCCTTAAGCACGTCTGTCTTTACCTCGGAGAGAATTCAGGAAGGGAGGAAAATGAAATATTTAGTATTTAAAAAAAAATATTATAATTTGTTTTTCTAATAAAATATTGAGTTTTATGAGTAAGTCTAAGCCGTTTTTAAGAAAATAAAGACAAGAACAATTCTTTTAAATCAAAATTATCTAGATTTTATAGGGTACTGTCAGGGCCGATCCTAGCCGGTGTGCAGCGCGTGCACTGCACAAGGGCGGCCGCATATAGTTTTATCAATCAAGCAAAATTTTGTACAATTTCTCAAAATAAAGCTTATAATAAGTCGAATAAATATGCTGAATTTTAAATAGTTATTGAAAAATCAAAATAAGTCTCGATTTCCCGATAGATAGCATAGTTTAAGACGAATAGAATGTTAGTGCACAGTGTATTTTTGATGAGTATTTTCTTATACAGGCCTTGAAAACTATAAGTACAAACTAAGAAAGGTGATAGAGAACCCCGCCCTGTTTTGCAATGGAAATCGGACTAATATAATAATATAACAGGGTCTATTTTTTTGTTTAATACTGAAAAGTTAGAAATTTAACAATTTTTATGAATTTATTCTAAGAATTAATGTAGTTATTGAAAGCAACATCCAAGAGCATTGTTCCGCGCATGATACAGTCAAGAGATGAATTGTGCACTCTTTTCGTAGATTCATATTTTGCAGTTAAGTATAGTTTAAACTAAGTAATTTAAGTCACAAAATATAATAGATAAACAAAATTCCCATAAGCTTAGTTTTAAGAAAAAATTCTTAGTGGTGGAAAACTACCAGGGATAGAAACTTATATATAAGTGAATTAGAAAAAATAATGTAGACCAAGAAGTCAGATGTCGCATCAAAATGCTTCCAAAATAAACATAGAAAAACTATTACAGAATAAATACCTATACTTACAAGCTTTTAAGTAACTATAATTAGAAAGTTTCATTCAGTTAGCTATAACTACTACAATAGTTATAAGTTAGGTAACAACTATACATTTTTAAACATCTTTCATATAAAGTGAAAATCGCTTAACACGAAACTGATGGGACTGAAATATTTTTTTCATGTTGAAAGAATTTCGTGTTATTGCCAAAAAAATGTAACACAATATATATATATATAAAATAGTATATAAAGTTTATTAAAGTTTATTTTATTTAAATAGACATGCATATATTTAACACAATTTCTTTTTGAAAAACAAAGTTTTTGGAAAAATAATCTTATTTTTTTTGCATCGTTTACTTTAGCGTCAGATTGTCAACAAATTGTTCGATGTTGTCCATTTTGTTATTCATCTCATCACTGGAATGTGCATTTGCGCATACTTTTCATGACATTCCACATTTCTTATGTTATGGGAACAAGAGCTGCATTATTCATTTTCTTCGTTGGAATCTGCATCAAAGATATTTTTTGAACTATGACAAACTAAAAAATGTCTTTGTCTGCCATAATAGTGGTTGTACACACAATATCATCTACTGCAATGAATTCTTCGGATAATACAATAGGACAGTCCAAGCCAGCCAGTATTTTCCGTATTTTCTTCAATCCCAGAAGGGAAATCTTTTCGTGTAAGAAATTTTAATTTCGTGTTAATAGAAAAAAATGCGTGGAAATATGTAAGAGTTTGTCGGGACCGTTGCATTATTTTGTCTTAAGCGTTTTCGCATTAAACGCATTTCACTGTACGTTTTAAAATCTATTTTGCTCTAACTTTCATGTGAACGTTACTTAGAAGCAATCTTACTCCAATCTATCAGTCTCCCCCCCCGCTCTAATCAATTCATACATAAATCAAACAAAGCCGATTCTAGAAGCACAATAATTTCTTCGGGCTGGAAAAATTAGTTTCCCTTGTCTAGAAGCAAATCCAAAAACCTGACGTTCTCACGAGCATTTTTATTTGAGATTCTCAAAAAAAATTTAATAATCAAAAGTTAAGATAGACAATGGACTGAGACAGACAATGCGTTTCTCAGTAAGAAAACAGTCGCAAACCCACAGGTGGCAGAAAAGAATTAATTACCTGACTTGTCATGGTGGCTGACTTGGATGACCTTTCACTAGGGAAAAATTTGAATCAATGCCCCCATACACTTACGGTCGGCACATATATTTACATTAAGCAGAAAACATCCAGAGAAACATTTCTTTCCTGTACAATAGGTTTCCTTTTTAATTTATTTTATGAACTGCTGTACGGAAGGCTTCTTATATTCTCCAAAATAATGGAGTATCATATTCTGAGAAATTTAAGACTAAGAAAAAAGGATCTGCATGAATGACACATTTATACATCCCGAAAATTACGAGTACATTCAGTCTTCTCAGAAAGCCAGAAAAGTTGTTTTACAGTTAATTATTAGGTAGTCTTTGTAGAGATTGCCCGATGCGTCTAAAGGTAGGGGAGAAACGAAAGGAAAACTAGCCATATTCAAAATAACTCAATTTATTCACAGTACCAACAACAACTCAAATTAAATTAACCAAAGTTAAGAGATGCACCCAATTATCAAGTATGGAGAGCAATTAACGAGGTACGCGAGATATGAGAACACTTTAAATAATTAGAACATTTACGTCTATTCAATGACTTTTACCTCCTACGTACCTAATCTAGATTAATACTAAAGTGACAGACCATCAACTTAGATATTAAAATTTTCAGCAACTAAATATCTACTTCTCACTTTAAAAGTTTAATTAATCACTGCTCCCGTTAGCAGTCTACCATCTCTCTCTTTTCTAACCTGAAAGTTTCAACTTTATATACAAGTCTTAATTTGCAGGGTCACTTCTTCTTTGGGGGGAAGAAAGTTTTATATAATATAATTTTTAATGACCCAATATTTCCCAAGAGGATTAGTACTTTAAGAGAACACGCATGCAGATATATATAGACCCGTCACCTCTTTGTAGAAGAACTGACTTACACATACTTTCCGTTACACGAGGCCATGTAAAGCAGTGATGCACGTTAAATCTGTCGAGAACTGAAACGTCCTCCCGAAGATGTGGTGTGGTATTTAGGAGAGAAGGGGGTGCAGCTCAAGTGTAGTCCACGTCACTTGACCATGGTTCAAAATTACGTGGTCCATCGCCGTAAACCCTCGTGTAGCTGTACAATGTGACGTTAATATTCACTCACTCACCCGTTAAACGAGATTTTTGGTTTAGTACTTTTTTTTTTATTAAATTATATTTTCTGAGTAAATGCAGTTTTTTTTTATTTCTAATTATAAAATGTCTATGTTTATTTCAAAGGTAATATTTTTGTTTGTTTATTATATAATTAAAGTATTTTGTCGCTATTATGATCTACAAGCTGGCCAAAAAAATAATGTTTTACTTTAATACAGGTAGATGAGTTTATAGTTTCAACGTTAAGTATTAGTCAAAATATGAAAAATTCTCTAGAGGACGGCACATTAGGTCTTTGCACGAAAGCGGTCGACACCCTAGGATCGGCCCTGGCTACTGTTACATAAGAGTAATATATTTTTGCTTAGTGAATCAAAAAATTTAGATACAACTTTCCTCCAAACATCAACTCTTGCAACAGGTAAGTCGACGTATGATGAACGATATTTAGTGGCGAAAAGGGTCTCTAGGTCAGAAAAGTATTTTGAGATCATAAAGAAATCGTTTAACAACTGAATGTTCAGAATCGTGTGAAATCGAAAGTCGCAAAGTACACCCCTGATATTGGAAAATTTCGCTAAACTTTGCAGAGACAATTCGTGTATTAAAATATTTTTTTATTTAACTATATTGAATAAAAAATATTTATATTTTATGTGTGTATTTCTTATTTAAAAACATGTTTAAAAGATATATAATACATAATCAATGTACAATTATAATTTTTCATTTATGTATTGAAGGAATAGCTATACATTATATTTATTTTTATGTTAATAAATATCCTTAAATGATGCAAAATTAAAATATAATAAAGAACTAAATCTGTATCCCTAACTCTGCATGTATCGTCAAGGGAATCGAATTGATTCAAATATTTCCTATAGTGTGGCACTCTGAATCATATTAGTAGATTGGTTTGGCATGCAGCTGCTAAAAGGTTCCTGACCCCTATTTGAACATATTATAACTTATTGTGTGTGATCATTAACTCTACTTTAAGTTAAAAAAAATACTTCTAAATGCATTAATACCAATGAATATTATAATATTAAATAACTGCCGTTTTCAGTAATGCTACTCAATAACTAAAATCATATTGCATACTGTGAAGCAAGAAAAACTAGCATTGTTTCAAATAAAAGACATGATTCAAAAATCTAATTATTAAAAAATGAATAAATTTAAAAAAAAAAAATTCAAATGCATTTAAAACATATTTCAGAAGTAAATGTAGATAATTTGACTTTACCTAGAAACAGTTTTTAGGATTTAAAGAAATTACTTTAAAATAATTCAGGTAGCTTTTTAAAAACAATCAGATAATCATGAGAGTAACAAAAATGTATATTTATAGATAAATTATAAAAAATGAGGTTTACCTATCAAATTCTCCAAAGAGGGTATAATGATGACTTTCTTTGATGCCAAAAATATTGTGGGCTACAGTTTGTAAACATGTTTTATAAAATACCTTTAAATTCATACTATGTCCACTAAGACTCATCCCAATTTCGGGACCCCTGAAAATACATTTAATTTTAAAAACAAATATGATACCTTCAGAATACAAATTAATAAGTGAAAGACTAGGAACCAAAGGATATAGAAATCAGAATCATAAAAAGTGAAACTGTACTGAATTTCTTACAAAAAAAGAACAGGAAAAAGAATAAATGATTATTCACATGTTACATAAAATACTTACAAGCACAAACGGTCTATGATTAATAACATCATCCGTCTATAAAAAGATGCGTAAAAAATCATACACGAGTTAATCTAAGTACCCCATATAATACCATATCCAAAAGAAAATGCATTAATATTTTATACAAAAACTTCTTAAAAATATTTCATTTAGTGGCCGAATCAGTTTCACACAATACACTAAAAAAGCTTATTAACGGCTGTGGTAAAATTTCTCTTATAACTTGAATTGCAAAAACTTAATTGTTTAATTTTGTTTTCCTTTTCACTTTGGAAATTGTTATAAAATTGAGATCTTAAAAAGCAAGCTAATTTCATTTGATAATCTTTGAAGATTATCCTTATCCAGACAAAATTCAAATCATTTTTCAACACATTTTTGAAACATACTTCAAAGTTATTTTTCATAACCTTCTCCTCATCCCCATAACTGAAGTATAATAGAATTGTAAGGTATATGTTTTTAAGAAAAGAAACAATATATGTTTAATAGTTTTGCAATCTTCTTCAATTTTACAAATGTATAAGTTCTGGAAAAGTAAGAAGCAACTATACACAGCATCAAGTACACCAGACTTCATTTTGCCGTATATGTCATTTTAAAATGCAATAGCTATGTATAAATCACATCTAAAATACTAAAGAGGATTAATTTACATTAAAAAAATCAGAAATGGTTTTTCTTTCTATCTGTAATTTGAACTTAGAAAGCCGCAGAACATAAGTTAATTCACTTTTCAACTGAAACTTCTGCACTACTTTTTGCCGAGAGATATTTGAGGTAAAAGTGATCCTCCCCCTACCCCCCCCCCAAAAAAAAGGTGCATACATAAATTATACTTGAGACATTTTTAAAGCACTAAATTAGGAAGAAAAACACATTTTTACAACATTTTAAAATTAAGAAATGTTCTT
Source organism: Trichonephila clavipes (assembly GCA_019973935.1). Taxonomy (NCBI): domain Eukaryota; kingdom Metazoa; phylum Arthropoda; class Arachnida; order Araneae; family Nephilidae; genus Trichonephila; species Trichonephila clavipes. The sequence goes on along the minus strand of BMAU01020679.1, from coordinate 282,307 downwards.
ACCAAGTACTAAATGGAAGCTCATCAATACCAACTTTACCCTGTAAATAAAAAACTAAATTAAATAAAAATTAAACATCAACAAGAAAAAAATATTTCAAGTAATTTTATTTTTTCATTAAAAAAGGGAGATTAATGCTTTACAATTTAAAACTGAAGAAGAAAACACTGTTCATATACATGCTAATTAAAATAACCATTATTGTTATGTTTCCTGAATACTTAATTTCACTGGTCAGTTTAAATGATTATATCCATTTTTTTCTTTATGTTATTCCAATGTAATTCAGTCCATCTTTTACACATTTTGGTTTATTTCCTTAGATGACACAGAAGACATGTATACAACACAAAGAATATTACATAACTGATTCTACAAGCTAAAAAAAAATACAACTCTCAGATGGCTTGCAGCGCCATCTATTCATTCTACATTTAATTTGCAACAATTGCAACTCAAATAAAATGCTATTAAAAATAGATTCGACCTTTTGTCTATATTTAAATAATTAAAATCAATCCTTATTAATTCTAATTTTTATCAAAAATTTGGGGGGGGAATATTTAAGTGTTATAACACATTTAATTTTACAGTAATTCTAGAAGAACACAAGTATAAATATTATTTTTAGGACAATGTGAATTTAGGTACTCTAATGACAGACATTTGCTAAATTCTGATCTATTTGAATAGTAAGTTGAAGATTTAGCCCGCGTTTTAGCTCAAGTTTCAGATACTTGCAATAGTGAATTTACAAACATCTAAATAGGACACATTTTTTGGTATGTTTTTATAATTTATTGAATTGTTTTCCGTATTTATGACTTTCCACATAATTCCCGATTAGAAATTTAGACAGGATGCGATTGGTGACAGTAAATTTCAACTTTAAATTGCAATTTGTGAAAAAAATACCCAAAAGACGCATTTCTAGAGCCTGCGAGCTGTGGTAGTCTAACAATATGAGAATATCTAAACTTCTGATAATATATATATAGAAAGAGAGAGACAATACAAAGGATTACGAATTTATGCCGTATTTGATAGTTAAAATTCTTGCTTTGACTGCCATAATTGAGGACATTTGAAAGATAAAATTGAATGTTTCACTGAAAAAACCGTTAACCCTTTGATCCCAGAGAAACCATCAAAAAATTTCACTTCAGAGGCAAATAACACCACAGCAGTAATTTAATGATTTGTATGGACTAAAAGTAAAGGGAAAATCTAGCAACAGTTTTGTCTACAAAAATGATTTGGATTGTACAAGTAAATCAGTTCCATGAGTTAGTCACTGCGTTGTAACTTTTAACAGATTTTGTAGTTCACCAGGTAATCATTAAAGAGCTTTGTAGATTACTTACGGCGATTTTAGAGGTATTTCATTATTGAGAAAGGCAAGTGATCCAAAATCATGAAAGTACAGCAAATTTATCAATTTTAAAAGAGGTGGGAAACATATTTTTACCTAGTCACAAAAAAGATTAATCTGAGAAAGCTAAATTTTATCTGTTTCTCTCTCCACCCACCATGGAGTTCAAAGATGAAGGCAGTCCACCCCGGTCACTTGAAAATTACTAAGCTGACCACTTCCCTAGAGGCTAAAATATAGTACTATAGCATCCAGCAAAGATTTGCATGAAACCTTCAACAACGTCTTTGAGTATTTGGAAAAAAACCAATCTTATTACCAACCAATTGACTGAAGTGTACTCTCTTGCCACTGGTCTACAAAAAAGCACACCACTGTTCTTACGGCAGACTGCACATGACAAACACGGTGGTCGGTAAGTCAACACATGGTTGTTCAACGATTGACCCAGATTACATCCCCAGCTGCCACACCAGATCAACTTTGGCAACATGTGGAAGCTGCTTGGTCTGCTGTACCCCCAAAAACACATCCAAAGTCTCTTTGAATCAATGTCGAGGCTTGTGGCAGCGGTGATCTCCAACAATGGCGTCTACTCTGGCGTTTGATTCTGGCAGGAACCACACTTCACAGAAGTCTATAAATTTAATCATTTGATACTTGGTCAACATGTTATCTACAAAATAAATTTTGTTGTCTCTTGTCTTTCTTTGTGTTGCATTTACGGTGGCCAGCAGTGTATATAGTTTAAGCATTTTGTTTGTTTACAACTAAAAAAAATAATGTACAAATTAAAGTACAATATAAATAACTTCCAAATACGTATATCTGTGATCCAGAAGTTAAATAAAGAAAGGAAGAAAAAATATGTAAACAAAGGAAGATCAAAAGCAAGGAAAAATTACTGAGAAGCAGCTGCATGAGCTACTTTTTCATGGATTTTACTGTTTACTAAAAGAATTTGATCCCATGGAAAGATCATGGGGTCCGGTACCATAGTGTGGCAATTCCTCACTTTAACAAGAAATAGTAAATCTTTGAGAGTAGTAAAGTTCTATAAGTGAAAAATTAATATAATTCTAGTGTTAAATCTTAGGAATCAACCAAGAAAGGTAAAGCAGAAATGCCTGAAGAAAAAGATGTGTTGGATAAACTAAAGATGAAAATAGAGCTACTTTGGAATAGAAGACAAATGATAAGGAACCTGTAGAAAAGGAAAAGAAATTAAACTGAAGAAGCCACATCAGAGACTGATAATGCCAAAGAAAGGAAGTATGAGACAAAATTTTAGGGGGGGGGGAGGCACCAGTATTTATACAAGTTTAAGGAGTAAACTCCAGTCGTGCATCACAGCGATGCACGTTAAATCTGTCGAGAGCTGAAACGTCCTTTCGTTGGTGTGGTGTGGTAGTTAGGAGAAGGGTGCCTGCTCAATTGTCGTCCACGTCACTTGACCATGGTTCAAAATTACGTGGTCCGTCACCAAAAGCCCTCGTGCAGCTGAACAGTGCGACGTTAATACTCAATCAATCAATCAACCAGCCGTGCGTCGGAGCCGACACACAGTTTTTTTTAATTTATTTTAACATTTTCAAAAAATTTTAAACTTTGAATCTGAGTTTGTTTCTCTTATTTTTTTTTGCCACACTATTAAATAAAATATCTATTCTTTACTCAAAAATTAACATTTTAATTTCTTTGTGAGTAACTAAGATTTAAAAATAATGGGAGATTTTTTTGGTGCTATTATTATTATTATTTTCCTTTTCTTAGATTGTCTGGAAAAAAGAAGCTCATTCTTCAAGAGCCTTTGGATTTATTACAGAACCTACGATCAGAAATCAGGGATGCACTAACAGATGATTTTTCAGATGAAGAAGTCCCAGAAAATAATCTACTGAAAGTTTCGTTAGATTCTTAAGATGACGAGCAAGAGACTGAACAAGACTCAAGGTGCAGTAGTTCATGTTAAAAAATACATTTCCTACCCCAGGATATAATGCTTTAAAAAAACATTCAATCGAAACCTCACTCAAAATGCACAACGTGTAATGAATTTTTATGTAAAGGGTGTTTTTTTGAGAGGCATAGAACTTTAAATTGCAATAAAACAACGATGTATTATTCGATTGACATGAATTTTTTTTTATTCGAAAGATAATCTTGTGGCATTACATTTTAAATATGATTTCTGGCATAGGACTGCCACGGCTGGCTCGGATGTAGTCCAATCTGGAGGTCCAATTTTCGATGACCTTTTCCAACATTTGTGGCCGTATATCGGCAATAACACGGCGAATGTTGTCTTCCAAATGGTCAAGCGTTTGTGGCTTATCCGCATAGACCAATGACTTTACATAGCCCCACAGAAAATCGTCTAGCGGTGTTAAATCACAAGATCTTGGAGGCCAATTCACAGGTCCAAAACGTGAAATTAGGCGGTCACCAAACGTGTCTTTCAATAAATCGATTGTGGCACGATCTGTGTGACATGCTGCGCCGTCTTGTTGGAACCACAGCTCCTGGACATCGAGATTGTTCAATTCAGGAATGAAAAAGTTAGTAATCATGCCTCTATACCGATCACCATTGACTGTAACGTTGTGGCCTTCATCGTTTTTGAAGAAGGATTCCACCAGCCCATAAAGCGCACCAAACAGTCAGTTTTTCTGGATGTAACGGTGTTTCGACATACACTTGTGGATTAGCTTCACTCCAAACGCGGCAGTTTTGTTTGTTGACGTAGCCATTCAACCAGAAGTGCGCTTCATCGCTAAACAAAATTCGCTTATGAAAATAGACCATTATTTTCGAAATAAAATTGCACAATTTGAAAGCGTTGTTCAAGCGTGAGTCTATTCATGATAAATTGGCAAACCAAACTGAGAATAAATCACTTGACAGCTGTTAAATCGGTCGCCATCTTGGAAAGTAATGCCAACTTAACTTCTATACCTGAAAAAAAAAACACTCTGTATTAAAAAAAACTGTTCCTTTGAATATCATCAAATAAAGTTTGAGTAAAATCTGTTTTTATGTGTGAAAAAGACTAAATAAATTCTAAAAATTTAATAATCTTTAAAAATAAATATTTTGTGCTGTAAAATATTAGTGTTCTCTGGTTATTTAGCATTTTAAATGATTTGTAACGTCTCTATTCACGTCCTTCCATTAATGAAATCCTCTTGGGAAATCTTTGGTCTTTAAGTTGTATTTTATTCACAACAAACCCTCTGAAGAAGAAAACCTGATTATTCAAATTAGGTCTGCTATATATAGTCTAGGTTTTCAAGCTAGATGTATAGATTGCTACTGATTAGGTATTATTCAATTTTATAGTGTATTTCAGATATTTAATAAGTGACTGAATTAAAGTGACGTTTGGTCACAAGAGTTAATTTGTGCTCAGATAATTAGGAAAGTAGATTGTTTCCTGAAATAAGTGGGTCGATATTTAAAGTCTTCTCATGTTTTGCGTACCTCGTTATTTATCCACATATTGCTTACATTAGGAACATCTCTTATTTAAAATTACTTTAATTGTGTAATCAATAAATAGATTGTTTTTGGATGTGGCTAGTCTTCCTTCCCTTCCCCCTACATAACCAGGCGAGAATGAGCGAACATCTTCACATTTGCGCTCAACTTTTCCTAACCCCAAGAGAGGAGTCAGATCCAATTTTAGGTTCTTGCCTGAACTTTTTTTTTTCCGGATCGGAAAATGTGATGGAATTTTTAGAAAGTATCGATAATACTCTTTAGCGTACTATGAGATACCCGCAAATTTGCTTTGTGCCTATTTGAAGGGACATTTCGTAGAACGGGCGCAGGATTGGTTTAAGATTATTGGGTATTCGTTTGTGCGTAGCACTGCAACAGATTTTGCACAACTAAAGGAGATGTAAACGGAAAATTTTCCTGTTGTTAGAAACAGGTCCGAACTAGAGGCGAACTTTTTTTCGTCGTACCAAATTAAGGGTCAGGCTCCATCGGATTTTGTTTATAATTTTAAAAAAAGTCCGAAAAGCGTTGCAATTAGAGATGTCGTAAGAACAATAGTTGGATTATATAATTACACATCCTTATCCTCAAGTTATTGATTACGTGGAAGTGAGGAACCCCACTACTAAAGCCCAACTCTTGCAGTTAGTAGCAAAGTACAAAGAAAGACACGCGGGCAGAGGATCCCAGGATCCGATCAATAATGTTGGAGAACAGGATTGGGATTTAAGTAGAATACCAGAAAGGCGTAAAGATGGAAACTGGCGGGATGCAGGTGTGCTAAATAGGCAGGATGATATGAGAGTGACAAACAGGGATTCGAATGGTTTTAGAGACCGTGGAGATGCAAGAAATCAGAGGTCCGAGAATAGGATCCGAGATGATCGAAGTGATCATAGATCCGATAATTATAGAGGTTGAAATGATTTGTTAATAGAAGTTCAAGTAATAATTGGACCGAGAAATCGAAGAAATAGGGGAAATTTCAACTTTTGAGCGATCGATATGAAGGAGGCGATCGGTTGCAAGTTTCAGTAAACCCTCCTAATAGAACTGCGGTTTTACCATTGACCCCAGTGGACTTTCGGTACGTGCCCGTACTATTGCATGAAACATTCATAAAAGCATTATGGGATACCGGTGCCGAAAATTCATTTATTTCAGAGGAAATACATCGAACATATTTTTCATATCGGCCTAAAAAGAGGTCGAATGCCAATATTGTGACTGCACAGGATGCCAAATGTACGAATTTAGGAATGGTTGAATTACAGGTCAGAATTAGGGAATTCACGAAAACGTGGTTTGCGCGTGATTGTTGAGATGCAGTACCAATGCATCATGGGTATTGATTTTATACAGGATACGAAGATAACTTTATAGATTTTGATCAAAAATCATTAATAATTCCCTCTGAGATTAAAGCGGTACCAGTAATAGAGGAGCAGATACAGATCGATCTTCCTCATATGAAGCTGGGTGATCATCAAAAAGATGAGTTACAAATGCTTTTTAATAGTTTTAGGGGACTTTTTTCGGATTAACCAGGGCTTACTCATCTTTTGTATCACGAAATAGATATGGGTGACAAACCACCAGTGGTATAGAGTCCATAAAGATTAGATAGGGTTAAGCAGAAGATTATTGACCACCATGTCAACAAAATGTTAGAGAAAGGTACAATTATATCTATCCAATCACCCTATGCATCTCCCATGGTTTTATGTCGTAAAAAGAATGGTTAGCCCCAAGATTCTCCAGAAGCTTACACATTCGCGATAGAGTATCGCACGTTGAACGCAATAACTAAATATCCTCTATATCCGCTACCGCTCATTGATGATTTAATCACAAATACCCCCCACGAGAATTATGTCCACTTTGGATTTAAGACCCGGCTATTTTCTGTTAGCGGCAAATCCCAAGGATATTATTAAGACTGCCTTCGTGGCCAAAAATGGTACAATTCTGTTTACTCGCATGCCATTTGGTCTCTCGGGAGCGGCTCCGAATTTTCAAAAAGCTATTGATATGATTCTTAAACCAGTTTGGGGCGTTTCGTAAGTATGTATATGGACGACGTCATCATTTCGTCTGCATCGTTTACACACCACGTAAAACAATTACAGGAAGTTTTTAAATTATTACAAGAAGCCGGTTTGACTTTAAACCGAAATAAGTGCCATTTGCCAACGAAGAATTCAAATATTTAGGTCTAGTCATCAGTAAAGAGGGGGTTCGAATTCATGAAGCGAAAGCAAAAGCGATCACGTAGATCGAAGAATGTTCGGGAGATAGCAAAGTTTCTGGGAGTGACAGGACAGTATCAAAAATTTATTAAAGAATATGCAGATGTTTGCGAACCACTGTATACAATGAAAAGGAAAAAGGTTAAACTTGTTTGCTCTGAGGAAGCGCAAGCAGTCCTTCAACGCATTAAAAAAGCCGTTACAGAAATACCGGTTTTGAAAATACCGAATTGTGACAATAAATTTTAGTTTACAGATACGAGTGCAGTAGGAATAGGCGCAGTATTGACGCAGAAACAAAGACCTATTGCATTCACATCGAAAATTCTAAGTAGGGCAGAAAGGAATTATACTGCCACAGAAAGAGAGTGTTTGGCTGTTATCTGGGAGTTAAATAAATATCGCCAATATTACGGGTCAGTGCTGGTGAAATTCAAAATAGACCCCGCAGCGCTAACAAAATTAACTAACGGAAAATTTTTTCCAGTAGGATGGTAAAGGTGGACACTTAAACAACCAGAGTTCAATGTGGAATGGGAACATCACCCAGGAACTCAGAATGCGGTGGCGGATAAGTTATCAAGGAACCCAGAAGAAAGTTTAGCTGAATCAAAATATCTAGCGCGGTTCTTCGGTCATTCGTGTAGTCGTCGAGGGAAAAACTAATAGAGGAACAGAGAAATGACCCCGAGTTAGGTAAAATTTATACATTTTTAGAAAATTCCGAGGATAGCTCAATTATCGCGGCAGTGTGCGAGAATTGATCCTATGATTTCAAGTTAATCAAAGGATTATGTTATTCTACACGAAATATTGTACCACTCTTGGAGAACTGAGAGTGTATATTCCGCAATATCTTCGAAGTGATGTTATGCACGAGTTCTATGACAAGCCAATGTCTGGACACCTCGGTAAAAAGAAAACATACCTTAAAATTAAAGATTCATGTTACTTTCCTTACATGAGAAAATATATATATAAATATGTCGCAACGTGTGACATGTGCCAACGTAAAAATTATAAAAACGCGTTTCCAGCTGGTCTTTTAATACTTATAGTAACAAATTATCCGAACGAAATAGTTTCATTAGATTTATCACGCCCATACACAGCTTAAAGAAAGGAACTACATTAATTTATTTTAGTGATAACAGATGATTTCTCTGAGTGAGTGGAAATTGTACCCTTGAGAAAGACCTGCGCTATAAAGCAATTGCGAATGCCCTATTTGAAAAAATTAAATATCGCGTTATTGAGCTCATATAAAAATGATTAGTGATAATGGTCATTAATTTATATCCAAAATTTTGGAGCACATATGTCACAGGTGGCAGATAAAAGCAGTTGTGTATAAACCGCAATCGAATAAAACAGAAAGGGTTAACCGTACCCTTTTCCAAATGATCTCTAGCTATGTAGAGGAGAATCATGAAAATTGGGACCAATTTCTCAAGGAGTTCACGTATGCCAATACACTGGTGTGCAAAACTTAAGCAACAGGTGGGTTTATTGCCAACACTTCACGAAAAATCATCTGAGAGACATGAAATTCAGAAATGAGGGAGATGACTCATCGTGACTCATGATGGTCTATCCAACAGGAAGAACAACAAGCAGATGTTCCTTAATATGGTATATGCCTTCCCCTCACTGCAATGGTTGCTTCGCACCGTCTCCGCATACTCAGAATCAGCTGGTGCAACATTCCTTGCGGTAGGAGTGCCCATTCTTCAATCAGCATCTGTTTGAGTTGTTGGGTGTTCTCCGGATGATGTAAGCGTGCTGCAATACGTCTCCCCAAAGCATCCCTCACATGTTCGATGGGATTAAAATCTGGGGAGTACGCTGGCTAATCCATTCGAGTGATATCTTCACTTTCCAGCAGCTCCTCAACAGCAAGAGTCCGATGTGGACGTGCATTGTCATCCATAAAAATGAAGTCTGGGCCAATGGCACCTCGGAACAGACGCACATGGGGAAGAAGTACCTCCTCACAATAGCGATCCCCTATTACAGACCCTCTATCGAAAATGTGGAACTCAGTTCGCCCGTTCAGCATAATGCCTCCCCAGACAAGAACTCCAGGACCACCGTAATGGTGTCTTCCCTTGATGTTACTGGTATAAAACCGCGTCCCTATCTCTCTCCAAATAAAAACGCGTTGAGAAAATCGCTTCTGGTACTTAACCGAATTTCATCCTTTAAGAGGACACGACTCCCTTGACAGTTGTCCAGTTTTTGTGCTCTCTGCAGCACTGTAAACGGTGGCGTTGGTGGTCAACTTTCAACGGGAGGCAGCGTTCAGGACGGCGGGCGAATAGGCCCCCTTTGTGAAGGCGTCTGGCCACAGTAAACCGCGACACTTGTCGCCCCGATGCTGTAGAGAGTTGCTCAGCAATGACGCTTGCTGACTGCCGTCGACCTCTTTTCCCCTGTAGGATGATATATCGGTCATCCTCTGCAGTTTTCGTCTTCGGACGGCCACCACCAACCTTTCTAACAGCTGTACCTGTGGTTTGGAACGCTTTCCAAGCGCGCGAAACGACACTCTGCGAACTCTGCAGCTACACTGGTGACGGCACGCCCCTCCTCCAGCTTTCCGATCATTCTTCCACGTGTGAAGTCGTCCAGGTGATTTCTTCTAGTCATATTTCACGAACAGACTCACGGGCACTTGCAGCGAGTATGTTGAATTGCGTCTGCGTCCTTCATTTTATTTTACTGTTGAACAGCACGCGCCGACATCACGCGTTTTGCGTACGCTCACGTCGCTTCTGACGTTTCATTCCGTATATTTGCATACGCATGACGTTTCTACTGACTTACGTGTTCACTGTACTATCTCCAGACGCCTGATCCTTTTCTGAAATTTCATGGTTATCTGCTTAATTTTTACAATGTTGCTTAAGTTTTGCACACCAGTATAGAACGGCTGTTCACGAGAGAACGGGTAAAACGCAGGCAGAATTATTTTTAGGCCAGAAAATTAATAACCCCTTTTCAGAAACTGGTGATGGTAACGGGCGGAGAGGACTTGGTGTGTGGTAATATTGATAAATTGCTTTGGGAGGCGAGGGGGAATACTAAGATTCAGCAGGAAAGATGGACAAAGTATTATAATAAAGAAGACAGGAAATTAATGTTTAAGTTAAAGATCTGGTATTCTGTGGTGCAAACACATCCTGTAAGCTCCGCGAACAAAAGCATAGTGGATAAATTCAAATCTAAATTTGATGGTACCTATGAGGTACTGAAAGTTGAGAACAACAAAGTCGTAATTTGGAAAACGGGTAAACAAATAACGGTGAATATAGACTAGATACGGATTTATCACCCAAGAGAAAGGGACGAAGGTGTTGTGGAGACTGAAGGGTTGGATAATAATGGATCTAGGGCAGCACGGACAAAACGATTAAATGGTAATAGATCTAGGGCAGCACAGGTAGAAAATGAGAATGGTAACAGATATAGAAGAGGAGCGCAGGTAGAGAGAAACTGATGGCAGTATAGGTTTAGCTAGAGAAGAGAGCAATAATGTGGAGCAATGGCGAGGTAAGCATATCAGGAGCGAAGATTCGGATGAATATTCGACTAATCAATGGCAGCATAGACAAAAATGGAGGCCGCCGGGCAGAAACAATTGGAAGAAGCGAGAAGCCCTCCTTCTTCATAGACGGACGATCATACCATCAAAAGAAGGTCCCCAGGGAACCACAAATGGAGTAAGAGGCGAGTCTCCACCTCTATTCATTCAGGGCCACCAACAAGGGAGAGGACCAGTAGAGAAGAGGCCAACGAAAGACATGTCCTGTCCACAAAGTTCAGTCCCTGTCCACCAAGAGGAGCAGAAGCAGCTGACAAAAGACAAGTCCTGTCCAGAAAGTTTAGTCCAGGTTTGACATGAGGAGCTGAGGCAGCCGAGGAAAGATCAGTCCGATCCAGACAAGTCCAGGCTGGGTGGTCAAGTCTATACCCCTTGCGCAACAAATGTCATTTCATCGGAAGACGAGCAATCCAGGAGGTCAAGTCCATACCCCTTGCGCAACAAATGTCATTTCAGCGGAAGACGAGCAATCCAGGTCAAATCCATATCCCTTGCGCAACCAAATGCGCGGCAACGAGAGGCTAGCGGCATCTGGAAGAACAAGCCCATTTATAAAGAGAGCTTGAGGAGTGGAAGCAGCAATGAATAGGAAAAGTGGAGTTCAACATTACGAGCGACGCAGCAAGGGAGCAGCCCAAGAAGGAGTCCATGGCTGAGGATTCGATGCGACCTGGATCAATTGGAGAATCGCTCAAGCCAGAGATCGATAAGCATAGAGGTATTTTGTGGAGATTCATAGGAAAGAATCTAAAGAAGGATGGCCAGGTTGTATTGTTTCTTTTTTCCTTAAGGCTACCTTTGGCTAATGTTAAATTGCCGAATTTGGAATATTTTTTTCAGTTATAAAAGTACTCTAACATTAATATTATATTTTGGCTACACTATCCTGTAGAGAATAACTTATTTTATCATACTACTCATTTTTATCCGAGTTGACACATTTTTTCTTTTATAAAATGTGTTTTGCATTTTTTTCTATACCGTAATGCTAAATGAACTATCCCTTCGCATGACAAAAGGAAAAAAGTAATTTATTATATATTTTGAAATTTTAAAAACACTATTATAAATAAATGCATGAGTTACAATGTCACAAATTTTTATAAAAATTGATGAAATTCTTCTGTTCGAAAATGTGTTCCGCGTGAAGTTCACGCTCTCGTACATATGGCGAAAACAGCCTTAATGACAAGCATTCAGGTTATTTTTGTACAGAGCAAGTCTCATTTTCTTGAAATGTTGAACTGTGCAAAAGTTGTCGCTGAGTTGAGTGCATTTTTCTTGTTATTTGAAAAATGAACTTTCGTACATAAAATTCTATTCCTAAAGGTGGAAAACATTAGTTTATTTACATTTGTTTTGCTACAAGATAAGACTTAGTTATTGTGCGAGAATTCCTTGTATAGTTTGTGTTTATAATATTGTTTGTTTGAAAGCTGTACATATTTATGTATGTATTTACGTATTGATGTATAGGTATATAATATCTGTTTGAGACGCGGCGCAAATAGGGGGGAAACTAATTATAACCCTAAAAGTGCAGCGAGAATGGATGGGAGTTTAGTGAAAAAAACAGATGGTATTTATTTATGGGAAAGTTTATACTTAAAATTATTGGTACTAGACATATACTTTTGAATGTTGAATATTTTCAATGTATACAGTCACTCAAAAAGTATTGGGACACACTTGGTATGCATAATTGTAAAGCCATTTATAAATATATTTATCATATTAAAAAAAAACAAAATTAATTAAGTAATATTTTAATATTTAGTAAACAGTATATAAGGAAAATTTTATTTGTATTATAGAATTATAATTTGATCTAGCTTTTCAAATATAATTCAAAGGCACACTGGAGTCAAAAAAGTATTGGGACACTTTTGAAATGAGAAATTTAACAAATATACAGTGCATCAATAGAATTTAATTTTACACTACTTTTTTAGACTAGAAGTTTAAACACAAATGTTTCAACAGATAAGATTATTTAGAGAAAAAATGGTGAGAAACAAAGATATATCGATTGATGTGCGAAATCTCGTAAAAAGTAATTGGAAATAGGGGAAATCAATTCGCTGTATATGAAAAATATTGAAATTGAGTAAGTCTAGTGTTTTTAACATCATGAACAGGTTCAAGAAAACAAACAGTGTTGAAAATAAGCAAAGATCAGGGCGTTCAAGGATATTTAATGAACGCGAAGATAGGTGGATTGTGTGTGAGAGAGACAAGTACATATTAATCCATGAACTAGTGCATTAAAAATGACTTTGCAATGTAAAAGTAGGTTCGGAAAATCAGTAAATCCTGAAACTGTCGTAAGTGTTTTAAGAAAACATAAGTTTCATGGCAGAGTACCTCAAAGAAAGCTGTACATCAGCAAAGCAAATAGACAAGCTAAGTTGGAATTTGCTAAAATGTGTGTAAGGCAGCCAACAGAATATTTGGAAAATAGAATTTTTGTTGATGAAAGCAAATATAACATTTTCGGATCGAATTGCAAGCAAAAATTTTCGTGGAAATCAAATTCAGCAATGCATGTCAAAAATTTACGGCCTACTGTCAAACATGGAAGTAGTAACCAAATTGTCTGGGGTTGCATGGCAAGCTCTGGTTTCTGGAATTTACATTTTATTTATGGTATAATGAATAAATATGTCTATCTTGACATTCTCAAGCGAAATTTAAAGCAAAGTGCGAGAAAGCTGGGAATCTAAGAGGATATTTTAAATTTTACCAAGATATTGACCCGTGACATACTGCAGATATTTGCAAGTAATGGGTCCTCCACTGATGTCCTAGAGTTATTAAAACCCCTGCACAAAGTCCAGACCGTAATCCCATTGAACATGTGTGAAATTATTTGCAGCAAAAACTATACGAGCACCAAATTTCTAACAAGCAGGATTTGAGAAAATATTTGGTCGAAGAGTGGACCAAAATCGGTAGATCTTTTTGCAAGAAAATGATCCAATCCATGCCAAATAGACTTCGAGAGGTCAAAAAAAGCAAGGAGGGCCCAAAAATATATTAATTTCTAAGTTTCAATATTTTTTTTTCTTAATTCATTGGGCAGTGTCCCAATACTTTTTTGAGCCCATTTTTTAACTCGAGTTCTTTTATTTTCAATTTTAACCATAATTGCATTAATGTATGAGTTTTGTTCAAATTATTATTATTTGTATTTAACAAAATAACGTTTACTTTTTTTTATTTCATTTGTATGTTTAAGCAAAATATTACGATAAAAATATATGAACTGGTAGTATGTGTGTCCCAATACTTTTTTGAAAAACTGTATAAGTTTTTAGGGTTGATTTTTTTTGTTTTTGCGATAGTATTTTGATCTTATTTTCATAGTATTATTATTACTTATTTTCATTGATCTTGGGTAGCTGACCCTAATTTTTTTAGAAGGATGTCGTGAAAATTGATGTAAGAAGAAATCTTTTGTTAGAGTAATTAAGTCGTGTGCACGACAAGGGTTTTTTCCTTACAAGGGTTTCCCTTGGTTCTCGCCCGAATGGGATGCACTGTACGGATTTTATGTTCAAGAAATTTCTCAATTAAATCGATATGAATTTACACTAGTTGTTTTTTGTGTAGTCTCGTGTATCTGAGTTCCAGGCAAGAAGTAGAGTAAAACTTAAAATTTAGTAGGCGGTTCTTGACTAAGTGTTAAAGTTTATTAACGTAATTTCTATCGGGTCGTTAAGACCCTCAGATAAATCCCGTTTTCTTCACGGAGGGTATTGTGACGGATCTCTATCCACGTCCTTCCCTTAATAAAGTCCTCTAGGGAAATCTTTGGACTTTGAATTATGTTTTATTCACAACCAACCCTCAGAAGAAGAAACCCTTATTATTCAAATTAGGTCGGTTATATTAAGTCTAGGCTTTCAAGCTAGATCGAGAGAAAGTGAGGAAATAGTATATATTGCAACTGATCAGGTACTATTCCATTTTATAGTATATTCCAGATAATAGAGAAGTGTAAGAATTAAAGTGACGATTGGTCACTACAGTTTAATTAGTGATCAAATAATCTGGAAAGTAGATTTGATCTAGAATTAAGTAGGTCGGTATTTAGAGTGCGCGCACATTTGGCGTATCTCGTTATTAATCCATAAACTGCTTAGATCGAGAGCATTTCTTATCTTTGAAATTACTTGAATTGTGTTGCTAATTGTGTGATCAATACACAGATTGTTTTTGGATACGGCTAGTCTTCCTTCCCTTTCCCCTACATCTCTAGGCGAGAATGAGAGAACATCTCCTTCTTCACAAAATGACGGAGGAAAAATTGTTGGATGATATTATTACACGTATTGATCCTCAGGTAATTGATTATGTAGAAGTGAGGAACTCTACTACTAAGGCCTAACTCTTGCAGTTAGTCACAAGGTACGAAGAAAGACACGCGAGCAGAGGAGCCCAGGATCCGATCAATAATGTTAAAGGACAGGATTGGGATTCAAGAAGGAGAGTACCAGAAAGGTACAGAGATGGAAACTGGCGGGATGTAGGTGTGGTAAATAGGCATGGTCGGAGGAAGCGCAGGCAGCCTTTGAACGCATAAAAAAGCCGTTACAGAAGCACCGGTTTTGAAACTATCGGATTTTGACAATCATTTTGAGTGTTTACGGATGCGAGTGCGGTAGGAGTTGGCGCAGTACTGACGCAGCAACAGAGACCTACTGCATTCGCGTCAAGAACTTTAAATAGGGCGGAAAGGAATTTTACGGTCACAGAAAGGGACTGTTTGGCGGTCATTTGGGCGTTAAATAAATTTAGAACATATTTCGGTCCACTGCCGGTGAAAGTTATAACAGACCACACAGCGCTAACAACATTAATAAACGGAAAACATTTGTACAGCAGGATGGTAAGGTGGGCACTTAAGTTAGCAGAGTTCAACATGGAATAGGATCATCGCCCAGGAACTCAGAATTATTGTAATAAACAAATTAATTGTAATCGTTTTGCTGTATTGCTAGTTAAACATCTGGCAACACCTTTAGTGTTTACCATTCTACTGTAACGCTTGTGTGCTTCCTGCTTAGAATCTTTAACTTAATATAAATCTTTTAATTCTTACTGCATAGTATTTCTGCAACAGGTTAAGAGCCCAGGAATCGCTAAAATTTGTTAAGTATCTTCGTGAAAAGGGTTTTTTTTCTTTAAAAATTATAAGTAAAGTATCGCGTGTACTTGTAAGGCCTTAAACACGTGTACAAACTTAAATGGAATTTAAAGCTTATATTGAAAAGCTTGTAGCAGCTGCCAACTGGAGCAAGAGGAAGAGGCAAATCGAACTTCTGTTGCGACATCACGATGTGCATGATGTTGTGCGAGGATATCGGAAATGCCCAAGCTTACCGACCGAGGCTTCAGCTGAAGCGATTGTCACGCATGATAAAGTGCAGAAAACTTTTATTAAGGACGACTCCCTTGCCCAAATGATTCTTGTCGGCAATATGAACGACAGTAACGCCAAATTGACAGCGATATGCGACACAGCTGAGAGTGTTTGGGAAAAGTTCCTGGCGGTGTATGAGCAGGGCTCCTGGCAACGGCAGGATCGTTTAATGGAGAAGTTTTTCCACAGTGATAAAGAATTGGAGGACGATATTCTAAGCTATATTGCAAAGCTGCAGAGAAACTTCAGTGAATTAAATGACGAGCTAAGGCGTGTTGCTAAGACAATATTGTCGGATCTCCTGCTGATGAGCAGAATCATGTCCCCACTGCCATCAGAATACTTCGAGTTTAAGAGTGTGTGGGAGTCGGTGCCAATAGAGGAGAGATCAGTCAATAAATTGAATGAGAGACTTCGACTTACTGAAATGAGTATACCGTCCAAGTCATCCGATTCCACAGCCCTGGTTGCTACAAGGAAGAAAATTTTCAAGAAACCTGAGAGGAAATGTTACGTGTGTCGTAAGCCGGGTCATCTTGCCAAGGACTGCTGGAAGAAAGAAAGCAAACCAAAAGTTGAAGGTGATGCTTTTGTATGTACTGTGGAAGGTGTTCCAGAAAGTGAAGTGTGGATTGCCGACAGTGGAGCATCAGCTCACATGACAAAACACAAAAATTATTTTGTGGACATCACTCAATTCAACTCACTAAGCCAGTATATGTGGGAAATAGTGATGCAATTATGGCTTATCAACTGTGTAAATATTGAAATAAGGATCAGTAACAAATGGGAGAGGCATCATCTGACAGAGGTGTGGTATGTTCCTGATATCAGTAGAAATCTATTTTCCATCAGCCAGACCTTAAAAAAGGTTTTTAAGTTTCAATTAACAAAAAATGAGTGCTGCCTCTTGAGAGATCACAGAGTGATCATGAAAGGTGTAAGAACTGTGCATGGCTTATATGCATTAGAAATGCGTGTTCTGCATCCAGAAATATCTGCTGAAGTATGTGTTGCCTTAGCAGACCAATCTTTACAATTGTGGCATGAAAGACTGTATCATTAAAACAAGGCTCATGTTAGGGATACACTGAGCAAATATCGAAATAAAAGTGATGTAAAAGTAAAAGACAACAAAATATGTGATGGATGTTGTTATGGCAAGCAATGTCGTCGTCCCTTTGGAACAAGAAAACAAAGAGCTACAACACCAGGAGAACTGATAAATATAGATGTATGTGGTCCAATGCAGCAACAGTCTCTAGGTGGTGCTAAATTATACGTGTGTTTCAAAGATGATTTCACTAAATACCGTCGGGTATTTTTCATGCAGTCCAAGAATGAAGTTTCCAAGTGCCTTGAAACGTTTCTTAATGAAGCAAAAAAATGCTGGGCATATGGTTAAGGAGGTACTAAGTGATGGTGGAGAAGAGATTATGCATTCAATAGTGAAGAGTATTTTTGAAAAATTTGGAATCTCTTCTCGTATGTCAATGCTTTACACGCCTCAACAAAATGGAGCTGCAGAACGTGAAAATAGAACTATTGTAGAATGTGCAAGATCTATAATTTATGCTACAAATCTTCTTTTGAAACTGTGGGCAGAAGGAGTAAATACGTCTGTTTATGTGTTGAACAGAACAGGGCCAACATCAGTTAAAGACAAAAGTCCTTATGAACTGTGGTTTTCCAAAGAAGTGATCAGTATTGATCATTTGTGTGTATTTGGAACGGAGTGCTTTGTCCATGTAACTCTACAAATAAGGAGGAAATGGGACAAAAAGAGTGTCAATGGAGTTTTTGTTGGCTACAGTGGTGAAAAACATGGTTATAGGATATGGATAAAAGATCAGAACAAGGTTATCCTGAGTCGAGATGTGATATTTCAAAATGAAAAATCTAGCTGTGTTCCTCTGATGTATCTTCTACTGATATTCAAAACTCAGATATGGAAATAGTGAAGAAGCCTCTTCAAACACCAGACCCATATGTAGAAAAAAAATATAGGAGATATCATGTAGTGCTGAAGATAGAGAAGAAACCTTAGCCGAGCAGAGTAGCAGAAATTTGCGCGACAGGTCCTTATTAAAGATGCCAACCAAATTTGACAACTTTTTTCTATTGGCAGAACACATACGAACCTGAGACCTACAAAGAAGCAATGGCTTCTGAAGATAGTGACAAATGGCTTGCTGCTATGAAGGAAGAGTTGGAATCTCTATCCAGTAACACCTGGGTACTTGCAAATTTACCTTCTGACAGAAAAACCATAGGTAATAGGTGGGTGTTAAAGGTAAAACAAAATGCTGATGAAACCGTACAGCGTTTTAAAGCTCTACTTGTTGCTAAAGGATACAGCCAAAAATTCGGAGTTGATTTCAGTGAAACCTTTAGTCCTGTAGTTCGGTAGGATACCATCAGAACTGTCCTGAGCATTGCTGCTGCTCGAACACAAACTGGGTCAGTTTGATGTAAAAACTGCTTGTCTGTATGGAGACCTCTCCGAGGATATCTACATGGCTCAACCTGAAGGATTTAGTGATAATTCTGGTAAGGTATGCAAATTACTAAAGTCTATATATGGTTTAAAACAAGTTCCAAGGTGTTGGAATAAACGTTTTAAAAGTTTTGCTGAGAACAGTGGATTGAAGCAATCTAACTGTGACCCCTGTTTGCTTTTTAATGATGAAAAATCAATGTACTGTCGAACCTGTTTTTGTGAGGTCTTATTTTATGCCATATTTTTTATGCGGTGTATGAATTTCAATGGCTTTGGCGCCACTGTAATGTTTTCTTATCTATTTACTAGTGACGTAACAGAGAATGTTAGGACCCCCTCCCGCTGAAAGTCAGGATTCGCCTTTAATATTTTATAAATTGGGTAAATACGTAATTAGCGTTAGTCAAGCCTTGGGCTCCTAGATTCCTGCACCCCCCACCCGTGATGCGGGGTGTACGTTACGCCACTGAAATGTAGACACTTCAAGACGCTCTGTTCATTTGTTATAAAGTCTCCTGACAATGCACATTCAGTTGCTTTCTCTCAACGCCCCAGCAACTCGCGTTTGATTGAAGACGAAACTTTCAATGACAGTGACATTATCAATAGTTTGATAAATTATGAAGACGGACAATAAGCCAGATTCTTTGAGAGCGGATAAAAATATGCAGGGATCCAGCTTTCCAACAAATTGAAAAAGCATTTTCTTAAAATAGATGCCAGTTAAGAAAGGAGTATAAAATTGCAAAAAGGGCTTCAAACATGTATAGCTGGTTATTGTGACATTTACAAGCATCTGACTACCCATCCTTCGTCGCAAAAACTTATCTCTTACTTTATGTTGCCAAAAAATAAATCAATTGAAATTGCACTTTCAAGTGACGAAAGCGATTTTGAACTTATTTACGATAAGTAACGTTTTACGATACGATATTGGATTAGGATAAGTAACGATGAATTATGTATGTGCAGTTTAAAGACTTATCCGTATATACAATGAGAAACTATATGTTTTAAAATGTTTCCATATGTAATACTTAATTATTTATTTTCTTATGGAAGTACTCTAACATAAATTTCGTAAATAATTGGCATATTTTATAAATGTGACTTTTTTTATGCGATCCCTATCCACCGCATAAGAAAAGTTTTTTGTAGTATTTACACGAATTAGTTTGTTATATGTAAGAATTTATGAAATGTTTGAATTTTTTGTGCGATTTTTTTAAGTGGTCCCTATCTACCGCAAAAAACAGGTTCAACTGTATCGTATTGTGTATGTTGATGATGGAATCATTGCAGCAGATGAAAAGCAAACCATGAATCTGTTTCTTAAAAAGCTTGAAAGTGAATTCTCTGTAGTGTTAGGTGAAGCTAATTATTTTCTTGGTATGTAAATTGAGCATCTTGAATGTAGTAAAATTTTTATGCACCAAGAAGCTTATTGTGGGAAGATCCTATCTCGCTTTGATATGATTAATTCAAATCATGTTAGTACACCTATTGAAAAGGGTGCTATTACTACAGATGATTCAGTATCTCTTCCGGCTGAGATGTACCCTATCACGAAGCTGTGGGTAGGCTTATGTTTCTGACTGTTGTCACCAGACCCGACATAGCATATGCAGTGGGAGTGCTTTTCCAGGTTTCTGAAAAACCTCAACAGATACACTGGACCAAGGTGAAAAGGATCCTGAGGTAAGGATTCTGAGGTATCTTAATTGAACCAAAAAGTGTGGCATTATGTATCTGGGTGTTTCTAGTGCTACCCTTGAGTCATATAGTGACTCAGATTATGCTGGGGATCCATTAACAGGAAGATCAACATCAGGAATGGTGTTCAAGTACAGTGGGTGATCGGTTAACGAACATAATCCGTTCCCAGACTATGTTTGCTATCCGAATTGTTCGTTAACCGATCATCGATTCACCATAGACTTCTATGTGAAATCGATTAATTCGTTCTGGAGACCCTAAAAATTGAATTTAAAAAAATGTATAATTTCTTAGTAAGTTTTTTAAAAAATAATACATACATATATAGCCTTGCATATTAATCAGTCCTTTTCATTTTTTACTTATAGGGCGTTGAAGAACATAACCAATGTCGATTGCTTTTCTCTCTTTTTCAGGATTTTCCGGAAGTAATTAATAGCATTGTCGTTGTAAAGATCCCCAACCATCCCCAGCTTGGTTTGGGTGCCATTCTAAGACCATTGCTCTTACAGCCTCCCACTTTTTCAAAAGATCTTTAATGGCAGATGTCGGCATCGGTCCTCTTGTTCAGAAGGAGACACATTTCGCTGTGTTTCTTGGTGTTCTTCATTCAAAATTGCTTGGAGTTCTTCTATCGTCAGTTCATCTTCATGTCCCATTATGAACTCTTTTATGTCATCCACACGTTCACCTCCAATTCCAGATATCTAGCAGTTGTCGAAATTTCATCCATAATTTCAGGGGTGTCTCTCTGATCACCTCCGAATATGTGTTCGTTGTCCAAACACACACAAAAAAAAATCTTTCGTGAAAGTGTTCGTAAACCGATTTGTTTGTTAACCGATCACCCACTGTACAATGGAGGTGCTATAGCGTGGAGAAGTCAACGACAGAATGTTGTATTACTCTCTCCACAACTGAAGCAGAATTTACTGCAGCAAGTCTAGCATCCAAAGAAGCAATTTGGTTGAACAATCTTTTAAAAGAATTGTGTTGTGTGACTTCTGTTCCAAGTCTTCAGATGGATAACCAAAGTGTATCCGTTTAGTGAAAAATCCTGAGTTCCATAATAGGACCAAACATATTGACATCCGCTACAAATTTATAAGAGAACAATATGAAAATAAGCAACTTAATGTTATAAATTGTAGTAGTGAAGTTCAGGCTGCTGATATACTCACTAAACCTCTTGCTAAAGGTAGATTTCTAAAACTAAAGTTAATGCTAGGTATGTATATTTTTGGAAATTAATTAGTGCATGTATACATGTGTTATACTATTAAAATTGCTATTGTGTATTTAATAATGTGTTATTCTATTTTCTAGTAGCATGTGTATTCTAAGTGATTGATTTTATTAGTGTATTTACATGTACGTATATATGTATCCTTTTTTTAATACTGTCAGATTATTTTGATTTAGGGAGAGTATTGTAATTCGCAAATTAATCGTAATCATTTTGTTGTATTGCTAGTTAAACATCTGGCAACACCTTTAGTGTTTACCATTCTACTGTAATGTGTGTGTGCTTCTCGTGTTTTTAAAATATCTTTAACTTAATAAATCTTTTAATTCCTACTGCGCATAGTATTTATGCAAACAAGAATGTGGAGACGGATTTGTTATCAAGAAACCCGGTAGGAAGTATAGCTGAATCGAAGATATCTTGTGCGGTTATTCGAACATTAGTGTTGTCGTCGAGGGCACAATAAATCGAGGAACAGCGAAATGACCCCGAGTTAGGGGTAAAATTTATACATTTTTAGAAAATTCCGAGGATAGTTCAGTTAGCGCGGTAGTCTGCAAGAATTGCTCCCAAGATTTCAAGTTAATCAACGGATTATGTTATTCTACGCGAAATATTGTACCACTCTTGGAGAACTGAGAGTGTATATTCCGCAAAATCTTCGAAGTGATGTTATGCGCGAGTTCCATGACAAGCCAATGCCTGGACACCTCGGTAAAAAGAAAACATACCTTAAAATGAAAGATCCATGTTACTTTCCTTACATAAGAATATATATATATATATAAATATGTCGCAACGTGTGACATGTGCCAACGTATTAATTATATAAAAGCGTTACCAGCTGGTCGTTCAACACCTATAGTAACGAATTATCCAAACGAAATAGTTTCCTTAGATTTATTAGGTTCTTACCCAGCTCCTAGACAGGAACGACATAAATTTATTTTGGTGATAGCAGATGATTTTTCTAAGTGGGTTGAAATAGCACCCTTGAAAAAATCCTGCGCTAAAGCTATTGCGAGTGTCCTATTTGAAAATTAAATATCGCGTTATTGAGCTCATATAAAAATGATTAGTGATAATGGTCGTTAATTTATATCCAAAATTTTAATGCACATATGTCACAGGTGGCATATAAAAACAGTCATGTATAAGCCGCCATCGAATCAAACAGAAAAGGTTAACCATACCCTTTTCCAAATGATCTCTAGCTATGTAGAGAAGAATCATGAAAGTTGTGGGACCAATTTCTCAAGGAGTTCACGTATGCCAATAGAACGGCTGTTCACGAGACAACGGGTAAAACGCCGACAGAATTACTTTTAGGCCGGAAAATTAATAACCCCATTTCAGAAGTTGGTGATGGTAACGGGCGGAGCGGACTTGGTATGTGGTAATATTGAGAAATTGCTCTAGGAGGCGAGGGGGAATACAAAGATTGAACAGGAAAGATTGGCAAAGTATTATAATAAAAGACACGAGGTTAACGTTTAAGATCTGGTATTGGTGCAAACACATCCAGTAAGCTCCGCGAACAAAAGGATAGTGGGTAAATTCAAACCTAAATTTGAAGGTCCCAATGAGGTGTTGAAAGTTGAGAACAACAACGTCGTTATTTGGAAAATGGGTAAACAAATAACGGTGAATGTAGACCAGGTACGGATTTATCACCCAAGAGAAAGGGACGAGGGTGTTGTGGAGACAGAAGGATTGGAGGTTAATGGATCTAGGGCAGTACAGACAGAAGTATTGGATGGTAATAGATGTAGGTCAGCACAGGTAGAGTAAACGAGGATGATAATAGATCTAGGGCAGCACAGACGGAAGAATTCCATGGTGATACATATAGGGCAGCACAGGAAGAAAATGAGAATGGTAACAGACATAGAACAGCAGCGCAGGTAGAAACTGAGGGCAGTATAGATTTAACCAGGGAGGAGAGCAATAATGTGCAGAAATGGCGAAGTAAGCGAACGAGGAGCGAAGATTCCGCTGAATCTTCCAGAAATCAATGTCAACATAGTCAAAAAAGAAGGCTGCCGGGAAGAAGAGAAGCCCTCATTCTTCACTGATGGAAGATCGTACAATTAAAAGATGAGCCACCCAGGGAAACCATAAATGGAGGAAGAGGAGAGTTTTAACCTCAATTCCTTCAGGTCCATCAACAAGGAAGATGACCAGGAAATAGGAGGAGCGGAGTTCAGCCCTAAAAGTGACGCAGCAAGGGAGCATACTGAACAGAGGAGTCGATGCGGCCTGGATCAATGGGAGAATCGCTCAAGCCAGAGATCGCCAAGCTTAGAGGTGCTATGTGGAGACTCATCGGAAAGAATCTAAAAAAGGATGGCCAGGTCGTATTGTTTCTTTTTTTCCCTTACTGACAAACAGTCAGTTTATTTTTGCGAAAAGCAAGTCTAATTTTCTTAAAATGTTTAACAGTGCAAAGTTGTCACTGAGTTGAGTGCATTTTTCTTGCTTTTTGAAAAATGAACTTTTGTATATAAAATTTTAATCCAAAAAGAGGAAAACATTTGATTTACTACAAGATAAGACTGCTATTGTGCGAGAATTCCTTGTATTGTTTGTTTATAATATTGTATGTATTTATGTATAAAGGTATACAATATCTGGTTTGGGCAGTGGCATAGCGTGAGCTTTCGCCACCTGAGGCCAACTCGAAATTCGTCGCCTCTCTATTTTAATTATTAGTCAAGAAAATTAGTAAAAGTAAAAAAATGCAGGTTTAAATTTTTTTTATTGATTAAAAGTGCACTTTTTTTTCAAGTTTTTTTTTATAGTAAAATCTTTTATACAATTGTCTCAATATCAATATGTACGTCACGTTCAATTGCCAGAATAGCTAAATTTGTTAGCCTTAACGTGTGGGCATAGTAAATCTGAGATAATTTTTGATTAATTTTAACTTAGAGAAGCTTCTCTCGCAACTGGTATTGTTGATGGCAGATATTAAAGAAATTCTCAACGTTATGATAATGTTTGGTAAGCCATCTTCAAGTTTGGACTCTCAACAATATTTTTTAATAAACCCACACAGCCGGACCTAATGAGTTCTTTTTTACAAACTAGGTCTGTTGCAGCTACAAAAGCTTGTAGACGTACACTCTCATGTTGGAATTCTTCTTTATTAACGTCTTGAGGAGAGCTTGATCAAAGTTAAGTTCGTCCATGCTCAATATCACTTCAGGCCTTAAAAAAGTATATTTTTGCGCTAGATTCTGCAACTGTTAGAATCTTTCTCGAAAATTTCAGCAGTTACTTTGTCTATTGAAGAAAACATTGTTCGCCTCTAATAATCTTTGTACGATAAGTGAACATCTTTACTTCCGTCGCCAAATATGATTCCTCCTGATTCGTCTTGGGAGCTCAAAAGAAAAATTTCAAGCTCTTCATATAAACTTTTAGCATATATTAAAGAGTCTTTCACGAATTCCACTCGTTTTACTTCTAATACGGTCTGTAAAGCAAGTATTTTGTGAGCACATTGATGGCTATTTAGTCCCTCTGTTTGCAAATAATTTTGTGTGAGCATCATTGACTTCACACAGTACCGGTTACCAGAAGCCTAAGTAACATAAAAACGAATGCAATTGCATAGCGACTAATAAACTTCCTGCATCTGTGCGTATATTAAAGCTTTCATTCGTTTCCGTCAGTTTCGTCACGCGGACGCGATTTGGAGTTTGAAATATTTTTTGAATTTAAATACCACGATGCTTGCTGCCGTCCCTTTTGTGTGCCACCCGGGGTCATGGCCCCCTCTGTGCTACGCCACTGGGTTTGTGGACGCGGCGGTAATTAGGAAAAACTAACACTAACAGTGCAGCGCGAATGGATGGAATGTTTTGTGAAAAAACCAGATGGTGTTTATATGTGAAAGTATATACATTCAAAATGATTGGTATTAGACGTTGTTTGAAAGTTGAATATGCTGTCAATGTATATATATATATATATATATATATTATTACGAATTTTGTGTAAATTCTTTGCATTTAGATGTTTAATGCATTTTTATTACTCTATGTTATGTTTATTTTATGTTAAAATTGTACTATTCACAAGCAATGCCGCCCCTTACGTTATAATGGCGATTCAATGAGAACTTGGTGGCCGCGGTAGCCGAGTGGTATAGGTATCGGACTGTGGCTTGCTTTGTCACGGGTTCGAGCCCAGTACCACTAAAGACCCGCCGTGTAGGGCAGCGATGCACGTTAAATCTGTCGAGAGCTGAAACGTCCTCCCGTTGGTGTGGTGTGGTAGTTAGGAGAGGGGGGTGCCAGCTCAGGTGTCGTCCACGTCACTTGACCATGGTTCAAAATTACGTGGTCCGTCGCCAAAAGCCCTCGTGTAGCTGAACTGTGCGACGTTAATATCCAGTCAATCAATCGGAATCCTCTGGATTCTTCTAGAAATTTGTGGAGAGATCCACTAACGTCACGCTCTATGACACGAGCGATTATATTTCTGGAAGTTTCTGCCACGCCTATAAATAGAGATGCTCGCCGGAACGAGGTAATCTGATTTCAGCCAGCGAGTAGTGTTTTGACTCGCGATTAGCTCGGCTGTGCTTGTGAATAATCTTTTACATTCGTGTATTTTTAAACACTGACAATTGTGTTTGAGTGATTTTGAAGGTGTGAAGACCTTCGGAGATTTTTCTGTGAATATTGCTGCTGAATCCTGTAATCAAGGATTGGATTTTCGTCAATCGATTGTCATCGCTCTTGAAGACCTGTTTATTTGCTTTGTGATTGTTTTGCATAAAATCCTCGAACCCGGATATACGTAACAATATATATATGAAAGAAATACGTACTATGTATCAAAAACAATATATATATATAGTATTGATTGATTTTTTTGCACTGGTATTGGTCCTATTTTCATTTCAGGGTGGCTGTGACCCTAGTCAGACTTCGGTCTTTCCGTATTATAAGAATATTTCAGACCTTTGTGAACTGACGGTACTTTAAAGTACCAAAAAATTTAATTAATTAGCTCTCATGGATTGAATTTCCCAAAGTTGAGTATTTTATTTATGCATATCTCTTCATTTTTAATTTAGTGATTTAAAAAAAATATTGCACGAAAAAAAATGCAGTAAATCATAATGTGGTTGATAAAGGGTTAACCCTCTCGCGTCGCATTCCGCGATTTCCACGGGCAAACGTAGTCGTAACACTACGCAGCGGGAGGGTTAAAGAGCGTCAATGATAGCAAATCAATAGTGCTCTATAGTGGCTCCAGAAGTCCTCTTGGAAAAATGAAGACGTTTCAAAATTCGAAAATTTCTCTAGACAGGGTAAAACTGATTACCTATTTACAAATGTCGCATATTAAAACTACTTCAGGGATACTGGTCAGACCTAGTAATTTTGAACTACAGTTAAGTGACAAGGATACATCTAAGCTACCACCCCACACTCTAACCTTCCATATGACACTAACATGATTTTGAGCCTCTCTATATGGCAAGCTGGGACAAGGCGAGAAACAACGTTAAAAAATGGTAGATGTCCTGTGACATTTGTATAGCTCACAAAGGGCCAAAATGATGCAGGCTAGGGAAATGAATCACTAAAATCTGCAGTGCTGCAGCTTGAATGCATCACTGTTGATGTATTCACATCTTTAAACTACACTGAAGATAGCAATGTGTATATCCTTGTGGAATGTTTCGAAGATTGGTCTGAAGCTACTGTATTGTCCAGTCAAGAGCAAATATGTTAGTACCACATTACTTTTGCACAGATATGGAATACTACTTCATATTCACACCAAAGAACAAATTTTAACTTTATTTTAAGCCCTATATGGGTCCATGTAACTTTCAAGTCACATGCTAATATTAGGGGGACAGGAAAGTAATGTCGTTTTTCTACATTAAATTCAAACAGATAAAATTTTTACCAAATTTTTATCTTTAATCAATTATGTAATCACCCTCGTTATCACCAACATTGTGCAAAACCCATGTGCAAATTTTCAATGTCGGATCGATAAGAATCTATAGGTTTGGGGGCAAAATACTTGAAGATGGTATTTTGGAACATCCGAGTTTTCAAATTTTTGCCACTCAGAAAACGTTGCAGTGATCGGAATAAATGGAAATCCAATGGAGCAATACCGGGCAATAACTCCCATCCTAATTCATTAATTTTTCCCAGGATTCGTTTTGCGCAGTGCGGCCTTGCACATTATCGTGTTGCAGAATAACACCTTTTCTTTTGACAATCTCTAGGCACTTTTCAATTAAAGATTGATTTACTCGATTTAATCGTTCCTAATAAAGGTCTGCATTCACAATTTGTCCAGGTTTCAGCAATTCAAAATTTACGATGTCACGAATACTCAACCAAACACAAAAACGCCATTTGGAGAGAGAATCACTGTCTTTTGCAGTTTGGATTACCATGGAGGACCCATTTTTCTCTCCAGTGATCAAGCGATCAAAATCGTTTCTGTATTGTGCCACTGTAGCAATAAGTTGTACGTGATGGATCGGTTAGCTTTGTTTTCTTCGGACAGATTATGTGAGACCCAAACACCTGCTCATCTTACTTCATCAATCTAGGGCCAATCCTAGTAGGTGTGCACTGCGGTGCTGCACATCTGCGGCCAAAGCAAGGGGCAGCCCTAGGCCGGATATAGTTCTATCAATCAAATTTTTTACGAATTTCTCAAAATAAAACTTACAATAAGTCGAATAAATATGCTGAATTTTAAATAGTTACTGAAAAATCAAGATAAGTCCCGATTTTCCGATAGCATAACATAGTTTAAGAAAAATAAAAAGTACACAGTGTATTGGTCCACTCCATTAATGTCTACTCTTTACACACATACTTCATCAGGTAGCAAAATTCGTGGCAGAACTGGCAATATCTGCAATAGAAAAGGGTTTTTTTTTGCTTATCAGCGACACTAGCGGTGCATTGTGGATCAATGCTTCACAAAGGCGTATGAAAAGTGATTTCTGTGAAAGTTGCTTTTCAAAAATATCCGATATGGTTAATATTACCTAAAACATAGGAGTGTTTACATTTAATATGGATTTAAAGAAATTAATATTTTTTAATCTAATAATAGCCTCACAATTTAGTAAAACAAAATAAAGGAAAAAAGTGATTTTTATGTCTATGTTTTTAAAAAGTTTATAAACAATGACCGTTTTTTATTTTAGTGCTTCTATTAAAAGGCAGTTTCTTGTAGTTTTATTTGGTGTCAAGTTATTTGAAAAAAAAATCTTGCAGCTTCTTTTGACTAAATGACTTTAATTACAAAGACTGTTTGAAAAACTCTTCAATATATTCACATGTTCTAAACTTTATTTTATGTTGTAGGTACTTAAAAACACTACGGGTTTTATGTTATTTTTTTAAAGCCCTAAATATAACAAGACACCATATAATCAGATATGCGAATAAAGAGTTTCACAACATAGTACTAAAGAACAGAAATAAAAAAGACATTAAAAGCAAATCATGATCTATATATACTGCAATCTTATATGTATACTTTATCTCCCAATTGAAGAGTAAATTCATATCACCTAATCCACTTAGCCAAATACTGTGTTTACTATTTTCTCTATGTTTGCAGCAAAGGCGGCTCTGGAGCCGGACAAACCAGACCCATGACAGGGGCGGCATTTAGACCAAATTTGAAAAATATCCTTTTTTATTACGAAAAAATTTGGATGAAAATATTTTCTAAAAATTTTTTTGTTTACACTTTGGAAACCGGGAATATAATTAATATTATTTTAGCCTGAATTGAAAAGCCTACACCATACAAATAAAATTTGTAGCAACAATATATATATTTTTAAAAATTTAAATTGTACTGCGTGGCAATTTGTTGTAGCAAGTACACGGGGAACCACACACACACAACCTCGAGATACATGTAAGGATATGCTTATCTTGTTGTAATTTTCACTGCCCTGATATAAAGGGGAAAACTGTGATTATCTGGTTTTGCTTATGGAATTACTACTTCAAGGGTGACAGCTTCGCTTAGAGCAGCAGCGTTCAGCAAATAACACAGTTCTTCAAAATTCTACTTTTATATATAATTAAAAATTGTATCGGCAAAAGGTTATTAATCATACTTTCTAATTTATAAATATATTGGGGGGGGATGGCTTGCATTTACATGCACATTTAAATAATTGACTGTCTAACTGACAGAATTTGTTAAATATGTATTTGATTTATCTTTTTTTACAATTTCCTGTTATATATTTGTATTTAGTATTGTAAATCTGAAGTTTCACTTAATATTTCTTATTTTGCACTAGGTACGTTTAATGTCAGTTTTCTCATGTGTTGAACCTGGAAGGGATCGTGGCGGGAATATATGTTCAATCATGTGGAAAACTTGATGTCTCCTCTATTTTCTTCTGAAACTTCATTTCCATCACGGAGTGGGGTCACAAAGGACATTCCTTACACTCGGAGAATGTCCGGTGTTAGCTAACAAAAAGGGAACAAGGGTAATAAAAGTTTTTGGAAGATAGCGAGCCAAAAGAGATGTTTTATTTTACCATTGAGTAAAGTTACTTGAAATTAAAATAAACGTTTGCAATCTCTACCGTCAACAGATTCGTTTTCGAAGAAATTGTGACAAATCAATCTCTTGCATTTAGCTTGTTTAAAACAAGAACAGGCAATTATGTTTTTAAATTTGAATAATTATGTATTTTTTTTTTAGATTTAAAATATACAAATACAGTAATACCTCCTGTTACACCTCCAAATAAGGCACAATTAATCTTGGTACTGGTCTCTTTAAATATGGATTTAATGTATTTACATCTTATTAAAGGACATAAAGAAAATGTCCTTTAACATTTTGAGGACGGCTGGCCGATATAAAGGCCAAAAGGAACAGACCTTTAAAAGACGGCTCTGGCCGGTGTATCGGCCACGCAATGCTTTCCCCTCTTAACAGCTTTCGAAACAGCATGAGGCCTATTACAGACCTGGAAAATCATTTGCTTGACCGGTTTCTTTTGTATTTAAAAAGGAGGGGAATACAGTTCCCTCTTTCACCCTTATCTAGAAATCCCTCTTTTTTCCCTTATGCTTAAATTCTCACTAGCGGAGAGTGCATAGTTATTTTTCAAGCGATTTTGTCATCTCGATTACCTAATCATTTCATTTTAAACCAATTTGATTTTTTAAAAATGCCTAAACGTAAAAGGGGACTTACCACTGATGAAATTCAGAAAGTTTTAGCAGATTTAGAAGATTAAATTTTTGATGATTCTGATTCCGATTGTGAGTTAGAAAATGAGGAAGATGATCTGATCTCTGCTCAGCAAAAGTAACACATTGTTAAAAGTTTTGTGTAATAAACGCTCAAAATAGTGTAAATAATTTATGTCTAAAAGTGTAATATTACTTTCTGTGGTATTTATTTTATGTTAAAATTGTAATACTCGCAAGCAATGCCGTTTCCTAAATTATAATGGCGATTCAATGAAAAACAGTGAAATGTTAACGATAGAATCAAGTTGGCAAATGTCTAGCTACTGTCATAGCTCGAGCTTTATTAGAACTTTGTAAGACCCGCCGTGTAGGGGAAGTGATGCACGTTAATACTTTATCCACCGCATTAGGATTTACTGCAGGTTTTTTCATACAATATTTATTTTTGGATCACTACATTGAAAATTAAGGGATATACATAAACAAAATACTCCACTTTGGGAAATTTAATCCGTTAGAGCTAATAAATTAATTAAAGATATTCCACTGTAAAATTAATTGTATACACCGTTCACTTAAAATAAATAGTCAAATCGTTTTCAAAGAATATTCCTGTTAAGTATTGGTAGAATATTCCTTCTCTAAATTGGAGCGGTGTGGTACTTGCGAGAAGGGGGTGCCAGCTCAGGTGTCATCCACGTCACTTGACCATGGCTTAAAATTACGTGGTCCGTTGCCAAAAGCTTAACAGTGCGACGTTAATATTAACTAACTCCAAAAAATACAGTACAGTATATATAATTATTTTTATACTTAAAAATGCAATATCCGCCTATTCAATTAAAATTACAGCGTTATAATTAATTACTAAACACAAACAAATTTTGAAGACTTGTCCAAATGATGTAGTGTGGAAGAGAAAGTTTATTTACTTTAAGTACCATAACGGATAAAAGCATTTATTGTGAAAAATAGATCAATTTCTTAATTCCAAATGTGCATAATAAAATCATAAAAAGGCATTCAAATAAAGAGAGATGTATAACAACCTCTCCCTTCAAAACTTAGTTTTATTCTGAAATATAAAAAAAATTAGGGATTATGCTGATCACAGGAATTAATTAGAAGCGAGCGCCATGCGTAGCCAAACAAAAAGGGTTTATTTACAAACAAAAGATATATATATATATGCTGTCGTGGGCTTTTTGCAGCGCACGCCAGAATTGCTTGAATGGCAGAATTTTTTTCCTACCTACTTGACAAATATCGTTATATTTTGGACACATCACACAATATCTTTATAAATTATAGCCTATGTGTTCTTCTGATGTATAAGCTATATTACTGTAAAGTTTCATTAAAATCCATTCAGTTGTTTTTGCGAAAGACGGCCAAACATCCTCACAAACTTTCACATTTATAATACATATCTAGATTACACAATGTATTACTGTACAGAAACGTATTTTTACTGTTATCTTACGTTATGCTGAATGAAGAATTTTTAAAAAAATTTATATTGAAGCATAATAAAAGCGTATTTTTAATGGTGTATAAACAACAAAAAACAAAAAAAAAGAAAACATATTTACAACAAAAAATTACAGAAATATTCGTTACAGATTCTTAAAATTATCCATTTTAATCCTTCGACTTTATTTATAAAATGCACACGAAACTAACTTCGACATTTTTATTATAACAATTGATGTATAAAAAGTCAAGTATTCGAACCAGAAACTCTTAATTCCGATATAATTTCTTTGAAATTTGTAGAAAACATATATTACAAGCTCTTCAACATAAGAAAAAGCCTCGATTTATACAAAAACCTTAAAAGCAAAAATGAAATCCTTGCTTTTGTTACACAATTATTCTTTGAAAGTTCTACAGTGTTGGATTTCCTGATTAAAAAAAATTAAAGTGTCCTTTATAATAATAATTACAAAAAAATTTGCAAAATGCTCTAAAATCTATCTGAAGAATAAATATAATCAGAACGTAGTCTAATAGATAGATATTTTGAAGTAAAAAAATGTGTTTGTTCTCTTTTTTTTTTCGCCCAGTTATTCGTGAGTCACACTTTTTAGGTATGATAGTACAAAGAAAAAAGTGTTCGTTTGCGCTCTAAGGCTATTCAACTTTTGAAACTCTGAATACAGAATCAGATGGTTCTTGTAAATGAGCATGAAAGCAGGTTGTAAAATCTTTTATATCGATAAAGAATGCTTGCCCTCTTGATTATTGTTGATGCTTTAGTTTTTGGTCATTGTTGATTATCCTATGCCTTTTTTGGTGTAATAAAACCTAGAAGTGCACATCTGCCTTCTTGTAAATATTCCAAGGTTGCTTTCAAGTAGCCGGAAAACTATTCTTCCTCTAGTTGCCGTAATAAATCTTTAGAGAGTGCATTTCCTTTTCAATGAAATTATCGTACATAGGATAAATAGAAACTATGCCGACCAAGCCCTTCTTCAAGAATTTCCTATTCTACTTGGCGAACGTTATTAGGAGAATGAAAAAGTAACCCTCTTCGGGAACTGATATTGTGTTAGATTTTTGAGAGATAAGGTAAAAGCACCCAATCACTTAGGGCAGTGATCCGCAACCCCGGTCCGCGGATCAAATGGTGCCGGGCTATCTAAAGAACATTAAACTATTGCCATTTTATTTAAAGTGGTGCATTTCTCTCGGATTTGCGCAACTTTCAGAAGAAATCACTTTTATTCATTTTTGGTGTAACTATATTTTATTCTGAAGGTATATTTAAATGTAACTAAAATAAAATTGTTAAATCAAAACAATCTAAAATATAAATAATCAACGTGTCCCTCCCTTTATGCACAAACTCACACACCAAAGTCAGTTCATTACCGCACAAAAATCAGAGCTGTAATCTTAGATTTTAAGCAATAATATGCAATTATTTTGAAATTTTAAATAAAAAGTAAGGATTATTCAAAGGCTAAAAATATCCCTTTTTTGTACAAAAAGTGAAAAAAAAAAATTAAGAAGTCCCAATATGTTACCCTTTACTCGCAAAAGAAACAATTAATTAGAAATAAGATTAATATAATCCTTTTGAATAAACAAGTTTGTCGAGATGCATGAAGCTCCTCGGCAACTTAAATATGTTTGTAGTCATAATATTTAGTCTTTGATATCAGCTTATTGTTTGCGTTTTACTATCAAGTATTCTAAGAATTCAAAGAATTTTCTCTTTTTTACTAATGAAAACAATTTATTAATGTTGGAAAAAATATAATTTTAAATTTCTAATGTATATTTAAAGAATTTATTTTTAGGAACACGAGGTATATATAAATTGATAAATTATTAATATTTCATTTACGAGTTCTATTAGGGTCAAAGTAATAAGACGGACCTCGTAATTTAAATGACGATCAAGTAACGAGAACAACAGTCGAGCTAGAGCCCCCACTTCTTATTTTCACACCACGGCAACGTAAGGACTTTGATTTTATGCGTATCAGCTCTGTTACACATTGGAACCTCTAATCATGACCATTTTTCAATAAAAACATGTAGTGACTACAATGTCGCACTATCCAACAAGGGCCAACACTTATAGGCTTAGGATATTCATATTTTATAGCATAATGCGAAACACTTAACTGCTATTAATTTCATATATTTGCCACAGTAAATGTTTTATCATAATTTTCTGTATATATAAGAAGAATTAGATCAAAATAAAAGATTTTTATTTTGAAAGATGCTTGTTATAATAAAATGTAGATTTAATCTTAGGATTCCTTGAGTACTATGAATTCTAATGTATCATAATATAATGGATTATGGAAAAAAATAAAAATCAAAATTATATACATCAAATCTATCATTCCTTTATGGAAGATATATACGAAAATCCCTAAGAGATTTAAATTTTTAAGATTTTTCTGGCATGTTCTAAAAAAGAAAAACAATTATAAATTGAGCAACAATGAAGTTTCCAAAAAGGATTTATGGCAATATGTTTATTGATATGCAGATGCTTGTAAGAGCTTTTTAAACTCATTTTATTGTCGATTTGAGAAAGTCTGAACTTTGCATTATAACATAAAAGAGACATGATCAGCAATTGGGCTTTTTATTTTATTTTGTATTTTTGCTTATAATTATGTGCAAGTTATGAAGAATCATATTATTTACTTCTTATTTCTAATTTGACTATTTTAAATTTTAACACCAGGTGTGTATCAAATTCCAGCATTTATATATATGAATAAAAATAAATTTAAAACATTTTATAACTATTTTAATAAGTTTAATTGAAAATCAAAATATAAATATTTTTTCTTAAATAAAATCAATTAAATTTAGATTAGTTTATTGTACCTTTTCCTTCAATGATATAGGCGTTTAATTTTTTTATGAAATTCTTTATATTATCACCTCTGTTTTGTGCTAAAATTTCTTGAATTTTCTTGAACTGAAAACATTAGTAATTACTACATTGGATTCTTCAAGAAAACATGTTTCCCTAAGACAGGGAGACTATTTGTGTTTAGGAACTTTCTAAGCCGTGAACATCCCCACTATTCAGCGGGGTATCAACGACTGCTCTGCTTCTTTTATCCGCTGATGTATGGTGTCATAAATCAGCTCCGAAAAAGGGGGGAGTAAAGTTCGCTAGAAGCGCCGTCTTTAAGGGGATTTTTCTCACGAAGACCGCCGTCTCCAAAAGGTTAATAAGATGTAACGCTAAAAAGTTTCAAAAATAAGATTTTTTTTTCTTTTTATTGTAAAATTTTAAGATTTTAAAGAGAAGTTTATGTTTCACTTTAAATAAATCAATGTAACTTAATAGAAGAAAAAAAGTGCAGAAGAAAAAAAGAACATTGTCTGTTCGACACGTTTCGGTTTATGGACAAAACAGAATATATAATAAAGCGATTACCACCTCGTGGGGGTGCGTTTTCTTTGGATTTACATGAGAAATAAAACTAATGGCTTAGGTTGACATAAAACTCAAGCTTTCAAAAGAAAATAACGGATTATTTTCAATAAATTTCTGTAAGTACAGGATTTATTGCTCATTTCAAACCTTTATACATTAATTCAACTTTTTCAATTAAGAATTTTTATTTTTCATTAACTTAAAATTTGAGGGGAAAAAAACTGTGGCTGAGGTACTTATATTTGTATTTCATCTATTTAAAGATTAATACAACCTAAATTTCTAGCAAATTTTTAGCATTAAAGGATAAAATACACAATGTACGGTCTGGTGGTTGGAAAAAAATTGTATTATTGACATTAAACAACAAAATGTATACAATAGGGAGAAAAAGCGATGGTGCGCCATCATTTAAAGAATGATTGCTGTAGTACAATTTTTAGCCAGTCAAAATTTAGCATTGAGAAGAACTAGTACGAAGTTGGATCATCGAGATGTGATAATTTAGCCGAGATAATGACAATTAATATTTTCGCCGAATCTATTTGTACTGAGATAACACGCATAGTAAAAAAAAATGTGTGTGTGTGCTTATGAGCACACGATAGAAGAGAAAACTTCTGATTTATTCTGGGCAAGAGAATCTAATAGTTTGGATGTACAACGTTTTCTTCTATAACATTTTCGCATGCGGGCATTAAGAAGTTCTCTTTTTCATGCTGTGACGACTGCGCTTTGTACAACCCACACCCTTCCATTCCTGTCCAGTTTTATAGATTAGAGCAGGTGGTTCGGAGACAATGCACGTGGCTTTGAGGTCATTGTCTATTGTTTGGCCTCGGGTCTGCCATGACAATATGACTGAAAGACGAAATAGACATAAAAGTGCCCCCACCGGGTGACAATTGACGGGGCTTGTCTGGCGCCTAGGAGAATGACGAGAGAAAAGCTTCAAGAAAACAATAGCAGCATGATGGACAAGTGTCCAGATGTGCAGAGGAAGGTCTGGCGCAGGGGCATTCAAGATGAGTCAAAGAGTGCTATTGTTAGGTGCGCGCAAATAGGACGCTAATGAGTCCGAGGGCCGTATGCAGACTTTAGTGGGCCGGCCAATGAGAAATGACGAGGGGCGTGTAGTGGACCCCTGGAGTTTAAAAGGGTCATTTTTTTTGTGAGATGAGAGATCGAGATAGGATTCAAGTCGAAGGTGGATTTTCCAGGAGTGAGAGGAGAAAGAAGAGGATGAACGCAGGTGGTGTTGTAAAGGCTAGTGATGTGTAGATAATGGGAGCGACTGAACTTCAACGTTAAAGAGAGACTGAACGCACTGGCTTGGCGGAAAGAGACATTTCCATATTACATAAACTATTTTGTTGAGAAAATAAATTTTTTCTTTTATTTCTACAATTTGCTGTGAATTCATCACGCTATCAGTCCACGATGTTACAGCAATATAAAGAAATATAAAGTGATGGCAGCTTTGTGGGATCGACATTTGAGTAAATAGATGCCCGAATCCATAGTATTTTAGCAAAAAGGAGAAAAGGTCAGCCGTATGTGCGAATGTTATGAAACAACTTTAACGCCGCCTGATGTGTTGCCATTTCCGTCCCCACCGGTGATGAAGTGTGCCCGCCTGATTCTCGGATTGCCTGAAATGAAATGTTTCTTTCTGGAGTTCCTAGCTGTGAAAAGTGCCTGCTACAAGAAGCTTCCAAGAGTTCCGGTCTCACGTTCCTGCTTGCGGAATCAATAAGGATTCAAGAGAGAGAATCCTTTTGCCTGGCTGTTATGATTGCCGTTTTTTAAGAGTTCCAAGTGTCAAGACGTCAGAGGTCACGAGTGTTCTTGTATTTTCGTCTACAAAGTTTAAGGCGAGTCTTTTCTTTGAGATTATTCTCGGGGCAGCTATTGAGTATTGTTTTTGTAGGCAAACTTTGAAATAAGGAATATACAGGCTATAGGTAAAGTTAGCAAACGATAAGAGACTAGAAAGATTTTTAAGTTTTGTGTGAAGTGTATAAATGTGCGATATTAGTATTTTTGTTTGTTTATGTAGTATAAAATAGTTACACTTGTTGCGTTGACACAGTATTGTGTAGGGTATTGCTTTAGTTTTAGATTTGCGCATATTTGTGAAATATATAATTAAATCTAAGTCTAGTTTATTGTTAGTTTACTTTGTCTTTGAATAATTGTTTTGACGATTAAGCTTAGATTTGTTTTTGTGTTTATTAGTGCATCATGACGTTTTTGTCGAGACAAAAAAACAAAAGTATTGTTGAAAATTTGTGAAAGAATTAAGGGTGGAAATCGATAATACTTTACCCAAGTTAGAATTTAAGAAAAGAATTTGTCAAAGTGACTACTATAATGAAGAATGAAACCTACTCAAGATAAAAACAGCAGGAAGTAATTGCTCTTATATTGCTTCAAAAGCTATGAAAATAAAACTTGTTACTATTATAAGCAATTTTAATACCTATGATAGATGTTTTAACTCAATTGTTTTGAGTTTTCATTGATTTGTTTTAACCTAATCTGACTTTGTGGCATATCTCCCACCAAAACTTATATGCTTTTACCTTATGAATTGGATTTTCTTATTAAAATATCAATTTAAACTTCTTCTACTGGGACCATAATCTTGTTAACATTTTAAGATATGTTTTTAATTCTTTTTTGACAAATGTAGGTGCAGTATAGCCAAAACTGGCTCTTGTGTCAAAAATCCCCACATTCACTCACACACTCTCCAGTACAAAACATACCAAAAGATGAAGTAACACATTCGCAAATTTTTTCAGACAACAGAGAACACTGTAATAAAACAAAAGGAATTACAAAAATAAAATGTTCCAAGTGCAATGCATATCTATGCCTTAAGCCAAGTGCAAACATTATAAGCTGTAGCTACTTTAAAATGAATTAATTATCAAAATTGTTTAAACCTTTAATTTCTTTTTTAAATCTGCATAAATATGTTTATGATAGTTAACTTTCTGAAGTATAATTTCTTGTTATATTTAAGAAAAACATCAGCTTGTAGAGGATTAAAGAATGGCAACTTCTCAGTATAGACACACAAAGCTTACTGTACTACATTTTTATAGTCATCAGTGGAAGGTTTGATTGAAAGGTTTATTTGAACCATTACTGGATAATCTCTTCATTGTGCTTTTCCAGGAGTCAACAAGAATATTGGTTCAGTTTTTTATTAAAGGCACCCACTTCCGCAAAAAGAGGGTCATTGGCACCATGTAATTTTGACCATGACAACTCGGCTAATGCAGCCACATCAAGAATGTTGGACAACTGGGCTTAAATCAACTTAGTGATGGAAAGATTAAGACAGGACACAAAAATTTCCGGAAAATTGTAAAGGTGAGAAGATACAATAAAAATGGCTTTTTCCCAGAAGTTGCTATATGTGAAAATTAAAAAAAATGTTTATTAATCACACTCAGAAGCAATATGAGAGCTATTGGTAATGGCTTTTGTAATTTCAAATCACAGTTCAAGGATGAAGAATAGGCCTTATCTCACATCCCATTCTTAAAATTTCCATATCATGCCAACATTACAACTTTGAACCAGGAACGTAACATGCACCTCTACATAGTGGGGGAACCAGGACTCTAGGTGACCCAAAGCCTGAATGATACCAAGTATGCAATCCTTTGTAAGATCCGGCTTGGAGGCCCCAAGCCTGACTTTGTAGTGGAACCCTAATATTATCTGTTTCACCAATGCTCTGAGCCACAACAGACTTAACATGCATTGGTCATTCTACACAGTGAGTTTTTCATGACATCAAGACTCAAACCTTGGAAACAATGCTGGCTATGAGCATGCAACTATGACCACAAGGTATGCAATTGGAGAATTAAACCTCTGAAAACTAATGTGTCAAATGAGAATACAATTTATTAACTTGCATAAAAGTTTGAACAAGGGTTGTCAATCTGAATAAACATCACATTGCACTTGCACAAAAGCTACTTAAAGGTGCACATCGCAATTTAAAAATTGGTTTTGATAACGCACATGCAGAAACCTATTTTTCTATTTTGCCTCATTCTAGAGCACCTTGATGCCCAATATCTAGAACTTCATGGACCACTAAATTTATATTTAGCAGACCACTTATATGAACTTAGAAAAAAGTTAAATTTTTTTTTATAATAATCATCAGATAACTATAGGTTTATAAATGTGAAATACACCCACTAAAAGTAACGAAGTTCTAAAGTAGTTAGTTTTAAAAAATGAAAATTTTAAGTTTACTTTTAAGTATTACCCTTTTTGAGTCATGTCCCTACATTTCTGCAGACCATCAAGTCTTTTTCATGGAATACTGGTTGGTAACCCCTGTGTGTGTGTGCTCCAGAGGTTTTAAAAAACTCAAACTTAACATGTAACAACCCCCATACCAGAACCCATAACAGTATGGTGGAATCAGAATGCAAACCCATGGCTTGTGTCGAACATGACCACTTGGCTATCACTACCCTGAGTCAAAAGTGAGTTAAATAATTGGTTAGGCTTCAATTATTTTTTTCCAATCTAACCATTATTACATATTAGTCTGTCATCAAATAAATCACTGTTACAGAATGTAAAATGAGAAGTTACATGAAAAATGTAACGTAAGTTTTTCAAAAGAATGATACTTAAAATATTTATTCTGATTTAAAAAGTGCTTCCGAAAAACACCAAAAAGAAAGAAAAGACAGTCACACATTATTTCAATTCTTCTTCATGGAAAGTACTTGCACAAAACTCTCAAAAACTGATTTATTTTATAGTATTTTTATCTCAACCTCTTGTACTATAATGACATGCCATGCACATGGCTCATTTGCATTTAAATTAGAACGATATACTATGCATCTTGTTATTTGTGTCTGAAGTGGCAATGACATGCTGTGCATGTCTACAGAATTTACTGCACTATTACACTGATTGTTTCCATTACTGCTATGTAAGAGAACTGTAGCATTCGCAAAATTTCATTAGTTTCATTGCAGCAGTACAATTATAACTTTGGCAATATAATAAAGTGCATTTGTTTTCCATTTATGTTTTTCTTTTATTTCACAAAGTCAGAAGATCTCCAACACTAAGAAATATTCATTTTTTAAATTTCGGCTCAACATTGCAGAAGTAATATTACTAAATATAACTATTCATGAATATGGGACACACAGATGTACATTTTACAAAAACCATTTACAAAAATTAAAGAAAGCCTCAATGAAGGTGCAAGTCAGGCAAGAAGCAATACTAATGCAGTGGAATTACATAGAAGTGCAAGAAAAGCTTTGTCCCATTATATTTAACACATCGTCTCAAGAAGTTAAAGTTAATTAAAAGCTTTAAAAAATTGGTTATCTTATTTATATAAACACTATAACAATATATATTCTGTACTCACAACAGAAGTATTCAATTCATTATTAGAAGTTAATTAATTGGAAGTGATTCATCTGTTCTGAAATGGAAGTTACATTTTGTGCATGCAATACAAGAAAAGCTTAGAAGTTATTCCAAGTAAAAGCTCATTGGAGTTGCTTTAAGCCAGTTAGTTACATGTTTCTGCTAACAGCACATGAAGCAAAGTAGACATGTTTCTCCATTTCAAAAACAAGGATAAAGCTATATTTCACAATAAACGAAAAACAGCTTCTTTTTGAGACTTTAACTTCATATACAATTTCTCCCACATAAAGTTAATGCAAGCATTATTTAGAAATTAAAAAGATTATTGCATAAACTACACTTGTATTCATACACAATCTTAAATAATAGATTAAGAAACATTACCAATTGAAAAATTTAACCCTTAAACACTGGTATAGCTAGCTCTGAAGGGGCCCAGTATCAAAATTCTTTCGGGGCCTTTTTTTAGATATGAAAGCCTTGTTAGTGAACTGTAGTTACACATCTTTGGGCCCCTGTATCATTGATACGACTGACTGATACGGCAGTAGCTACGTCCCTGCCCTTAAATGCCTATTGTTGCTAAAATTACCCATGCTCAAGTTCCACTCAATTTTATTCAAAAACCTCAGTGTGGGCATTCCCGAATTCAAGTTGACAACCATAGACAATAAAATCATGAAAGAAAGAAAAAAATGTACTTTTGGCAGGAACGTTAGTTAGTATTTTATTTTTTATCATGACATTTGAATGTGGTGGATGATTAAGTTCAGTGTGGTTACTAGGAGAGATAGTTTTAATTTTCAAGTTTTTCCTAAAAAAGGAGTAATTTATTTAATTGAAAAATTTACTTCTGATCTGTTGTCAGATAAGATATCAATTTTTGATGTTGCATTTGAAAATTTTACTAGCTATAAGCCAGATTTTACAGAAACACTGTAAAATAAATACTCAATTTAACTGGATGCTTTAATTTATTTTTTGCATAACCTATTGTTACATTACCAAAAAGAATGACTTTTTTAAACTCAAAACAAAAAAAATTCATGCACTTAGGGGTTAAAATGCTTCATTAATAAAAGGAATCAATGAATACAGCAATATTAGCAGTAAATATAAGAATGTTCCACAAATAATACAGATCTTTAATATAGCTGCGCATTTTTTTGTAATTTGAAGAGGAAAAAATTAAATTTAAATACTGTAGGAAAAAATATAAAATATGAAAAGGTTTAAAATATGAGTAAAAAAACAAATATATGGAAGATACACTTACTAGTTTAGGTGTTTCAGCACCTCCAAGTATTGTAGGATCAACTGTTACATACAGTTTTCGTTCAATTGCTGAACAGGAACTCAATGCACCTAGAGAATTTAAGAGTGTAAAAGAGAAATTTTGTGAAACTCCCTAATAATTTCTTAATATTTATTGAGATTTAAGAAACAAATTCATATTTATTTTTCAAAATATTTGCAATATTCTTATAGACAATGATGGTCAAACATCGACTGTTGCAAACAATTTAGATGTAAAACTTTTGAAAGAAATAATGTTCAAAAACATAGTCAAGCTTTGCATACTAAATGGAAAATGACTTCTAACAAAAGGAACTAAAATATTTCAAAATCTGTTTAAAAATACAATTTCACAGATTAAAAAAATCTAAAAGTTAATATGCAACTCACATTTATCAAGACCATACCAAGTTCAGCAAAATTCGTCAACTTTTTCATCTTATTCAATTAAATTGATAATTCAAATATAAAAATGCAGAGTAAGACTATAAAAAAATTCCACTCAACTTTTAAAAAATTGCATAACTAAACTGTGCAATTAAATTCTCAAATTTATGATTCAGTTTCATGAAATTCACTCTTGATTTAAAAGTAAAAAAGATGCACCATGAGTCAATAAAATCAACATTAGAATGCAATTTCACACACATGCACATCAAAAAATAAGAAAGTTAAATATACCTCTAATGTATTCAAACTTGCATAAACCTCCTTCCAAAAACTTCATCTCTACAGGAGTCTTTTGAAGATACATCTAAAATTGAAAAACTTCAGTAAACCAAAAATATAAATTTGAACTTTTATTTCATTTATTTCAAATTCACAGCCAAAACATTTTTTCCGTACCATAATTATAAAAAAAATATCATGAATATTTAACTGGAAACACTTTTTGTGAAAGCAGTTTGTCAGTTTAGGAATTACTACTCTAAATAGTCATTTTCTTCTCCACTGAGTCCATTAGCATGTATTCAAAATCAAACATTACGCTAATCAATTTCTTTAAGCGAAATTTGAACTATTTCATCTTAATTCATCACTCCAGAAACTATGTCTTGCAATGAGCAAAATTTATTCATGTACTTTGTTCCAGTCATATAAATTTCGCTTTATTAAAGTTTTACCATTTATTTTACAAAGTGTTAGGAATTTTCATTAGAATTTCTTTTTAAACACATGTTAACTAAATGTTTGTTCATGAAACACAAAAGGGGTAAAACACTACAACAACAACAAAAACACTTAACAAGCAAAAAGAACAAATTACAATGCAACTAATGATTTACAAAAGATGAAGATTTAATAGTTTACATCAACTTAATCACAATTTCTACTCTTTTTACCAACATGAATAGGCGAAAATCTAAAAATATTAGCAATACTAGTAGTAAAAATACTAGTGAATACTCAAATACAGTTAAATATCAGAAATTAAAATCTCGAAATTCTGGATTCTTTTTTTAGTCAATTTATCATATTGTAGAAGTAGCCTTTAAATTTCATTTCCTGTTTAGCGTACATTTATATGAATGTACAGTACCCTCTAGCGCTTATTGTGCTTCAGTCTATCATTAGACTCCAATGAGGGAGGAGTCAAATTGGGCAGAGTAGTAAACAAATACAGTCCATTAAAAAGAGTGCGAGATTTCTTGAGTGCATATTATTGTAAGAAAAACACTGAACTACCAGTTTCTAAACTACATTTTAAGCTTTAAATCAAATTCAGTTTTAAAGCCTATGTATACATACTGGAGACAAAAAGTTTACAAGAGACACAAAAGTTTATAAATGTAAATTCAAAATGGCCCCATTATTTACAATTAAACTTTCCGAACTCCTTGATATGAAAAATTATAGCATTTAATGGGCCTAGTTGCAAAATATGTGCATGTCTCAATCGTACTTCACAAAATCTAGATTGCAATCAACTACTTAAATATCAACATATAAAACCTGACAAATTTAAGCTTTTCAAGCCTAATAATTAAATCAGCTTGGATAGTATGAACTAAGTTGATATGTATTACACAATAACTGTAGAAATTACATCAGATCTAAAAGTATCAAAAGATTAACTTTTATCCAACTTTTTTTTATAAAGAAATTCTATTAAACATGTAATATAAAAAGAATCTTTTAAAGTCAAATCCTAATTAGGTCAACAAAGAAAACTTTTATTTTAGCTAATTTTTATTAAACAATTACAATTAATACAAATATGTATATACATATGACAAAATCAAAATATTAAATGGCAAAATAGAAAGTGATTTTCCCATGTAATTTTCCATTTTCCTTTCTATATATGGTGTTGGAATATTATTTTTGTTTGTTACTATTTATTCATTAATTAAATTTAATTATTCCAATAAGATAGTACGGTAAAAAGAATCACATTCTCAGAAATTAGGCAATCCCAGGTGGGATTTGAAAACACGAAA
Source organism: Trichonephila clavipes (assembly GCA_019973935.1). NCBI lineage: Eukaryota > Metazoa > Arthropoda > Arachnida > Araneae > Nephilidae > Trichonephila > Trichonephila clavipes. The sequence goes on along the minus strand of BMAU01020679.1, from coordinate 237,355 downwards.
TTTGGATTAGAAATCTAATGCATTATCCATTGTGCTACAGTGACACAACGAGCAATTATCCTTTTTATATACGGTGCAGGAATATTATTTCTGTTTTTTAATATTTATTCATTAATTAAATTTAATTAATGAATTAATATTTGAAAAAACTTTATTAACATCAAATCTCATCCACTACAAGTTTTAAAAAATGTATTTGAACTTGAGTGGATGAATATAAAATATTTTATTAACCATTGAAAATTTGAACAACATATATATATAGGGAGAGTTTGAAGTAATCGTAGGAATTGAAAAAAGTAAACAAACTGACAGGTTAATATAGATTGTTGGCGCTGGGATCGTCATCCCCCGACTGGCTCACCCACACTTATACAATCACTTGCAAGGGAGAAACTGCACAAAGCAGTCACAATAAATGTTTATGCCTTAAAATCTGCATATTTAATTAAATATAGTCCCAACCACACTAATATCTAGTCCGTCGCGCCGGAGATCTTCAGCAACTTATGGATATCTGCATTTAAGGCTTTAAACTAAATTATATATACACATTATTTGCGTCATTTCGCAAAACAACGCCCAAAATTGTTCGAACGTGGCAAAGACATTCACCCCATCGACAGAGTCAAAGGTCACAAAAGGACCCCTCAGTTCGTTTTCACCATACATAGGCAGCATAGGCCTGTTTGGAACTGTTTATATTCCAGGCTCATCACTCCAAGTGTTCCAATTGGATACCATTCATTTAACTTCTTCTCGCAAGGCTCTCTATTTAAATAGAGGTAAGCCAATTTCATACCTCTAATGTTTATTTCATTGCAAAAATTATATATCATTGTTTATTACCGCAAAAGTAAAAATGAATCCAATTGAAAAAATTAGAAATAAAAGAGTGCCTACATGTTTTGCCATAACAAAATTACGAAAATTCAAAATTACATTTAAAATAATAGTGATGATGTAGATAATATCTTAGAATTGCAAGATCAACTAATCAAAAAAGAACTCTCACTGAAGCAACTTAATTCAGAGATGGAAAATTTAATAGTAGATGATTCCGAGTTCGATACTGAAATTAATGCATCCGAAGAATATTCGGAAAAAATTGTTTGTGCATAAACTTAAAAATTAAATTGTACATCAAACGTTGTGAATGCAATTTAAATGTTCCAAATTCAACACAAGTATGGTCAGATCAAATCAGACCACAGTTATCAATAAAACTTCCAGAAATTCCCTTACAAAAGTTTTCTGGAAAATATGAAGAATGGAGTAACTTTAAAATACAATTTAATAACATCTCAACAAATTCACAACTCTTCTCAGAGCAAAAATTGCATTATCTTAAAGCTGCATTAACATCTGAAGCAAAGAATTAAGAGACTATTCGCGATTCATTTGAATCTTTATTTAAATCTTTAGAAGAACACTATGAAAATAAACGCTTAATAGTAGAAACGCACATTTCAGTAATCTTAAACCTAGAAAAATTAAATCATGAATCGGCAAAAGATTTAAGAAACTTAATTGATGATGTAAACGAAAACATTCACGCTTTGAAAGTGTTAGAAGTTGAAAGAAACAATCTTTCAGGCATTTTAATCTAAAACATCATTCTTCAAAAACTGGATAAAGAGACTTTAAAACAATTTGAATTAACTCAACTGAAGTTCCTAAATTTGATGACTTCATTTTATTTTTAGAAAAACGCTCTCAAGTTTTAAGCAATATAAATAAAAATACCTTCGTAAAACTAATGCTTATACAAGATAGAAATAAATCAAAAAATTTCTTTATAAAATCTAACAATTCTGTGTATGCATGTATTTTGTGTAATCGAAGACATCCAATTTATAAGTGCGATTCCTTTTTAAAATTAAACGACATACAGAGAAAGGAAATCGTTATGAAGCATATGTCTCAGCTGCTTAAGTGATCAGGACACAATTTCAAAGTGTAAATCAAAGCATTCTTGTAGCGTATGTGGTTTTCAACACAACACTTTGTTTCACAGGCAAAAGGGGGAATCTGTCAATGCTCCCCCGATTTATAGCGCATCACCACTACAAGGTCAGGAACTGAACCCCAATGCCGAGGATTTTCACAGTTCTCAGGAAAGTACAGCTGCGTCCCTCTATAGTATCAATCATTGAAACAAAACCGTAATTCTACCCACAGCAGTAGTCTGTGGTTTGAATCATTCTCCCGGAAATTGTATTCAAGCATGTGCAGTCTTAGATTCTGGTTGCATGCCTAATATTGTAACGCAAGATTTCACAAACAAATTAGGGGCTCCATATAATAGAACTAATATTTCAATTTCCAGTTAAGATGGAAATAAAATCACAGTCAAGCCAAAATGAAATGATACCGTAATAAATGGCAATGGCTCATTTTTCACAACTTTAGTTTTTTGGTTGTCTCAAAAATTAGACTTTCTTTTTGTTTCTCAAATAAACCTCAATAATTTAAAAATACCGCAGGAACTAGCAGATCCAAATTTTGGTGTTCCAGGAAAAATCGACTTGCGAATTGGAGCAGAGGCATTTTTTGACATAATTAAGGAAGGAATTATTCGTACATCAGACAATGAACATGTATTTCGCAGATCAGTTTTTGGATACATTGCAACCAGAACCACAAATTCATGCAAACGAAATCAATATCGTGGTTTCATATCAGAAATGCAAAACATTGATGATAATTTACAAAAGTTTGGGGAGAAAAACTATTAATGAAGGTCAAAAGCCATTAAGCAAGGAAGAAGAATATTGTAAAAATCATTATCAAATGACTCGCATGCACATTGAAGCTGGTCGATATGTAGTACAAATACCAGTTAAAGGCATACAAAGCTTAGGGCACTCAAAAAGGTTTAGCAATGAAGAGACTAAATCATCTTTGGAGAAGATTATCTAAAGATAAACAAATGGAAAATTTATATAGGGAATTAATGCAGTAATACTTCAGACTTCAGGCATATGGAAAAAGTGGAAGCACAATCAGATGAAACATCCGCAAACAATATTTTTTACATCATGGAGTCTTTTGGCCTGATAAAACAACCACCAAACTAAGAGTTGTTTTTAATGGTTCAGCTTCTACTACTTCAGGTTTCAGACTAAATGACCTACTCTTGACAGGTGAAGTGAAGGCAGACATTTTTGAAATCATGATACGATTTTGAAAAAAACTATGCTTTCACAACCAACATCCAGATGATGTTCCGACAAATCCTCATTGATCCAGCTCAACGTGATCTTATCAGGATTATGTGGAAAACAGGAGCTAATGAGGAACCAGTCATTTATAGATTGAAAACTGTCATGTATGGAACCGCCAGTGCTCCCTTTTTAGCCATACGAACTCTCAAACATTGAGCTATGAATGAAGCTTTTAGATTTCCCTTAACTTCCAAAGTAGCTTTTCAAGACGTGTACATGGATGATGTAGTGTCGGGTGCACAAAATCTCGACACATCTCGCCAATTACAATGTCGGCTGCAAAATATGATGGAAACATGTGGAATGAAATTGCATAAATGGAATTCTAATTCGAAGGAGCTACTTAATTCATCTACAGATCAAGAGCACTCCTTTTCAACCAACATAGAATCAGCCATAAAAACCTTAGTTGTTAGCTGGAAACCAACAGGAGACTATTTCATGTTCAAAGTATCAATTCCTTCCTTTGCATCTTATACAAAACGAGATGTTTTAAGCGTCATAGCAAGACTTTACAACCCTCTTGGATAAATAGGTCCTGTCATCAGCAAAGCAAAAATCTTTCTACAAAAATTACGGCTTAGAAAATTTAATTGTGAAGAATGCTTGCTTGATGCAATCACACCAGAGTGGCTCAATTTTGTGTCAACACTAAAAGCCCTAGAGGAACTCAAAATAGATCGATACATTCTTACAGATTCCTATGCAAAACTCATACTTTTAGGATACGCAGATGCTTCTGAGTCAGCCTACGGAGACGTCGTGTACATGCGCTGTGTCAAGGAAGATGGAACCACCACAACCAAGCTTATGGGCAACAAATCTCGTGTCGCACCAATCAAGGTCATCTCCATTCTTCGCCTTGAACTCTAAGCGTGTTTGCTGCTGGCTCAATTAGTGCAAAAAGTTCGCCTCTCTCCACAAGTACATTTATCTAAAATCATTTTGCACATCAATTCAACCATAGCAATTGTCTGGATCAACACTCCAGCTAATCAACTGAAAACATTCGTTGGCAATCGAGTTCCCAAGATACAAATTCTAACGGAGAACTTTGAATGGAAGCACATACCTTCAGTGCAAAACCCTGCAGATATCATCTCTCAAGGTGTAAATCCTGAAAAACTTTCAGCATTGACACTATGGTGGAAAGGTCCCCAGCATTTAGACATTCCTGAACAATTTATTGAACCTTCGATTACCAGTTCTGATGAACTTTACATTCTGGAACTTAAAAAACAATCTGATATCAGCTTAACACCAATCTTGGGCTAACTTTGAAAATGACTTTTTAAATATTACAAATTATATATGAAATTAATTCGCATTTTTAGTTATATTTTCAGATGCCTGTATAATGTCAAAAATTTATCTCACCATTCAGGTCCTCTCACAAATCAGGAACTTCAGAAAGCAAAACTGCATTTAATTAAAAGGATCCAGGTAACAATTTTTAACTAAGAAAATGAATTTCTTAGGAATGGGGGAACCATTAAAAAAGGTCAGTTAACTCGTTTGAATCCCTTTCTTGACAAAGAAAACATACTTTGAGTTGGTGGTAGATTAAAAGCAATTCAAATTTGACATATAGTCAGAAATTTCCCATCTTGCTTCGAGAAAACCACAAGTTAACTATTTTAATTATGAATTATTATCATTTGAAAAATTTGCACATAGGTGCTCAAACCTTACTTATCTAGTCAGACAAGAGTTCTGGCCATTAGGTGACAGAAACATTGCCAGAGAAATTGTTCAAAATTGTGTTGTTTCAAAAACAAACCTAAGAATTTAGAACAAATTATGGGAAATTTACCTAGAGAAAGAATCACTCATAGTTCTCCTTTTACTCATGTAGGAACAGATTTCCCAGGCACATTTTATATTGAATATAAAGGCCAACGAAAAGGTATTTACCAAAAATGTTATGTTGCAATTTTCATTTGCTTTATTACAAAAGCAATTCATATAGAGGTCGTCACAGATCTGACCACAAAAGCTATGATTGCAACTCTCAAATGGTTTTTCAGTAGAAGAGGAAAAAGTACTTCAATTTGTACTGATAATGCTACAAATTTCATAGGTGCAACCAGAGAATTGCAACATTTATATAATTTGATAAAAAAAAAATACAACAAATACACCCTTGCTAATTATTTAAGAAATGAGGAAATTACTTGGAAATTTACTGCCCCCCAAAGTCACCCAATTTTGGAGGACTTTGGGAAGCAGGTGTCAAACCTTTTAAACATTTTAAAAGAACAGAAGGCGATTCACGTCTAACATTAGAACAATTCATAACAATTACTACTCAAAGAGAGTATTTTGAATAGTCATCCTCTTACTCCCATGTCCTCTGTTCCAAACGACTTTACAGTCCTCACCCCAGGACACTTTCTCATAGGCAGACCTCTTCAAAGTATACCTGAGCCAGACTAGTCAGATAAATTAGATTATCTCAATGGCAAAAATTAACAAAATTTGTTCACTTTATATGGTGCAAAGGGATTTTAGATTACCTTAATAATTTACAGGCTAGACATAAATGGCAATTTGAAAAAGAAAATGTAACTCCCAATTCAATGGTTATTTTAAAAGATGAAAATCTTTCACCATGTAAATGGACTATTGGAAGAATTTAAGAGATAGTTAAAAGGTTCAGAATGAAAGGTTAGAGTTGTTATTGTTAAGATACCTCAGGGTATTTTTAAAAGAGGAATCTCAAAAATATGTTTATTACCAAGTGTTTAAATGTCTATTAATCCATCAAAAAATTGTATGCATTAATATATTTATTCATATATTTTTTTAATGTGCAATTCTTTCATATTGATTGTATTTTTAATTTTTCATTATTTGTGTTTTTATGTATGATTTATGTAACATTATTTGTCTCTTGAAATGTTATTTCAATGAGGGCCGGGATGTTGGTGCTGGGATAGTCACCCCCACCTCGCTCACCCACACTTATACAATCGTTTGCAAGGGAGAAACTGCACAAAGCAGTCACAATAAATGTTTATGCCTTAAAATTCGCATATTTAATTAAATACAGTCCCAATCGTACTAATACAGATATTAGTTCTGGCTGAGAAAAGGGGGTTTTTACATGAAGCAGATATGAAAAATTCTCTTAGCTTATCAATGTTAAAATATTTCATAATTTATTTCATAAATAAAAACACAATCATTATTAAAGCAAGAAAGACAAAAACCAATATTAGTGATTTCCTCTCTGATATAGACATTTCTAAAGTGTAATATTAGGTTTATAACAGCAACTGAACGAACAAGTGTTTTAAACCACCTTTGAATAGTAATCAGTAAAGCATACATTTTCCCCCAAAAATTCCAGAAAATACATCTGTAATATTAATACAGGAAATAAAAAATTGAACTTTATAATGTCACTCCCGTCCACAACACCTAAAAACAGGCTGTCAGCAAACCAGTAAAAACGTAACCTTTAAAAAGGTAAATAACCGAAACTAAAAAGAGCCTTTGTAAAAAAATAACAAATCCATTTATTCCAAGATGTCTTCCGTTTTTGGAGAACATATACATGGTCATCAGCAAAGGTACATACATTGTAATAAAAATAAATTTAAAATAAAAGATACATTAACCCCCCTGCTTTCTTTTACTTACAAATAATTTTAGAAGTTTTTATAGTCCTTACACATTAATTTTTAATAATACTATTATTATTTATACAATAAGAATTATTTTCAAAACAATGTCATATTAACCAAATTTTTCATGTATCATGTGCAATGCAAACTTTTATGTGTGCTTTTAATATTGGTATCGATCAATGATGTTTTGATAAAACAAATATAAATTTTTTTCTATTCAAAACAAATATATATCACTTTTTTTAAAAAGGAAAATTTATATACATAAGGATGTAATAATTCACCAAAATTTTCTCTCCAGGGATTTTATTTCATAATTATTCAGAGCGTCTAAGACTTCACGTGAAAATTCTTAGTTTGCCCACCTAATCAAAACTTTATCTAAAACAAGATGCAATCTTGCATCATCCATGCATTCTGAAAAATCACAAAAGTCTACCAGAAATCAAATGACTTACTGAGCTTTAGTTAGGTGACATGAATTGCACATGAACTGATGGTGGCCTGAGATACAGATAACATTCATGCAGACATTTACAAACAGTCCATCGGGATATCACTATTCCTGATGACAGAGCAACATTCAAAGAAAATCGACGAGTTGAACACTACCCCAATAACACTGACCTTGCAGACACATATAATGGTCCTTGTGGGTGGTTGTGACTCTAGGACGTCTATTACCAGGTCTTCATGACACTGCTTGTTCACTTTAATATCGATTCCACAAGCTGCTAATGATCAGACAGTTGACATTGAATGTTTAGGTAATCTTGACAGTCACTCCCCAGTGGACCCGTCCATTTGCATACCAGCTATATTTTCATTCAAAATGGCATCACCGACTCACTTTCAGGAATTTGGAAGAAATGAGCCCCAAACAAACTAAACACCCTATGCAATGAAAGAAATAGCAACTGCAGAAATGGAAACTTTTCTTTCACCTATCATATTACAAAGCCTTATGTGTATGGTTATGCAAATATTTTACTGCAGAACCACTTTCGCGCATTTCATTGAAAGGTACATTTATAAATTTTGTTGCTGTAACTTTCCTTCGCGAGTTAGGCTAATTTTACTGTTTGTAGCTTATTTTTTGAGACATTGTACATCTATCAAGAATGAAAACGCCCTTGCTTTCATGTTTAAAGAAAAAAGCATAACCAAATTTCATGATAAATACATTTCAGAAGACTTAGTTGTCATTATTCTAAATAGGAAAATTTTTAAAAAGTACAAAAATTAGTTTTGAAAAACAAAGCGGATTCATGCTGATTATTGTTACTACTATAGAAGCAGAATTGAAATCAATCATTAAAAAAACACATATACACATTTAAATTAAGAGATTTCTTCCCTGGCGCTACGTAATAGATTAAGAATAATCACTAAAAAAAACAGAAGTAAAATCTAAAAACTCAATGCTTTATCATACACATTAAAATAAAACTGAATTATGAATAACTTAAGATATTACAAAATCAAAAAAAAAATATGTGAATGGATCTTAATGTCAATTGAATCTATAACATAAACTTAAATATTTCTAGATATTGTTCATATTTCATATATGATGTGCAGTTTGCTCTTCTGGCAGGATATTTAACTACGTTTACATACAAATTTTTTGTTTTCCAAACAAATTAAAATAATTGGTTTGTTGTCATTGAAATTACCATATTTGGCCCAGCTATGACAAACATTCCCTTTAACATGAGCGACGTGCACTTTTGACAACTCTTAATTGCAAGAACGGGGAAAAAACTAAAATGGTAAGATTTTCAAAAATACAGATCACCAAGTCTTCCAGGCGCATGCCACATGGATTTCCAAAAGACAGTAAGTCTTGTGGGTAAAAGAATAGAACAGTAAGTCCTAGTGGTAATGGTTGCATAAATCCTGTGCATTTTTATAGAAGGTAGACCTTTGAAGAGATTGGGTTTCATTTACTAACATTCAGCAATTCACAAAATATTTAAGGAATTTTTTAGATGTTTTGATAAAAGAATGAAAAATACATTCTTTCACTCTCCTAATGTCATATATTTTGAAATTGTTTAATTTTATATTCCATATGCCCTCCATATTGAGACACTATTTATGATGAATCCTTCCCAAATAGAGGAAAATAATGATCAGCGTAACTCAAAATTTTTAAAAATGCACTATTCAAAAAAAAAAAAATTATAAATACCCATCTCTTATGCATTTCTTATATTCTAGGATAATAAAATACAAACATTAACATTTTTATTTTTATAAATCATGCCTTTAAAACGAATAGACGTCTTAAGGCATGAGTCAACTGGGCTCAGGCCTAGGGACTCGCCTTCAGTGGAGGCCTCATTTTGTTCTCGACTTTGTCTAAATAAGATCATGATCTGGATAATTTTAATGATCAAATATTATTCCCGTACATATTCTTCGAAAAACAGGAAATTTCAAACAGCATGTCAACTGGCAAAAGTAGTATGATTGTATGAGATTACCGTTTATAGAGATGACCATTGTCCATGAGATTGCCTAGGCCTAGTACCATAAACAATCATTCAACTTATTTATTCGAAATGTGGCTATCGGTCGAGCAGGTTTGTGCATAGGTTTTGAGATTGTGAGTTGTGCACATTTTTTGTTTCAAATTACCGTTCGAAAGAGTATTTGACAAAGGATGCTATATGCTGTCTACTTTTAAAGATCTCAGGTAGGACCTACTTTTGCATAGGGTCCCAGGACCTCAAAAATCTTAAGAGTTAAAGAGAACAATGACATCCTAAAGACAAAAATGACTTTCAAAAAAAGAAAAAAAAGAAAGAAAAAGTGACTTTTAATACCAATTTATTTTTCAAGTATTAACCTATTTTGCTTCAACAATTTTTTAAAATTATATGTTGCATTAACACTAGAGCTGACATTAAAAATTATTTACCATAATCTGTAAGTCCTCAAGGTCCATGCAGTTTCCATGTTTTGCTACAACCTGAAGCTTATAATCATAGGGATTTTCGATATCTACCACTCGTAGATAAAGTATATTTTTTACAAATAGTGCCTAAAAATAAAAATAATACATATCACACTATATTTCCAAGATAAATACAATCAGAAAATGATAAAAGCTTTTACGATCTCTGCAGCTTATGTTTAAGATTTTCATGAAAAAGCCATAACAAGTAAACTCGTAAAACATGAAGTACTGAATATATATACCAGGGGCCAGCAACCTATGGCACACAAGTCACATGTGGCATGCAGCACAATTTTCAGTAGCACTCTGTACTATTCTACAAATGTGTCAATATTTGAGTGGATGAAAGTTGATAAATTAGTAATGAATCGTATTTGACAAACATCTTCATAATTATGGACACTTACGGAATTAGTTATCTTTCAGAATTTTTCGTAAAGATAAATTAACAGCTATTTTGTAAATTATTGAATGTCATTACTAGAGAGATTTAATTGCTTTAAGAGGGAAAATTGCATGCACTCTGCTTTCTGCTTTGACATATTCAAGTAGAAAAATCTTTCTTATGAAAAATTTTCGAGTCTGCAGAGAAATTGTTTAACAACCGATTGCTGAGAATCGTGTCAAATTGAAAGCCACAAATTATACCCTTGATTTTGCGATATGAAAGTAGCACAGTGCAAGCACTAAGTCCACATTTAAATATTTAGTTTACTTTTTATTTAACTATAATAGAGGGAAATACTTATACTTTACATTGTCTATTTTTCTTATTTTAATAAATATATTTAAAAGTATGTAATATATTTGTACATTTTTAATGTTTTTTGTTGAAGAAATATTTTATGCTGTTTATTTTTATGTTAAGAAATATCTTTAAATGATGCAAAATTAATACATAGTAAAACTGTAAATATCTAAATCATTGCCCTCTATTCTCTAATTCTGCATGCATTATCACAGGAATCGGATGGTTTTAAAAATGTCCCACTGAGTGGTATATGCTGAATCATGTTGGTAGAATGGTTTGGCAAGCCACAGTTAAAAAGTCTGTCGCCCCCTGATATATACACATAACACTTTCTGAATAACTATTTAATAACACGGTCCAAGATAAAATATTTTCCTTTTCTTTTCATTAAGAATGTATTAAATATAATTAGAGATTTTTTTATAGATAATGTACATAATGAAAAAAAGCAACAAAATCAAAAGAGTATGATTTCGATTGTTCTTTATTTGACAATCTTTTAAAAAGCAATTTACCCATTGAAAACATCACTACCAGATGGAAATCATCACTGGATCTAATCATAGCGAATCAGATAAATCCTTCAAGTGAAAACAATTTCAGTTCATCTTGCCATACATAAACTTATAAGTTTGTTATCAACAAGTGTAGCAATAAATATTGTGTTAACTATTTTTGACCTCTCTTGCGTAAAATATATACATTTTACTAACTTTTAGTTATTAACTAAAACATATGTATGAATACTATTCATGTTAATACTCAAATACAAATGTTTCATACATGCTGTTAAAGCTTCAAAAGAAAATATAAACTAATTTTCTTAGCTTTCCAAAATAACTAGCAAGACAAAATTACTCTTTCTATACTTTTAGTCCAAGTAGTTTTAATTAAAACTCGTACTATGGTGGCTAGTAATTTGAAATTAAAGAGATAAATATTTTCAAAAATCACCCATCAAAAACTTTATTCTAACAACTTTTATTTAAATAGCAATTGAACAAACCAAAGTGTTAGTATATATAGTAATTGAAAAATGAAGCAATACAATTTTATTACTAACGTTGTGTTATCTGAAATTTAAAGTTTGTAATAAATAATTAAAAATTAAAATAAAGATAAATAATACATAAATAAAATAAATAATAATAAATTTTCAACACATGCCAAATGTACAAAAAAATAAATATTTAAAAATTTCTAAATTTATTCTTCATTACATTTTATGATTTTTCAGATTAAATAAAATTGTTTTTTTTCATCTTGTTTTTTTTTTGGATTACATAAAATGCATCCTCCCTTTTACACAGTTTGCCAAGGAATTTACCTACCATACAAAAACCGGGGTTCATTACATAGATCAGTTAGGAAAACAATTACAAATAGCATAACTTCAAATATTACATTTTCTCCCAGAACCAACTTTTGTAATACATGTGCAAGATTTCCCTTATGCAAATATGTGTGTTCATATCAACAAAAATTAAGACAATTTTCATTTGACACAGTAAAATTAAGATTTTAAGCTGAAAGCAGCCAAGAGGGTAACCAAACATATACCTGCTAAAAAATTATATATTTCACAAAAAATTACACAATTCTTTGAGTTAGCATTATATTTATTCATATTGAGTAACTTAAAAATTGTTCATTTTATATAAATTAGCAGGATATATGCAGGGGGCTTAAAATACTAAAATGCATAGATTTCTTTGAATAATTTGCTTATACATTGAAAATTACAATGAATTAAAATTCCTTTAAACATAAATGTTTTTCTTCAAAGATAACTAAAATCAAATCTTCCATTTATGTATAGTCTATTAATAAGAATTTATTTTTCAAAGTTTAAATATCTTTCAGTACACACTATTGACAAAAAAAACCCATTAAATTTTACCTGAATAATTGAGAAATATCATGTAAAGGTCTATTTTTTATAATACATGTAATTAAATTACAAGTAACTACAGTGAAATTATATGCTGTTTACATTAAACATACTCAATATAATTCAATTAATATTAATAATTTAAAAGTGTTAGCAGTCTCTTTCTTTAATTTACATAATTTCAATTTTAGACCTCATTTTGTTTGCATTTTAAAAGTTAGTTATTTTTATTTGATGCACAAAATACATTGCAGACAAGTAATACCATGCAGGAATTTCATTCTCTAAAAGTGAATAAACATTGCATAAATAAATTTTTTAACTCACCTTGAGAAAAGAGCGTCTTTTATTCACTGTTAAATCTTTTTGACATATTTCTGGTGGTGCAGGTTTTACACCTAGATTTTAATATTTAAAAAATACTTTTGTCAGTTAATAAAATTTAATAGTCAAAAAGGCTATACAATGATTCATAAGTCCTTTCAATAAATACATTTTTGAATTTGGCAATTTAAAAAGATGCATATTTGCATCTCTTAGTCATATTTATAAGTGTGTGACAACATTCAACAAGAAAAATTTAAGTTTATAGAAACAGTTATGTAAAAAAAAAGTAAAGCTTTAATCTTTTTTGAAAACTTTCTATTTGTGTGCATGGATCTCAGTTTTACTTCATCTTGATAGTTACATGCTCTTTTTTTTATGACCAAGTGCCTTACTTCAATACACTTTTTCATTTAATTATATACATGTACAAATGACATTCCCTTCTAATATTTACTTCAATTCAGTTTTTCCCAAATTATTTCAAACAGTTTTAGATCAAGTATTTTTCTTTAGATTCAACTGAAACTTCTGATGGCCTTTTTTTTCTTTCTAAGAATTCAAAATGATGTTACATTTGAAATTGATTAGAATGATGTTATTAATGATTTTGTAATTATCAAAGCTTGAAGAAAACTTTCTTTGCCATTTGCGATTCAACAAAGAATAAAGATGTCTAAGAGTAAAAGATAGTAAAGCGATAAGCGATAAAAAAGATAATTAACACGTTGAAAACAGTTTTTTTTAAAATGTATACTCTTATACCATTGGTTCTTAAACTTTTGATCGCCACGAACCCCCATTTATGTGTCAGTCAGACATCGCTGACCCCCCAAGATTTTGAACACCCCTACCTAATTTAACATTGCTGTGCGAAATATATGTTCTAGTAGAGTTTTTTCATTGGGGAAATTTAGTGACCTAGTTTAGGATGATGCACCTTTCCATTTTTCCTCGAGGCCATTCAGAGTCTAAAAGAGGGAAATCTTAACATCACATGAAAGACTCTGCAGACCACAGTTTAAAAACCACTGCACCATACCATAACTGCAAACGATTTCATTATTTTAATGTACTAATTTGCAAAAGGGTAGGTGGGTCGTCCGTGATGCTGTTAGGTAAGAAATGAACAAGAGTGGCCAAATCACCCTTCCTTATGGCTACCGGTTGCCAGTCTGAGACAAGATGGGTCCATAGATGGTAGATAATATGAAGATGTGTAGTGTTAAAATTTCCTTACGGACCACAGATTGTCAGTAGATGACACTATGTGTTACAATTATAACTATATATAACCTACAGCAAAGAATTTAAAAAATAGCATTACCACTCTATTTTACATATTCTAAATAAAGATACCAAAAGGAAAATGCTTTCCCATTCATTTAACTTCACAATGGCCATTTTCCCATGCTATACACAAGTTTTTGTGAAAATGGGCAATTCAAAAATCACATTAAAAAGTTTCAACAATTTGACAAGTTTCAATCCAGGGGCACTAGAAGGCAGTCAGTGAGGTACACAAGAGTGGGGTTAGGGGGTTCAAATTCTTTCAATAGAACAATATTTTTAATTATTAGCATAAAGGTTATGCCTCAGTGCTTTTGTCAATGTTTTTTTGAAAATGTAACTTCTCCCATGAAAGTAGTCTGTGTACACCATTGAAAGAAGTCATCAACAAAGTTTAAAAATATTGCAGAAATTAACACAAACAGGAATTAAATCCCAGTACTTTTCATACAAGATAAACAGTGCATTATTTATGATAATAAAGTAAAATACAAAATTGAGACATTTTTTGCATACCCTTTCAAAGTTATAAATCTCATGAGCTACCCCACACATATCGGTATATTTTATACACAATGCTTACGAGATATTTTACTAATTTAAGGAAAGTTTTTTATTGTAAGCACTATTTAACACATTGATAATTGCTTACTAGTACAAGTGACAATCCAAAAAAAATTGTATTTTTAAAAAAAAACTTTTTAACAGTATATCAAATATTTTATATTTCTTATTCAATGAAACAGAATACATATAATCCAAAAAAAAAAAACTTATTAAATGATTAAAAGTTTAATAAGATACTTTTTTAAAACTTTAAAAGTAACTTTCTACTTAAATGCAACAATTCCAATAAAAAAGGTTTCTCCTTGAAAAAAATTTAGGAATTCAAAATTTATATTTAAGATTACATAGTTGCAACTTTTTCATTTTTCAATACATACATATGTCAGAAATATTAAGCAAGACAAAACATTTACATTTTTAAACAGTAATACAAAAATGAAAATAACTTTAAGTGTGTATTAACATTGTAGTAGAATAAAATTATGCATTAGAAAGTTTCATCTTATAGTAATACCCCCACAAGTAGCAATGCACTACCTACTTTTCACCTATCAATTTTGGAGATTCTTACAGCTTTCTTTATCTATAAGTCTATGAAAACTACCAGAATAAAATATTTTAGAAATCAGCAAATATGACAATGTATTTAGTCTAGACAAAGACATTTTCCAGTCCCCATCATTCTTTCCTACTTAAAAAAAAATTGTATTTTACAAAAAAGAAATTCTTTAAATTATTTACGACACTTTTAAATATATTTTAATAAAAGTACAAGCATTTGAATAGTTGAAATAGTAATTTTTAGCACCAAATTTATAGAATGAGAACCAATATTTATTCCACACATTTCCAGACATAATTATAATAATTTTTTTAAAAAACTAGATATATAATAAGGCTTGATAAAGAAAAAGAAAATTCATTACAAATAAAGATATTACACCTTTACTCCAGAAAAAGATGAGCTAGGTGAATAAATTAACAATATAGTAAATCCATTTTGAAGACTAAAATACTATGGCTTGATGGAATAGTAGCTTAGTAACCAGATTTGAGCGCCAATTTCTGTCAAGCCCCTAACAAAGAATAAAAACTAAAGCATATTGAACTCTTCCAGTTCTTACCAATCCAAAATGTGATACTATCTCAAATGTTTATATCATATGATAAAGGTTCAAAAACCTAATTTGTTGCTCAATCACAACATTGAACAAAATCAGTTTTATTCACTTTCATTAAGACAAGAAAAAAATATAGTGCTACAGGTTTATACATCGAAATCTATGAATAGGTGCAAATTATACCCAACGTAAACACTCAACATAATGAAAAATGTTTGATAATTAAATCTAGATAGATTTAGACTATGATAAAGTTATTAATTAGAATAACAATCTAAGAACTTGTATGTACACTATTATTTTAAGTAAAAATCAAGGACCAACATTGGTGTTTTCATAAACATACTTAGCATATGAACACTGAAATGCTATCCTTAAAGGGAAAAAAAAAGACCAAAACTAAATTCTGACCAACTTTTTTTAGAGGGCAGCTTTAAATTTCACAAACAAGAACCTATTTTAAAAGACCAAATCAGATTAAACTAAAACTAAGATGGAAAACTGAAATCAATACAATTACCAGTAAAAAATGATAAAAGAGATAAGTTTTAAGATAATTTTTTTCATCAAGATCATTAAGTTATGAAGTTTTAGTATTTTGAGTTTTGAACCACCACTGAGTAAAATAAAAATATCAAATATATTTGCATAACTAAATTTAATTTTCAAAATTTCAACCAATTTCTTTTCTTTTTTGCTGATAAGTTATAAAAATAACCTATATTTTAAATAAAAATAATTTCATAACTTTTTAATAGAATTAATCCATTTAAATAAAACTTAAATCTAAGTCAAGTATTAAAAATCAATTTTAATGACTGCAATGCTCTTGAGTAGAAATAAATTAGCAAGCAAAAATATATTTTAATGCAAGTTATATCACATTAAAAAGTGTTTCCTAAAAATAGTGAACATAGATCTATCTTAAGTTATATTTTTTAAATTAAACAATAAAAATAAATACCGCTATCTAGTTTTTTCTCTTCTGCAGGATTGGGCATACATGTTTTAAAAAGTTGATTGCTAGCCCTTTGTACAAGTTCTTCTAAATATCGATTCTCGGCATCATCTTTAAAACTGAAATACAGAACTTTCATAAATAGACAGTCCAAAAAATATAGAATTTATTTATATAAACAAATCAAGATCCATATTACTTTTTATTAGAAGTAGTTCTCAAATCAGTTTTCTTTGCTTGAAAGCCATTAGAGTGAAGGGTTTTCGTCTGTAAGGATTGATCCATCATTTATTATGGTTATAGTGTCTGAAATAAATATTAAAGCAAAAATATTTCATTAGAAACATTTCTATGATTAGAGACACACAGAAAAGAATAGCAATATTAACCAAATTGATAAATTAAAAATGAAAACATTTACTACACAGTCAAAGTTTTAAAATACAGAATTAAACAAAACAAAAAACAGTTCTTTCTGAATATGAAGTGTGTATAATGATAATGCTTAAGAACCATACAGATCTCCATAACTATTCCTTGGAATTCCCTTAAAACAACACAAACAAGAAGAAAATGCTCTTTATGAACCATTTAACAAAAAAACTTCCATTCATTTTTTTCAAATTGAGTTTTGCGCTTAAATTTTCCATAAATCACTGATCCCAGTAAATGGACCAAATTGGAATTTTTATCTGTTTTCAAGTTTCAAGAATCTTTGTCATCTCAGAAAATTCACTCACAGATAAAAGATGTTTTGTTTTCAAATGCAATATAAGGTGAGCCTTTTTCAGATATTATAAAAATTCATTTTACTTTCTCTTTGTAGCAATTCAAAAAGAAGACAAATGAAAATTTATACTGCAAGATATACTGCTATGCAAGAGTATACCTATATGTTTTGCAGGCATGTAAAACTTTACGATTTTGTTTTTCCCAGCAAAGATATGCTAGAATTGACTTTTTAAAAAGTGACTTATTTTAAATCTTGGTTTTGTAAGAACATCATATTTTATTCTGAGTAGTTAAAGGAAATTGTTTAGAAACTACCTACATTATACTTTGTTTTAACAACAGATGCACTTCAGCTTCTAAAAATTGTGAAAGTAAATATAAAATAACCATTGCTTCAAACTAATATTTTTTACTTCTTAAATGGGTAAAAATTTAATAAATTTTTCAAGAGGAAAAGGGTGCAGATATGTATGGGTAAAGTCAAAAATTATTACTCCTCTAACCATTAAAAATCAGACTATGACAAAAAAAAATCTGATGTATAAAACCAACACCTGTAAGATAAAATATTTTTCATGATAAATTATCAACTCATTTTAACCATAGAATAGTAGAAAAGTTAAAATATCATATAAACACTAATGGCTCTATCAATCTGCATCAGACTGCTTAGCAAATTTATAGGTCTCAATTCATTACAGGTATGCTCTACAACATTTATAAAAAAAATATTATTGAAGTGATCGATAATAATCAACATTCTGAATTTGAATAGGTCTTTACAATGAGGATAAAAGTCAACTCTAAATCAAAAAATATTAGAACAATCAAAAAGGTACAATATCTAAATGCTCACAATAAGCTGATATAAAATATATTATTCATAAAGAATAATATATTGGTCTAAAGAATTCATAGAATTTATTAAAAAATAATGAAATTAAAATATTCCCAAAAGTGATTCACAATACTATTTATATAGAATATTTTTAAAACTTTGCAAAGTCTGCATTGATAAAATTTGCATAAATAGCACCTTTGTAGAGCTAATATATGGATAAAGACTTGCTTCAAAATCAATTTCAATTAGTTGGAATTAAGATTTAACATACATTAAGGTCACCAGTTTAATTTGCACACAGCTACAAGTAAAATAAAATCTGAAATTAAACAAATGTATTGTTTTTCCAAAAGAACTACATGCAAAATTTCAAAATTTTGTATGAGCTCTTGAATTACCCATGTCGATGCAATAGAAGCCCCTAATTCTTAGAATATATAGAAAACTATTTATCAAAATGTTCCACTTGTGGAAAGCATTCAAAGTTAAAAATTGCATGTAACATTTATTATTCAGTGTATTTGAAATAAATCTACAGATAAAATTTGTATAGTTTGCATTAATATACATACTACACATAACTTAATAAATAGTATTTTTCTTATAAACCATAACACGGCATTCCTATAGTTAAAAAAAAGTGGTCATCAAAAGTTCAACATGAATTCACTATTCCTTTAAAAAAAAATGAACATTGCTGGATTGATTTTATTGTTTACTAACATCATACTCTGAAGCAAAACATAAGGTATTAGAAATGCACTCTAGGGCCTTGAGCCTAGGTCAAATGACAAGGATGCACCTGAGCTGGCACCTCACTCTTCAAACTTCTACACCATGCCAAATTTGACTTTGAGTCTCAACAGATTTAAAGTGTATCAGCCCATCTACATGGCATATCTTCAATAGTATCAGGACTCTAACACTATGACCCAACACAGCAAGCCATGAGTTCATGACGACTCTAGTACCATTGCCACTGCATGTTGTTGGATGATGTAACCAGAAAATTAAATTAGACATTTTTTAACTACTTGTATTACTATCCCCTCATGTAAATTAATACATACATGGAATTAAATACTGTTCAGTTACAACTAAAATTCACATTTAACATGTTTGATGAGCATCATTCAGCAATAGGCACATTTAAAGAGTTAAAAAAATAATAAATTTACAGACTATGTTTTAATAGTTGTAATTAATTATTTACATAAACTAGAGCCAATATAAATAATTTGGTAATTTTCAATTAATACGATTATATATAACTACATACAATAGCTATATTATTTTACCGTCTCAATTTAATTTTAATATTAATAAATTCACTTTTTGTGAAACAAATGCAAAATTTAAAATTACACGTTTAGCATATTTTAAAAATCTTTAGAAAGAACAGTTAGGAAGGAACAGTTTTTAAAGAATTTTCAAATCTTTTAGGGGAAAAAAATATGTTATAGTTTTATACAGTTCCTAGATAAAGTTTTTAATAGTTATTTTGCCTGTGAAAATTAAACTAAACTTTCTCTTTGCAGTTATAGTTAGTGAATGAGTGAGCATTTAATAATGTTGCACAAAAAGTAACATAAGGGCTATTGGTAGTTGTTGTTTAGATTAACTATAGCTAGTTTTCTCATTAAGTAAAAAAAAATTTTTAGTAAGTAAATTCTGTAGAAATTTCTAAAGTGTTAAGATATTTTTCTAGGTTATACCATAGATAAAAATACTATAAAAATTAAAAGATTACATGATTCATATTCATTTAATAAATAACATGAAAATAACACATGTTCATGTGCATAGCAGCTTACATAATATTTTACATAGTAACACCAATTTAATTTTTATCATAAAATAAAATAATTTTAAAAAGTTTAAACTAAACAGCATAAAAAATACAATACACATATTAAGCATAAAACCCAAACAATTAGTAGAATATGCTAGTTATTCATACTTCATCAGTGCAAATTAATAAAAGCTATATATAAATTCCAAATTCCTAAAGAAAACACAAATACACTTTATAATTAGATTTTACTATAATCATGTTGATTAGTAAATAATTTTAAAATAATATTGACCAAAACATTTCAGCCTCTTATACCAAGTAATACTACACACACAGACAAAGTTAATTTTAAACAGAATAATGAACATGCTAAAAAGTAAACATGGTCATAAATTAGATTAATGAAAGTATTCACAATAAAAATAACTTGAAAATATATAGCTATCTTTAAATTAATCAGCACAAGAAACATTATCTTCCCTTCAAATTAAATTCACCCTAAATTATTCAACTAAAGTGTAGAATAGGTGGTCCCTTCGATTTAGTGATGTTTATCTCAATGCCAGAAGGAATTTGGTTCTACACACACAATACTTCGGCTTCACTTCATTATTCTTGAAACACCTATTGTGAAATATAAGTAGTTTTGCGGCCGATTCTGGTCACCATGGACATTAAGACTCTTTGAGGCTCTGGGCCCAGAGAAATCTTGTGATTTTTTGAGGTCCTGGGCCCCAATGAAAAAATAAGTATCACATGAGATATTTAAAGTAAACAGTATATAGCAGGAGTTGCAACCTTTTAGCTGTGGTGTGCTGAACCAATTTACCAATATGATTAAGTGTGCCACACAGTATGATATTTTTGAAACAAATCAATTCCCATGATAATGCATGCAGAGTTAGAGAAGAGAAGTCAATAATATAGAGCTTTACAATTTTAATATACATTAATTTTGTATCATTTAAAGATATTTCTTAACATAAAAATAAACAGAATAAAGTATAATTTTTTCTTCAATAAAAATAAAATAAATTAAAATTGTACATGTTATGTGTTTTTAATCATATTTTTTTAAAATAAGAAATAAACAAATTATAACTATTTTTCCTTGACTATAGTTAAATATAAATAAAAAGTTTAATGCGAGCCTAGTGCTTGCACTGCTGTCCTTTCATAACAAAAAAAATCAGGGGTATAATGTGTGACTTTCAATTAGACATCAGGTAAAATCCTAGGAGGACCCACTGGTGTTTTTGGCACCAAAATTTTTTCGCCAAATAGCGCCAAATTGAGAAACAAGTTTTTCAAAATGGCGTCAAAGACGAAAAAATCTTGGAAACCGTATGTGTCAGGGGGGGAGGTGGCAAAATGGGCAAAGAGCAATGGTTAGTTTCTGAAAGTGGGGGGGAGGTACGAAAAGTTCAAAAATCATCAAATGAACGGAGTTTCTGGAATGGCATCAGGGACACCTGAAAACCGTTGGTAGTAAATGTTTTACATTAAAAAAGGACGAAATGTGCTTTTTGCAAAGATAAAATCGGAAAAATACATCCAATTAATCATTTTTAAAAGATAAATATGGAGAAACTAATGAAATTCATTTTAAAAAAGCACTCAAAAACCAGTACATGATTTATTTTTAAAAAAAAGGACGAAATGAGCGTTTCGCAAAGATGAAATCGAAGAAATACATTAAATTAATCATTTTAAAAGGATAAAAACGGAGAAACCGATGAAATTCATTTTAAAAAAAGCATTCTAAAACCAGTGTGTAGTGCATGATTTACATTTTTAAAAAAAGGACGAAAGGAGCGTTTCGCAAAGATAAAATCGAAGAAATACATGAAATTCATTTTAAATTTTTAAAAGGCACTTACCTTACTCTTACGGATCATACATACTTCACGAAACATATACCAGTCCGCGAGAGTATTCTTATTGACATTCAAGTCATTCACAACGAACGCATTAATGCTCTTGCCGAACCAATATCTGGTCAAAAACTCATATCTTTCCTACACTTTCATACATTCATATCGTGAAGGAATTAAATTAGCTTTCATACATTCATTTGTGCCCAGGAGCACAAAGAAACCTGTCGTAGCCTCACTTTCAAGTAAATTCCTTTCACAAGCCATTCTTAACACAAACCGGTGCAGAGCAAACCTTCTCAAGCGAAGTCAGGGGTCAAAAAGACTGTTTTTTCGGAAAAGGCAACATACATTTCACCCTTTTTAGGGTTGCCATTTTTTTTCGGTGATTTAAAAATCCAAATTTTAGGGGTGAAATGGAAGGGTTACCATATTGTAACCTTTATCGCTCAAAATTTGGCGACCAAAAGTGGGTCCTCCTAGGACTCAACCCTCTCCAGTAATGACATTCAATAATTTACAAAATAGCTGCAAATTTATCATTAGAGTTATCTTTCAGATTTTTTCATAAATGTCCATAATTCTGAAGATGTTTGTTAAATAAGGTCCATTACAAATTTATCAATTTCCATCAACTTAAAAATTGACAAATTTGTATAGTAGTGCAGAGTGCATCATGTGTGCTATAGGTTGCCAATCCTTGGTATATAGCCCGTATTGTTGAATACTCATACAAACGGTTATTTGAAACAAATATGCATAACTCACAATCTGAAAAACCTGTGCACAAACCAGCTTGCCTGATGGTCGCATTTTGATTAAATGAGTTGAATGATTGCTTATGGTATTAGGCCTAGGCCCTAGACTTAGACAATGGTTATCCCATAATAGTAATCTTACAACTTTTGCCACTTGACATGCAGTTTGAAATTCCCTGTTTTTCGGAGAATATGTTCAGGAATAATATTTGACCATTAAAATTATCCAGATCATAATCTTACTAAGACAGAGTCAAGAACAAAACAAGGTCCCCACTGAGGATGAGGTCCTGGGCTCAGTTGGCCCATGCCTTAAGGCTGTTTTGACCATATACACAAGAGTGTGAACTTAACGCGGAGCACATTTTCAGGCAGAAAAAATGTCTGAATTTTTATAAGAATTTCTGACGTTGTAACTCATGCATTTTTTTATAATATAGTGTTTTTAAAATTTCAAAATATTTCATAAATAATTAGTTTTTCCTTTTGGCGCGTAAAGGGATAGTTTCTTTAGCATTACGGTGCAGGAGAAAAATTGCAAATCATTTTATAAAAGAAAAAATGTGTCAACTCGAATAAAAAGGTGTATGATAAAATAAATGATTTTCTACAGGATTGTGAAGCTAGAATATAATATTAATGTTTGAGTACTTTTTTTATTTGATAAAATATTCTGAATTTGGGTCCTATTGTTTAGCATTAGCCGAAAACAGCCTTAAGATGTCCCTGGGAACATCACAGCCACACAATTCTACACTTTAACCAACTATCTTTTGGAGTTTTATTTACAACCAATAGTATCCAATATTTTGTACCTTTATATAATGCACCTTTAATATATTTGTGACAAACAGAATATCGAATTGATGGGGGGGGAATTCCATTTCAACTTAAAAAACTTCTGAGAAATCAGTTTTCAAATAATGTATTAATTATTGAAGAACAAGAAACTTAGATCAAATGCTTCAAGAAAATAAGGCTTTAATACTTCCATAGAATTATCATTGTTAATAATTATTACAATAAATAACAGATGTTCTTATTTGATGTTTTAGCAAAATAAGCACATTTTTGGACATTTAATTCAGAAATGAGTAAAGACATTTCTCAATTATTAAAAATTCTAAAATGAATGTTCTAACTTTTACATATACATATGATATCTACTAAATGGAGTGGCATACACAGACTACGTTTATGGGAGGGGTTATATATATTAAAAAATACAGATGAAAGGGCTAAGACCTAGTCATTATGCTAAAAATTAATAATATGTTGGTCTATGGGTGGGGTTTGAACCCTTAAACCGTACCCTTGTGTGTGCCTGTAACATCATGTACTATATCACTTAATACATTATTCTTAAATCAGAAAAAATAACACAGAAAGACAAATAGTTGATAATACCACATATGCAATTAAGAATATATAATCAAACTTGCACAAATCAATACATAATACACAAAAATATTTTCAAAAAGAAAAGGTTTTTTTAATCTACATTCAATAGCAATTTTCATTTATTTAATAAAATGAGTTAAATGTGTTTGAATTTGCATCTGATATACCAATGCTTTTGGTAAAGATAATTACAGAAATTCATTTTCCTACAAAATGAAGAATTTATCCCGATACAAAACTTAAAAAAAGAACTTAATAAAACCTGTATCAGATTAGCTACTTTCAAGATTTTATAAAAGGATCTTAAGTAAATATATTAATGTAAAAATTCAATTGCAATGAAGCAATCAGTTAAAAGCTAATTTTAACTACATAAAGAAAAAAAAATTGGAAATAATTAATTCAAGATATAAAATCTTAAGCAACTATTCTGCAAATTTATAAAAATATTTGTTTAATGAAATCAAATGAATAAAATTTGGAACAAATTCAGAAGTCAAAATATATGTAATTTATAACATTGTACAAGGATAAAAATAATAGTATATTTAAAAAAATATTTAAGTCGGTTTTTTAACATTTAGTAGATGTCTTTACTGCTAAATGTCAAAAAAAAATTCCGAAAACGTGTGTGACCACTACTATATATCCAAAAGAAAGATATTTTAACAAGTTCGCAGACATTTAGCTTACCATACGGTATCAAATATTTTATGATGTTTGCTGAGACACTAAGCAGCTTGAGAATAGCAGTTAGCATAAAAAAAAATGTGTGACGCCGGTGTTTTAGCTTGTGATTTTGGATGGGATGTCATGCTTTGTCCCAGCTAGTAGAGCGGCATGTGCCGGTTTGTTCTGACGAACGTATTATATATATATACTCACACGATTCTAAGTAAACAATGATGAAAATAATCAATAATAAATAAAATTTCAAACCTTTTTCTAAATCTAAATTTCAGCACAACAACTGTTAATTTGATAATTCATTTGTGAGATTCATGTTCTTAAATCAACAAGTTTCTACCTGTTAATCATTCTTTACCAATGTCTGTCTATCTGCGCACGTATCTTTGCGGTATTCTGCGTGATCTTGTTGCGCTAATGACATTATATTAGCGCTCTTAAATCGTTATTAATCAACGAGTTAAATGTGTTCAAATTTCCACTTGACAGCTTCATAAATTTTTATCCATTTATGTGTTCGTTCACGAAAAAAAGATGACATTTTTTTACTTAAAAAT
Organism: Trichonephila clavipes; assembly: GCA_019973935.1. NCBI lineage: Eukaryota > Metazoa > Arthropoda > Arachnida > Araneae > Nephilidae > Trichonephila > Trichonephila clavipes. The sequence goes on along the minus strand of BMAU01020679.1, from coordinate 211,984 downwards.
AATTTTTTAAAGAAATTTAGACAGAGAATTGAACTTCAAATTTGTATGGAAGAGATGCTGATTTTATTGCTCAGGGGATGCTGTATGAATTCCTCAGAATTTAAAACTGCATGTTAAAACAGCAACCCAAATTTATCTTGTACGACTTCGTTAGCAAAACAATAAACCGAAACCGGAAACAGCTGTCTTCACTGGTTCCGATCAAAATGATAATTTACACGAAATTATCAAAATCTTGCAAGCTTTCGATACTTTTAATACGACTTTTATAGGGGGGAAAAATGAACTGTATAGGTGTCTTCAATACATATGAGTTAGATTTTTTACATTTGTGATAAAAAGTGATAATTGTTCAGTTAGATAAGACGAATCAGCGTTAAAGGGAAAATGATGCCGGCGAAAAACATTTTATTCCATAAAAAATGAATCAACTCTGTTAAAAAAGGGAAGTATGATACAAAAAAAAATGCTACTTTCTGAAGGATAGTGAAGCCAGAATATAATTTTCATTTCTTATATAACTGAAAAAATATTCCAAATTCGGGTTCTATTCTTTAACATTAACCGAAGACAGCGTCACAAAACGCCTCTAGCATTTCATACTAGAACCTAACAGCACGAGTGCTACAGAAAGAAAGATTTTAGTAGGTTCAATTAAGCCAACGAGATGAACCTGGCGATTTTCAAAAAGAGGCCAAAAATGTAAAAGCAACCCATCTAGTTTGCAGTTGAAAGACTTGAGTACCCCCCAACAAAATCAAGGATTACTTGTCCGGCCTTAAGGGTGCCTTTTATATCAGTATCGGAACATATGTCCCCTTTGCCTAATTTTGTGCTTAATGAAATAAGTATTTTATTTTGTAAGCATACTCATAGCTACATAAACACATTATATATATATTTTTTAATTTTTATATTAACTGTAACTTATCACTTGAACAAATTTATTTTCATATGTTAGTCCGTGTTCAAATTACAGATAGACTGCAATCACGAACTGTGTGTTATATCTTGGATTAGAAACTGATCAAAATTTTTATCGGAGCATAAGGCGTTAGCCAGGTCTCCACTTTTTCAGTGCTTGCACTGAACTGAACTGAACTGAACTGTTAGTCCGTGCCGTTAATTCGATTGAGCTGTCTTCTGTATTTTATAGTTTCAATCTGGGTGGATTTAAATCAGTTACCAAAGCGACAAAAAAAAATAGGCTCCAGAATGGTAACTTAATTTAATCTCTTATACTGAATAAGTTTTCTTCTCTCAAGTTTTGATTTCTTGTAAATGTTCTTATAAACGTACAAAAAGTTTTCAATACTGTTCTTTCGCAATTCGTATTACCTGTGTATTTTTACTACCGTACCTTTTTTTCTGGGCTTTGACGGTGTTCAATTTTATGAGAATATTGGTTTTGGTAGTTCCAAAACGCTACATTATTATATTGTATTTGGTTTTTTTCCTGTAAATTCTTAAAAATGAAATGGAAATTTATAATTTGGTTCCTTCTCTCTGACATAAATGAAGTAAAATCAAATGGAAACCTTAGATTACATACTAAAGTTCTGAATTTTTTTTAAAACTTTAATGAAATTTATTCTTTTTGAAGGTCTTCAGATTTTGCTCATTCAAGAATTATTAGATATTGGTGTTAGTAACATTCTTAATTATGAGTTCAGGTAAATTTGGATGCATGTTGATTGTTAAAGTGTATAATATGGGCACTTGACTCAGTTAATTTTTTTAGCGACTAAAAACGGTCGCTAAGGTACGTTATTCGGCGATGGGCTTTTTTGGCAACCGGATTCGATAGCTTAGCTACATATTTTCACGGTAGATGTTCCAAGAACTTAGAAATTGTAATTTTGAAATGAAAATGAGATATTAATATGAAATAAAAAGAAATATTTATAAAGATATCAATAAAGCATAAAATTAAAAATTGATTTTTTTTAAAGCAAAAGGAAGTCGTAAAGTAGAATATTTCAGAAGTAGGCCTACCTGCCTTCAGGAGGGTTCTTCCAAAAGAGGGTATATTTCTTTCACTGCCTCTAAAAAGGCAGTGAATAAGTCATTTGGATTGCTGGGTCCCTTCAGCTTTCTCCACATGTACTCTGCAAGGTAAGAATCAAATTGATTCCTACACCTGCGGGTCCCACATATTGATTTTTTATTGTCACTGCATGAACCCTTGATTTAGTTCGTGTGAGCGCCTGTTTCTGGATCTTTCAAGAACATACAGTCGCTCCAAACCAAACTCGGATATCAAAGAAAATCTACTAATTAAGTAAAAAAAATTTAATTAAAAATGATTAGCAAAATAGTTAAATGCATTTTCAATAATATATTTATTGCAGTATTGAAAACAGATAGCAAAACATATAAATTATTACATTGTAATTAGAAATTAGGGTAAAAAACAAAATTAATGCACAATCCAAACTCGGACGGCTAAGATTTTTAAAACTAGTTAATGTTTCAAATGAATTAATATTTTTTATGTAATCCTTTGTTTTTTATAACAATTTTAAGGCGTTTACGCATAGATTGCACCACTTTTTCACAAAAATTAGGCTGAATATTGTCCCATTCTTGCAATAATATTCTTTTCAACTCAGTTTTACTTGAAACAGCGTGTTCCCGGACTTTTTTGTTAAGATGATCCCACAAATTCTCGATGGGATTTATGTCTGGGCTTTGGGGCAGTGTTTCCATGACGTGGGGATAATTATATAGGAGCCAGGAACATATACTCTATAAGCTTTATGCTCGGGATCATTATCCTGATAAAATCTCCAATTATATATTGACAAGCAAAAGTATGTGCACACATAGTGGCAAATTTGTTTTTAAAATGTCAAGGTATACATTCTGATTCATTCTCCTTTCAATGAAATGTAAAATTCCTGGGCCAGCAGTTGAAAATGATCCCTAGACCATTACTGATCCGCCACCATGCTTCACAGTTTGTTTCAAGTTTTGTCTACGCAATTCCTCATTCGATTTTCTCCAAACATATGGCTTGCTGTCTGGTCCAAATCTATTGAATTTGCTCTCGTCAGTGAATAATACTTGTTTCCAGTAAGAAAAATCCTTGTTTTCATGCTCTTTTGCAAATTCACGTCTTACTTTTTGATTTCACTTATGAAAGGCTTTTGTCTGGCTTTTCTTCCAGTGAGATTTTTCTTATGGAGCACGTTTCTACTTGTTGATGGACTAGCTTTTTTCCCTAATTCATTTTCAGCAATAATAGCTAGCTTTGGAGCGCTAAGGAAGGGATTTACTTTCACTTTTCTCACTAAATATCGCTCATCTGCTTCAGTGAAAATCTTGTTATGGGCTTTTTAGGCTTATTTTCTACCTGATTATTGGTTTTGTAGTGTTTTATGATGTCATCAACCGTGGAATGACTTCTTTTGACCGAACAGACTTTCTATCTTCAGTGTGCTTAGTAATAAATTTCCTCAACTCTGCTCGTTTGGCCCCTTTACCTTGACATTTTCAATAAATTAATTTTTTTCTGCAACAAATGAAAAAATGTCAAATCAAGAATTCCGCTGAACAACTACGAGGTTTTTCGTGAAGTTGTCTACAATTTTCACTCAGGGTTGCAATTATTTGGCACTTTGTCAGGTGTCATAGTTTGTGCTCTTTCTTCCGCAATTTTATTTTTATCTCTAAAGTTGTCTTTATAATTTATGAATTAGCGTTATTTGGTTTGTTTTTATATAGAGCAATAAATTCACTATTAGAAAACCATCTTTACTTTTTTTGAATTCCTTTTAGACAAATTATTTTTGCAAAACAAAATTTTTTTCTATGGTGTCCGAGTTTGGCTTGGAGCGACTGTACTGTGATGGACTAAAAGATGAAGATCTGTCAAGCAATCATAAGCTTTCCAGCAATCCGATATGACGGTCCTTTACGTTGCTCTTGATCAAGGTGAGAAGAGTGTCCTTCAACCTATCCTGATCCACATTAAAGAAGTACTTATTCGTTGACCTTTCAATGCCTCCAAACATCCATGTTCCATTCACTCGTTTGCCTCTGTTGTACTTCCTTTTACCAAACATGCTCTCTTCTCTTTCTACAATTGCATCAGGACCTCCAAGCACCGAGCTTTTGTACAGACACATTTCCATGCATAACTTTACTACAAAAACTCATCTAATCCATGACTGTTTTCTACGTAACATTTAGTTCAAAATAAATAAAGTCACTGTTGGCCATTCACACCCACATATTCGTTAATTTAAGAATTTCAATTGTACTCAACTTACTCTCTTCAAAACAGCTATTCTTCCTAACATGTCTCTTAATGTGATGTCCATTCGCTCCTCTCTTTCGGCATACCCAAATATATCCGTCACTCGAAATCTTTATCAGATGCATAGTCTTCTTCCTAACCAAACATTCCGCACTGGCAGCAATCGATCCTTTTTCCATACTCCACTGTATCGCATTCAATTTTCCCTTTTGTTCCAAATCATAAAAAAAAAAGGCTAATCATATCTTTCAAACATACTCTTCTTGATAAGTCGAAGGAAAGAACAAATAAGCAGGAAAATGGGAATAATTAAAATAGATTTGAAAAGTTTGATATCCTATGTAGACGAAAATTACTTTGAAAATGAAAGAATAAATTAAAGTTTGAATAGTTAATTTGAAAATCGACTGCTTGAGCTAAAGTTATGTGCTATTTTATTAATTAACCAATAGCAATTTTTTAAAAAGAACACATGACCTTATCTGCATAAGATGACAAATCAAAAATCAAGAGTTCTCAAATTAAACAGTGTGCCAGAATGAATTTATTTCACTGTGACATTTAGATAAAAATTGCCAAATGCGAAGTGGCCTTCCTATACTACACTTGAGCCCATGTTGATATCCGTTTATTGTGTATGATTCGTACTATTATGTACAAAAGTGGTACTATTCCATCAACATTATACTAGCACTTTCCAACCTATTTTGTGGCCGTGGTAGCCGAGTGGTATAGGTATCGGATCATGGCTTGCCATGTCACGAGTTCGAGCCCAGTACCACTAAAGACCCACCGTGTAGGGCAGCGATGCACGTTAAATCTGTCGAGAGCTGAAACGTCCTCCCGTTGGAATGGTGTGGTAGTTAGGAGAGGGGGTGCCAGCTCAGGTGTTGTCCACGTCACTTGACCATGGTTCAAAATTACGTGGTCCGTTGCCAAAAGCCCTCGTGTAGCTGAACAGTGCGACCCTAATATTCAATCAATCCAACCTACTTTGGCATATTTAGTTTATTCTAAGTCTGTGGTAGCCTAGTGATCAAGGTATGTACTCGTGGCAGTATATGTCATCAATTTGAGCCTAATACTACTAAGGACCCAGCATACAGAGAGGGCTGATGCACGTTAAATATGTCAAGGCTCAAGTGTCCTGCCGTTGGTGTGGAAGTTAAGACAGGAGGATGCCATCCTTGTCACTTGGTCATGGTTCAAAATTATGAGGTCTGTCCCTAAACGTCCTTTTGCAGTTTTACAGTGCATCCTAAGTATAACTAAGTGGAGAGGGGGCTGCATTGCAATTCTGACAATGATTAAAAGGAGTATTGCTGAGAAAAAGGCGATTTTGTTTTCAAGTAAACTAGATATGCTTATTTCGAAAGGAAAGCTACAAAATCTGGGGCAAATGTTATGTCTTGAACTGGAAAGGAATACAAAATCATTGAAATACTAAATGTAGTTTCGGGTTATTTTCAGTATTTATGTGATTTATCTGTCATTCATCAAAAATCACATTTATGTTAACATTTAAAGGAACTTACAAGCCCAATTATACTTCAACACAGCAAAGTTTACACGTGAAATGCACCACAATACCAAAACAAAAAAATTTCTTACTTATTTTATTTTAAGAAACAATCAGTCTGATTTTGGCAGAGATTTGTGGAATTTGCATGGCACAAATTGGGCTGCGACGATGTTAATTCATTAGTACCCATTTAAAAATTAATGAGTTTTTATTTTAGCATGAATTGCAAAAAATTGACTGTGGACTGAATAAGTTAATGCAAGAAATGGCAGAAATTTTATATATATGTTACTGTTGAAGTGCAAAATTCATTACTTTATAGAATAACTAGGTATTTCATAAAATAACTAGACAAGTCAGTTAAAGTATATATTATTGAATTCTCTACGCTTTAACTAGGTATTCAAAAGAATAAATATTACTTTATGAGTTTGAGTTTCAAAGCAGAGACTCAAAAATCCGCAGAGATTGAAATGGAGGAGAGAAAATAGGATTATTCCAATGAAATTATATGTGCAGAAAGCTCATAGGGAGAGGTATGGAATCGGGCATGTACAGAAGACCAAGTTGGTCTAGGATTTATACTCTGTTTCACCTCAAGTTGGCAGCGTTGGGAAAGGTAGGGAATGTAAAAATCCGCTTGAAAAAGTAGTTCCAACTTGTTTTGGAATTTAAATCAATGCAAATGCTCAGAAAATTGTTAAAAAGTATCATGTATTGTAGAAATTGTAGGTTTAAAGATATATTTTAAGTTAATCACATCTTAAAAGCATCTGTTCTTTAATACCTGTGAACAAATACAGTAGAAAACAACTGCTTGACTTTTGGCTGAAAAAAACGGTTTTCAAGATTACATTCTTCCGAAATATTCACGCCAAATCAACGCTATTCGCTTTGTGACTTAGCTTCGTTCTTATGTAATATTTTTACATCTTGTGCAACTATCTTAAATCTTGTTTTTTGAAATTTTAAACATGTCTGAGATAGAAATGTCACCAACCTCGCTGTATACACCATCGAAGTGAGGAATATCTATCAGAAGCGGAGCTCAGAAAAACGTAATTAATGTTTATTCTCGACTTTGAGAAGAAAACCCGCAAGAATCCATCAGGGGAATTGTAAGAAAGGTTTCTGAACTGACTCGCATTTTGAAGAGAACTGTTTTTAATTTGAAGAAGGAAAAGACATTGAGAGCTTTAAGTTCTGCTAAAAAACGACCCGGTGCCGTATGGCAGCGTAGAAGGCTGGTGAAATATGACGACTTCACATTATCGTGCATTTAGCGAAAAATTCATGGCTTTTTCTGCAAGAATGAGGTTCCTACGTTATCCAAAGTTCTGAAGGAAATGATGCTGAGATTTTTTCGAAAAACATTAGCCGGTCAACCTTGTACCGATTACTAAAGGACATGGGGTGTACATTTGATAAATGGAAAAGACAGGCTGTGCTTCTTGAAAGACATGGTATCATTTTATGGGGCAGAAATTATTTACAAAAAATTAGGGAATTAAGAGAAAAAATGCGCCAATCTATTATTTGGATGAGACCTGGGTAAATGAAGGACATTCTGAAACTCGAGTGTGGCAAGACACAACCATCAAAAGCAGTTATGAAGCATCATCTTCTAATTTAACAGTAGGTTTGACTGGGCCTAAAGGCAAAGGAAGGAGGCTAATAACACATATTGGAAGCAAAGAAGGATTTGTTTGGGATGCGGCAGATATTTTTATTGGGGAAAAAAATCTGGAAACTACCATGAAGAAATGGACGGTAACCATTTTGAAAAATGGTTTGAAACTGTCATGCCAAAATTGAAGCCCCAAAGCATTATTGTAATGGACAATGCCCCCTACCATTCAGTGAAAAAAGAGAAAATTCCAACAAGTTCTTGGAAAAAAAAGTGCAATTCAAGATTGGTTGACAGATAAGAAAGTGACATGGAATTGAGATTTAATAAAAATTGAACTTCTGCAAAAAGTAAATAATAAAGCATTTGTATAATGGTTACAGAGGGGAAGAAATAGCTGAAAAGTTTGGCCACAAAATTTTAAGATTACCCCCTTATCACTGGGAGCTCTCCATCCAATTGAGATGATTTGGAGCCAAGTAAAAGGTTATGTCGCAAAAGAAAATAAAACATTTAAACTCAACTAACTAAATGAACTTGTAAGAAGAGGAATAGATAACGTCTCAATTCAAAATTGGATAAATTGCATCAACCATGTAATTAAAAAAAGAGAAAGAGAAATGTGGGAAATTGATGGACTTGTTGATGAAATTTGGGAAAATCAGAATTTCGTTATATCTATGAATAGTGACTCTTCGGAAAGGGATTCAGAAATAATGAGTGCTGATGACTTGTAAAAAAATTTTCATCAAAGTCCTTCCATTAGCGTGGTATGGTAGTTTGGAGAGAAGGGTACCAAAAGTGTCATCCTCGTCACTTGACCATGGCTAAAAAATTACGATGTTTTTCTTTAATAATGCAACATAAGTGTATACATAATCAGCTATTGGAAAAGTTTTTTATGTAAACATTTATTTTCCTTACTGTGGAGTGAAATCTGGAAAAGGGTCCTCACCCCTCACTCTGGAAACTGTGTGCTTTAATTATAATATTTAATGCACAGGCAAATGTTTCCACTGTGGCAGGAGAAAGCCCATGCAACGCCAGGGCATGTAGCTATTAATATTTATATAAAAAAAAGGTTGATTTAATTTTATTTTAATAAATCAAATTTCAAAATTTTCTTTGACAATGCTTTTAAAAATATACATTACATAAAAAGCTCCTTATCTTTATAATCAAAGTATCTTAATGTAAATCTTTTCTTGTGCAATGCTTTCGTTTTGGTTCTAAATGCTTCCTACATGGAGTGTTCATTATACATGTGCATATAATTTGATTTATGCATACCTAATAAAAGAGCAATTATCCCTTTAAAAAATTTTTATGGAAACTTTTTACAACAAAAACAGTTCTAAATATCAAAATATATAATTTTTGTATTAAATTATAATTTTTTTTTTTAAAAGTTATACTTATTGAGCTGAATATACAATGTTTGCATATAATGTTAGCAACATAATTTTTTGAAGTATGCATCGAGATATTTTTCCAGATAAGCTATAAATTTTATAAAAGATTATAAGTTTTAATATTGATAAATTTTTGAAATTGATCCCCAAATTCTTTTATGTGCTTCTATATATCTTAAGCTAATGTACATAAACGGCATTTACATGTAATATGAATAATAATTACTAACTGATTTAAAACAGTAATAATGGGAAAAAAGATGATTAATTATTTATAAACAAGATAGAAATTTGCATTTGATTAACAGATGTAATAAATGAAATTATGAAACTAAAGATATATGAGCCATTTATTTTGAAAGTGGCATAAGTCACTTAAAAAAATCAATGTAATGATAGCATGTGTAAATTACAGTTTAACCGTATTTTTCATTTAAAAAAAATTGCAATCAACATGTTGGGAACTATTCAGATTTTATTCGTGAAAAGTTTTGCTAGTTAATTAATATTTTTAAACATATTGAAACGCAAACTCTTAAATATCTGGATTAAAAAAGGGACTTATACTATTTTCAAAAAAAAAAACTCTCGTACAATTTTAATGAACACATTTTTCAAGAGTGATTTTTTTTGCTCGCCAATTATGGAGAATTTTATTTGTTATAGTCACACTCTTCTCCTAGAGTAAACCTGTAGCAGTTGCGATTTGGTCAGCGTACCCTTCCCAGCTCTGCCAATTTAAGGTGAAACGGAGTATAGGTATAAAGGAAACAGCCCTGTAGGGGTTATACACCTAGGGGTCGCGTCCCAGGGTTTAGAGATCTGAACATTAATTTAATCGATCCCGTAAATATCAACCCCATACTATCAAAAAAAGTGACACCATAGCATTAACATGGGGACATGTTTTAGTGCTAAAGCCCTTCCTATGCCTACTAAACGAGGGCTGAGTGGCTAGATAGATAAGTCTCGATGAGTGTAACCTGTGTTTCAAATCTCAGAGTGGAGACTCAAATGCAAGCTAAGATACTGCCAATTTAAATAAGTTTAAAAAATTTAAAATACCGTTAAATATGGTGTATAACATGTGCAACTATACTTCAAAACTTAATTTTTATATATATTCACTGTATAATGTGCATCCCTCTTTTTATGGAGAAATCTGAAATATTAGTATACCTGGCTCTTATGTTTTGAAGTAATTTATTTGAGGTATTATACCAGACTTTTGACAAAATAGTTTTCTTCTAGAACTATAACTCTTTTAGTTCATAAGGCAAGTTGTTTCTTTTATACAAACAATATATTTCGATACATGTAGAAGTAAAAAGATTTTATGCTCATCTCTTGTTATGTTCAAAGCTATTATTTTTATACCTGGCATATAACATGCACCCATAAGTTTCAATCTTATTTTTTGTGTTAAAAGTGCACGTAATACACTGGATTTTATGGTAGTTTAAAGCAATTAAATAAAATGAAAAGAATGACCTTATGTGCAAGAAAATTGGTGGAAGTATACAATAAATAAAGAGGGATCGAATTAGCCAGGTCCGAATGAACTGAGCGACTACGATATCTAGCTATTGGCAAAAATGCTGCCCAGGAGAGGGGATACACCCAAAGGGGATTGCGTCCCAGGGTTTTAGTGGATCCCCCAAATATCAACCCCATACCATAAAAAAGTGGCACCATAGGATTAACATGGGTGAAATGATACTTTAGTGTGTAAGCCCTCTGCCCTAAGCAGGCTATCATTAGTAAAGAAACTATGAGGGGGACAGGCCAGATGTTACACATCAAAAATAATTATAAAATAACTGACATTGTTTATTTTTGACTTAAATGGTTCATTGTAAGTTATTTGATAGAATAACTGGATATTTCATAAAATTAGGTAATGTATAAAATATTTCATGCATTATACTTTAACTGACTTGTCTACTTATTTCATGAAATACCTAGTTATTCTATGAAGTAACTGAATTGTGCAATTTAACGGTAACATATATATTGCCAGATTATTAAAACGATTTTTAGCCTAATATTTAATTAATTTGGATGGGTAAAAGATTTAAATTCATGTATGTGGACATGAATTTTATAAAAGAATATATCAAGTAAAAATAAAATTGGAAAAAGAGTATAATTTTTCCTTTAATCATTTCTAAATCAAACCTCAAATAATTACTTCTGTCTTAAATGAAAAATAGATTTATTTATATATTATTCAGGAAGTCTGTTACTTCTGTAAGGATATTTTTAAGGCAACTAGCCAAATCTATTATATTGGGTTGGAGGGAAAGTTCTGTCGTATTTTAAATAGGCAGGGGATTTTTGTTGTAAATATAAAAAAAAAAAAATCTGGCTAGCGAGTCATTCGGATTTTTTTGTTGTTTTTTTAGCTGCTGTATAATATAAAAGGAGTCCTTTTTTACCATTCATCATTTACTTGTAATATTTAAAGTGAAAAACATGTCAGCAGTTAAAGTGCATTTAGGACACTGCATTTTGTATGAATTCCAAAAAGGAAGCAACACATCGGTTGCATGTAAAAATTTATGTGTGGTATCTGGAAAAGATATTGTAAATGTTCGTACTTGTCAAAGATGATTTAGCAATTTCGTTCCGGGGAACTGAGCCTCCAAGAAAGTGATCGATCTGGACGACCATCCAAGATCGATAATGATGTTTTGCGATTCATGTTAATAATAATCCACATTTAACAAGTCAAGAAATTTGAGAAGAGTTTAGCATTCATCATACAACTGTAGATCACATTAAATCTCTTGGGTTTGTGTTAAAGCGAAGTGTTTGGGTTCCACATGAATTAACGGAAAAGAATTGGTCTGATCGTGTAAGGATGTGTTCATCACATTTGATTAGACACAATATGGAGCCGTTTTTGGACAAGCTGATTACTGAAGATGAAAAGTGGATTACTTACGAGAATATTAAGAGAAAAAAATCTTACTGTGTGCAAACCAAGAGCATCATCAGCAACAGTTCCAAAACCAAGTATCTATCAACGAAAAGTACTGCTTTGTTTGTGGTGGGACAGGAAAGGTCCAGTGTTCTATGAGTTGCTGAAACAGGGAAAAACCATCAACGCGGATCTGTACTGCAATCAAGTGGATTAATTGAATGCAGCTATGAAAGAAAAAAGGCCAACATTAGCGTCCAGAAAAGGAATAGTGTTCTACAACGATAATAATCGACTGCATACTGCAATGGTGACACAACAAAAACTGAATGCGTTAGGATGGGAAGTCCTTGGTCACCCACTGTATTCACCTGACAATGCACCATCTGATTATTACCTGTTCAGATGTCTGCAAAATTGTCTAACAGGAAAAAAATTAAATTCTTTCAAAAGTGTTTCTAAGGCAGTTGCTGACGGTTTTAACTCCAAGGACGAGAACTTCTACAAAATAGGAATTTATGTTACCTGAAAATGGCAACAAGTTGTAACAAATAATGGAGCATATATAATTGATTAATATTAAACACTTATTTTTATAAATGCATTCAAATATTTTCTTTAATATACGACAGAACTTTCCCTCCAACCCGATTTATTAGTGAGTGTAAGTGGTTTGAATGATTCTATGCAATCATTGAAAACTGAATTCTTAAATAATAAAACCAAAATCATTTTTTCTCTCAATTCATAATGATAAAAAAAATTTAAGAGGAAAAATTAAAATATTTTAAATTATAGTTAAAATATCCTCACACTGAAATATATTTCTTTTTCTATTGAAGTATGGTGAGGATTCTGATGACAGTATTGTCATCATTGAGCACACAATTGGGACAACTAGTGCTCAATCTTTGGGACAACATAATGAAGATCCTTGGGACAACATAAAGGATGAAAGTATATAAATAGTATATGAAAATATGAAGCATTATCCAGAAATTCTTTTTGTTAAGGAAGCAAGCATTAACAGATTTTCAGAAGTGGAAGCAAATCCTGTTGCTCAATCAACAATGTAAGACCATTTTATTTTGAAATGTATATTTTATAATATAAGTTATTTTGAACTTCCAGAGTAGGATAAAAGAACTCTTAAACATGTTTGAGAATTTATATTTACAGATATAACTATAATTCAGTTATTTCAGATAGAAAGCTGTATCATAACTAAAAAGTAAAAACTTTTAATTTAGATCCACATATTCATATTTAAGAATCATGGCCCTTTTCCTTTCTTTTCACTTAAATCATGTGCTTTTCACATATTTTGAATTTGACATTTCTCTTCTCTTAAAATATGTAAGGGAGACAATTTTTAGCTAATCGTAATTTTGACACATTTAAAATTCAAGCAAAGAACACTGTAAATAAAATCTTGCTATTATAACTTTTGATTTAATTATTATACAAGCAGACATTAATTAAAATGAATGGAAATTTTTTTATGATTAAAGCTACTTGAATAATTTTTGTAAGACATGTTTATTTATAGTATAATTTTTATTGCTTTCATTAGACTTTCAAATCGCAGGATTCGATAGGAATATTTAGTATATTACCATGGACTTCATATAAACTACAATCATAGACTATTGATATATTTTATTTATGCTGTCTTAACCCTCTGGGTGGTTAGCTTCCTCCTGAAAAGTTATTCCGAAAGCGTTTACTGTTATTTTGACGTTCGCTTTAAAAATGCAACAGTCTTCTTTCCTTTCCCCCTTTTAAAGCTTGGGAGTCAAACGGGGACAATTTTATGACTTAGTTCGCTCCCTTTGTCAAGTAAGAACCAAGAGATCAATCGTTTACAGCTAGCTGTTAAGTTGCCTTGGGCAATCTTGTATGTCGGTCGTTTCCCCTATATGTTCAGTCACAGTAAAATTTTTAAAAAATGAAAGGTAGAAAAAAAGGAAAAAATTAAATAAATAGTGTGTTAGAAGCTGAAAAATAATTATATTTTCTTCAAACAAAATTTATTTTTTAAAAATTAAAAATATATATATTTTTTGGTATTGTGATTTGAACCAGAAAAAAGCATCCTGTATTCATTTTTGAATATGAGAGTAAGAAAAAACGCTCACTTTCCTGTTTTTTAAAAAAGTAATGAGGTAAAAAGAGCAAAGGCCCTATCTCTTTTTTTAAACAATAAGACAATAAATGGTGCATACGGTGATGTACATACCATGATTATATTTATGAAATAAAATCGATCTTTCTCTATTCAGTTATATTTTTAATTTAAAATAACATAAAAAAGGATTTCAATACTTTTAATTTATTTTAATTAAAATCATATAAATGATATTTTTATGTTAACTGAATATTTTTCGGAAAATATCTAAATTTTCATTCCTAGTGTTCTCCTTTTTGAAATTCTTGTATTAAATAAAAATTTCTTTTCTACATCGGCATTTGTGATGGACATAACACACATTCAGTCAATAATTTTTAATTTAAATGGGGGATATACTTCTTCAAATGCGCATGACAGTACTTCTAACCATATTCTACTCAAGTTTAATTTCTTATCTTTCTGTTTCTTTTATTACAAGGAAAAATGTCACACATCGATAACTACATTTTCACACAATTCAGTCATTACAAATTCTATTGTGAGAAAAGTTCTCCTAATTAATTTTGTCTTTCAAAACAGTACATTTAAAACAATTTTGTTCAGTGAAGTTAACCGACAGTTCCACAATGTATCCATACCAAATTTTAAAAACAATTTTAACATTTTGAAATATATCCTGTATTGAATTTTTTGAGTATACACAAATATTTCCTGCTGTATGGAAGACATAGTATGAGATGTGGTGTGGTTTTGAAAGAATGTTTTCATACGTGTAGGCTATTTTTGAAAATTTAAATATCACTAAAGCTGATTATATAACTGCAAATGAGCCTTATTTTAATGTGTGCTGTTATCAAAATAAAACACTTTACAATATTAAACAGCCTATGGGTTTATAATTCAATATCAAACTATTCGCAAAATGACATACAACTTCTATTCAAATTGAAAAGAAACTGAAACATAAATATATCTTACTGCAGTCAAAAATATTCATAATATGCAAATTTCCTACTCCTCCACTTATTTCAGTACATTTTAAAAACTAGCTGAAAGCAATTTTTTATATTTATAAACGAGGCATAAAATATCACACAGTCGTTAAAATGTCTTATCATTTTTAAATATACTGCTATGAAACGTATATGGATTGTAAGATCAGTTCTAAAATCCTAAAAGCTTTTAGAGGAGCAAAAAACATATAATTTTGGATTGATCAAATTTTTAATATAATACACAAATATACATGTTATTAAACAAATACATTTGAAAAATCAAACATCCTTCTGAAATAAACGTAATTGAAAGAAAAATGTTTAATTGCAAATGAGTGGAAATGCATGTTTATCTAAGGGGTATCCCTAAAGTGAGTTAATCCTCAAACTTAAGACTCAAACTCAGTGGCACAACAATCCTTGAGGGCCAGGAACTACTATGCCCATCCCAATATACGTGACCATTGGGCGCTGAGGTGCATGAACAGATGTCTTGATTTGGTGGTCTGTCTGAAGAGACTCTTTGATAGACCAATATTTTTGAAGTAGAATTTTAGAAAACAAACTGAATTATATTGTGAAGTTTGTAATATTTACCTATGTATAATTTTTATTTTCACAATCTTATGTATATACAGGCCCGTTTTTCAGCTTAGGTACGCTAGGCACATGCCTAGGGTGCAACAGATTTGAGGGGGCAAAAAATTTGAAGGTGAAAAAAAATTAAAATTACAGTGAACATATAACCGCCTAGTATTTATTAAAATGCCAATTATTCCCTTTCATTTTTATATCTAAATTATCAAATCTTCATTTTGTTATCGGCCAAATTATTATGTAAATCGCCTGCTTTTCTTCCTCATATCTTATTTTGTTTCATGTGTACTGTTATTAAATTGTTCTCAAAACTAGAAATAAAATCTTTATCATAGCGTTTCTCAAAGTGTGGGTTGTGCCCCTGTAAAAGGGTGTGATAACCCTACTTGGGGAATGACATGAGCATATCATGAAAAATCGAAAATAAAAGATATAAATAATTATCAATTTAATAAAAATAATTTACAATTTAAAATAATTACAAAATAAAATACATTCTTATATAATAAAAAAAATAAAATACACATTCACATTGATATAATGCACACAACTTATAAATGTAGCAGTACTGCACAAAGTATTTGATAATTTATCAATATTCAATTAAAAACAAGCTTAGTAATTACTAGTGCCTCCCCTGGGCTTGTGTGGCCGCGGTAGCCGAGTGGTATAGGCATCGGATCGTGGCTGGCTTTGTCACGAGTTCGAGCCCAGTACCACTAAAGACCCGCCGTGTAGGGCAGCGATGCACGCTAAATCTGTCGAGAGCTGAAACGTCCTCCCATTGGTGTGGTGTGGTAGTTAGGAGAGGGGGTGCCAGCTCAGGTGTCATCCACGTCACTTGACCATGGTTCAAAATTACGTGGTCCGTCGCCAAAAGCCCTCGTGTAGCTGAACAGTGCGACGTTAATCTTCACTCACTCACCCCTGGGCTTGTTATATAGAAAATTATATACAAATATTTATTTTGATAATTAGTACAGTTTATAATTAAAGTTGAATTGTATTGTAGTTTTACAATCAAAATACATTATAATTGCAGTCAATACATTGTTATTGTAAGAAGGGGGGAGCGATGAAAATTATGACTGAAAATTGGATCGCAAATATTTGTAGTATGAGAAGCACTTCTTTATCGCAATCTACAACACTCTTTTAGGTATCATGAATGTCCATAGATTCTATGTAGGATATCTATACACAGGGATGGATGGCTCAATTCTCCTGCCCCCTTCCTCATAGAACAGCAGATTTTTAATCTTCAGCATAAAGATTACACCTCAGCACTTTTAATCTTTTTTTGTAAAAAAAATCTAAATCATGCGTACTAGTTTTATTAAATTATGTCAATAAAATTCATAAATCCAAGCTGCTAAATATTTTGGGCAGGTTTGCTTTTTTACTCTGTGCTTTAACAGATGCTTGCAGCTTTTCAAACTTCTCCCTCTTTGTATTATTAAAAACTAAATATGTTTAATAGAAAAAAAAATTTTCCCTTTCTTTTATAAATATGTATTGAACAGTTTCTCAGTATTTACTTATGTATCTAAGCATTAGATTGGCTTAAGACAATTACTCGTGTAGTAAATTGTTTCCTGTTAACAAAGTTTTTAGAAAATCAGTGAAAATATTTGGATTGTTCCTAAAGCAGGCAAAGTCCATTTTATTGGTGTAAATTCAACTGTGGGAGAACGTTCATTGTAGTGGTTCCCTGCAAAGTCCCCCCTCCCCAACAGAAGCAACAGAAACACATTCTTTTTTTTTTATGACCTGCTTAAGAGCTAATAAAAAGGTTGAAATGACCCTCCAGGAAATCTTTCTTTTTCAAAGAAAGAGAAAGTTGACACAATTTAAAATCAGTAATATTCCTTGAGAATTGTACTTCATTCCTTTAAAACTGCCAACAGTAATTATGACTTTACTTTTGATTTATTTTGTATTTCTCCTTCAGGGTTAAAAAAAATGTATGAATATTTTTATCCTATTAAGACAAAATCAAAACATGTTTATTATTTGCTTTCTTTTACAAAGGAGGCAGGGAAAATAATGTTCAGCTTAATGAAATCTATTTAAAAGAATAAAAAAAAAATTTGTAAATTTTCCATGTTATCCGTTTTAATTTTAACACTTTCTTCTAATTTATATATATATATATTTCAATGGACTTTTATAATACTTTTATGTTTATTAATATGCATCGATACTTGCTTCCTTTGCTGGAATACATCTTAAAACACACTTTTATCTGCAAGAACAGTTTTATAAAGTTTAATTATTAGTTGTAAACATAAAATTCCATAATATAGTACTTAAGGTAGTACTTTTAAGGAAGTTTTTTCATGAAACTTCAAAGTGTTTAATTCTTATCATTAATATTTTGACACTGATCGCACTTGCATTGACCTGTGGGGAAAAAATACGAAATATCTATAATATTGCTTCTTTCTTGAAGGAATTGAAAATGTTAATGCCTGTAAAACTTTATTCAAGATAATATAAAAAATACTAATTGGAGGATGAGACACTCTTGAAGCCGACTGTTGTGAGGATGGGGGACCTTTTTTCCCCAGAAATGCATATCAACTAATAACTGGTTCTTTCTTGAAAATCTACCAATCCCCGGTATAGAATTGCATTCACTTTACTGTATAAGGTCTCTGAATTTTTCTTTATAAAAAAATAATAAAAATAAGTGCAATAAAATATTCTTGATTCAAATGATACAAAAAAAAATAGCTTTCAGAAACAAACAGACTTACGTTTATCCTTACTAATATTATAAACGCGAAAGTTTTTTGGGATATTTGGTACTCTTTCATGCAAAAACAACTGAATGGATTTTAATGAAATTTTACAATAATATAGCTCACGCATCAGAATAACACATAGGCTGTATTTTATAAATATATTGTGTGAAGTTTCCAAAATATGATAATTGTCAAGTAAGTAGGAAAAAATTTCTGTCATCTGCAAGGAATTCTGGGGTGTGCTGCAAAAAAACCTGCGATAGCGTATATTTATCTTTTATGTGTGAAGAAGCCCTTTTTGTTTTGTCTATGTTAGATGCTAGCTCACGATTTATTCCTTTGATCGGTGTAATCCTTATTTTTTTATTTCAGAATAAAACTTATGTTTTAAAGGGAGAGGTTGATTTAAATCTCTGTAGTTGAATAGCTGCTATTGATTTTTTACATGTGTAAGCCAGTATACCCAAAATAGTGAACCATACATGCAATAAAAATTGATAATTTATTTCTATGCACGTTTTTTTTTTTTAAGATTTTACTATGCACATTTGGTTGAAACAAATTCATCCTTATATCAAAATAAATACTTTTATCGCTTCTGGTACTTACAGTAGATAAACTTTGTCTTTCACACTACATCATTTGGACAAATTTACGTAATTTGTTTGTGGTTAGTAGTTAATTATAATGCTATAATTTTAACTGAATAGGCAGATATTGCATTTTTTAAGTATAAAAATAACTACTGTTCTGTATTTTTTGGAGTGAGTGAATATTAATGTCACACCATTCAGCTACTTGAGGGCTTTTGGCGACAGACCAGATAATTTTGAACCATGGTCAAGTGACGTGGACGACACTTGAGCTGAAACACCTTCTGCTAACTACCACACCAACTTAGCAGGAATATTCTTTGAAATCCTCTCTTCTCTCCAAGATATATGACAGCGTGGGTTCTATGATGAGTGTTTTGTTGGGGAAGGCGAATAGTTTTGTAGCAGAAATTGTGTTTTCAGCAGATTGCAAATATTATCATTTTTCTGCCAAAAAAATAGTTAATTTCAAAATTTAAGTGACTTATGCTTTTTGTATGTTAATGAAGACCTTAGAAAATGATTTGACTATTTATTTTAAGTGAATGTTGTATATAATTAATTTTACACTGGAATATCTTTAATTAATTAGCTCTAATGGATTAGATTTTGCAAAGTTGAGTATTTTGTTTATGTATATCCCTTAATTTTCAATGTAGTGATCCAAAAAAAAATATTGCATGAAAAAAAACTGCAGTAAATCATAATGCCGTAGATAAAGGGTAAACGTGCATCGCTCCCCTACACAGCGGGTGTTGAGTGGTACTGGGCTCGAACTCGTGACAAGGCCAGCCACGATCCGATACCTTGACCACTTGGCTACCGCTGCCACTGTATTTTTTGTATGCGTAGAAAAAGTACCTACTAAGAATTATGCCTCAAAAGCATACGTCTAATCTTTCCCAAAGCTCTAATAAAGCTTGAGCTATGAAAGTAGCTATATATTTACCAACTTGACTATCACCTACATTTCGCTATGTTTTTCATTGAATCACCATTATAGGTTAAGAAACGGCCTTGCTTGTGAATATTACAATTTTAACATAAAATAAATACAACAGAAAGTAACATTAATGTATTAAACTTTCAGATATAAATTATTTACATTATTTTAAGCGTTCATTACAATTGTAACAATGTGCTACTTTTGTTGAGCAGAGATCACTTTAGGAAGGTATTTTCAAAAATCGACCCTCAAAAGAGTTACGAGGAGTTATACATAAAAAAAAATCATTTTTATCAGCTATTGGATCTACAGACTTAAAATTTAACAAAGGTGTTTTTCTTTCTTTTTTTTTGTTTCATTTGCAATTCACGTAAAATTAGCTCATTAAAAACTTCTTTATCCTTCAATTTGTATTTAATTTTTCAGTTCGCCCATGTGAACAACAGGTATAGCAGCTGGTATATTGTGGTAGCTTGCTGCTACTTTAAAAACATTTACTTTTCTATCTGTAGTGAATTTAACAAGGGGAGGCTACGATGCATGGATCACCGATTCGATCCATTTTTAGTACACGTGTAGGGCATAACCAGGAGTACAACGGGTGCAAGTAGTAAGGTGCGCTTCTCAGCCGTTTCCGAGAAATTAATTAATCTAAATTCGAGTTGCCGTGCAGCCGTGTGATGTTTATTTTTACCGGCAAGTGAAGAACTTTATCAAGAGACTACAGAACTGCGCTTCCATTATCGAACAGGATAGAGAAATATCTTCCAGAGAAGATTGTATCAAAATTCAGTCTCTCGTACACCATCAATTGTCGGCACCAATTTTCTGTTGCATGTTAAAATACACATGGTTTGCCGCCAAATTGTGCGATGACCGGACATCGTTCATGAACGTGAACGAAGTTTGCTTTCGGATAGATGTGCTAAAAATTACTGCGAATGCAAAAAATTCGGCATTTATCACTTGCGCAAGATGCCACAATAACTATTGTTTTCCCTGCTTCTATGACCGATATCATCCTACTTCGTGCAATAATTCGGCGCTCGAACAGCACGATAGTGAATAGAAAATAGGGTAGAATAAATAGTTGTACAAAATACTGGGAATAAAAGTATTAATTCTTCAATCTCCTGTATATGATTTTTTCAGAATCCTTTTTTTTCCGTTAAAAAATAAATTATACAATTGATTCCAAAATAAATATTATTCAAGACACCTAAATTTGTAAAAAATCTGAAATATTAGAAAAAAAAAATCGAGTTCACCGGCGGGATTCGATCCAGCGATCCCGCGCTTACGAAGCAGGGCTCTTACCGCTGCGCTACGCGCTCGTTGAATTTTTGCTAACGTAAAACGCATATGAACACAACTCAAATTTTGATTAATTAATTTCTCGGAAATGGCTGAGAAGCGCACCTTACTACTTGCACCCGTTGTACTCCTGGTTATGCCCTACACGTGTACTAAAGATGGATCAAATCGGTGATCCATGTATCGTAGCCTCCCCTTGTAAGTTTTAAAAACTTTAAAAAAATACATGTTAATTTTAAGCATTTATTAGATTCCAGTTAAAAAATAGTACATGTTACACACACAGAATAAGAGAGCAAAAACAAATTCTTTATGATATTTTAGTAAGAAATTTTTATTATTTAGCATCGATTTAGTTATGTTTGTCTTTAAATCTCTTTGGCTAGTAATGTCCAGTCTATTTTTTTTTAGACTTTTTTTACTTGGAAAAACAATTAAAAACTTCTTCATCCGATATCCTATAATACAGGATAAGTGACAGGTATAACTTTTTAAATGTACATGCTATATTAGATATCGAAATAGTAACTGCAAAAAATTGTAATTTAACGCATTAGCAAAACCCTAATCCCGAACTAAATAAATATAAACATGCTTTAGTAACACTACTAGTAAGAACTAGAAATTCATGTTACTGGTGATCTCTAGGTGAGTATGAAGTAAGGACCTTCTCTCATGGGCATGAATTTCCTGCTCCTGTTAAGACTAATTGAATGAATAGTCACCCAAACTTTGTCACCAGGTTTGTAATATTTTTGTCTTCTTCGTCAATCAAAGTTTGCCTTCTGACAATCCTGTTTCTGCTCAACTCTTATCTTTGACATCCAAGATGGAATTGGCAAATTTTTGGGGTATGGGGTGATTTCATGTACAAAGTTATCATTATCATTAACTTGTCGAATATCATGCCTGATATCCTCTAACGTTCTCAATTCTCTTCCAAATTGTAAGCAGGTGGCTGTGTGCCCGGTGGTTTCGCACACTGAAGTATTAATTGCGAAACGAATTAGAGGTAACTTATCCTCCGAAGCATAATGTTCTTCCCCCACCAGAATTGCTAGTCTAGGCTTCAAATCACGATTTTTACGTTCCAGTGTGTTCGTTTGCAAGTGGTAGACGGGAATGAGGTCTTGCGTAATCTCTAGCAAGTCACAAGTTAGCCGCATGACAGCACTTATGAACTGTGACCCATTGCCGCATATTAGTCTTCGCGGAAGGCCATATCATAGGAGTACTTCAATTAGTATTTTGGCCCAATTTTCAGCCATGGCTTCAGCAAGAGCAAAGAGTTCTACCCATTTGGTGCTTGTATCTTCTACAATAAAGATCCACTTCTTGCCAGTGGGAGTTTCCTTAAGAGGACCAAAGAAATCACAATGGCCTGCATCTGGAACCTTTGTGCGTAGGTGGGTGTTATCAAGAGTCCTGCTGGTTTTTGATTTGTTGGTTTATAACGATTGCATTCAGGACAAGTCTTCATGTTCTCAGAGATTAACTTTTTCATACCTCGAAAATATCTGAATGCAATCTTCTTGTAAGTGTTCTCTACATCATACTGACCAGCTTTTGGGGCATCGTGGTATTCTTAAAAGATTCTTTCCCGTTCGTGTGTTGGAACTACAAGTTGATCTTCTTCCTCACTCTCAGGTGGATACCTATATAAGATACCCTGGTTCACTAAGTATCCACGACTGGTGTAGTTGGCAAAGTTTTCCTCTTTGTCCATACTCTCAAAGCAGTCAATGATTTTCTTCAGTTCTTTGTCCTCCAGCTGTCCCTTTCGAATCCTGGATGGCATATCAACAGTGATGGCACACACACATCAGAGGCTCTGCCTTCAATATACGAAGGTCTTGACATCATGCCAGTTACTACATTAGCTTTTCCTGGGGTATAATCAATCTTCAGGTTGAAGGACTGAATGTTCAAGGCCTATCTTGCTAGACGGCCAGAAGGTGACTTCATACATAACAACCATTTGAGAGGTTGATGATCTGATGCAAGGAAGATTTGTTGATTTTCTACGTAACCTCTTAAACTTTAAAGCCCACGTTACCACAAAAGCTTCCCGCTCGGTTGTGGAGTAGTTTCGCTCTGCTGGAATCATCAAATGACTTGCATATTCAATGACATGTTCATCGGAGCCACATCCTTTGAGAAGGACAGCTCCCAAGGCATAATTACTTGCGTCATCAAGAGGTTTTCATTGGTCAGCTCTCTTCAGTATAGGAGAAGTCATCAAGCACAACTTCAAAGTCTCAAAGGATTCCTGTTGCTCAAGACCCCAGTGCCACTGCACTTTCTTCTTAGTGAGGCTATTAAGCGGGCTTGCTATGTCAGCAAAGAATATCGACGAAACCAACAGCAGGTTTGTAGTAAAGATTGGACTTTCACATTGGTAGGGACTGGAATTTTTCGAATAGCAGAAATCTTTTCTTGGTCAGATTCAATTCTACTCTTCGTTATCCAGAATCCCAGATATTTCACATGGTCACAGGCAAAGTGTCATTTGTCTCGGTTTGCAAGAAGTTTAAAGATAGTCTTTCAAAAACTTTTTTGAGATCATCCCGATGTTTGTCAAATGTTTCTTAGAGGACGATGATGTCATCTAGGTAAGAAAGTGCGAAAACATCTTTCAAGCCACTTCGAAACTGGTCAGTTAATCTTTGAAAGGTGGTCAGAGGATTCTGAAGGCCGAAAGGCATACGTAAATAGCTGTTAGTCCCAAAACGACGAATGAATGCAGTTTTGTCCTGATAAGCATCAGCAACCTTTACTTGAAGGTAGCCTGATTGCAAATCAGTTAATGGCATGAAAGTTGTTGGTGTTGCTTCATTCATTAGATCGTCCATTTGTGGTAAGGGATAGGTATCCACTTTCGTAACAGAGTTCAAATTCCTGTAGTCGACACAGAGACATGCTTTCCCATTTGGTTTAGAATCAAGTACTACAGGTGCGGCTAAGGGAGACTGGCACTCTTCTATTATATTCTGCCTCAGTAGTTCTTCTATCTGTTCATTCAAAATCTTTCTTTATGGGATTCATCCTGTAGGGAAACGTTGCTATTGGGGGATGATCACCTGTGTCAATGCGGTGTTCAATAAAGGGCGTGGGCTCTCCCCCTGGTTGGAAACATGTCTCATTTTTGTCCAGGAGTATCTTGAGTTTTCTTGCCTGTGCTGCAGATAGATGTTTACCCTCATTCTGTAGAAGCTCAAATGTACTGAGGACTATATCTTCTGATGTCTTCTTGAAGAACTTGTACTGCGCTTCTCTGAGGATTTCCAGAAAAATGCCATTTTGCACCCTGGGCATCAATGACGATTCGAGCTGCATTGAGAAAATCCAGTTCTTACAAAGTCTTATTTCCTGTTACTTCAGGCAATAGTAGAAATTCTGTCGGAATAGCTTTGCCTTCAATGTACAGGTGGATGACAGTACTCAGAGCCATAATGGTCTGCCGAATTCCATCAGTCATCATATGAAATCGCCTTGTTCGTAAAGGTGACATCGTGCTCTTGTAGGAATTTAAACAGCTTTTCACCTGTAAAGGTAGGAGAAGCACCAGTATCAGCACATATAGCAATCCTTTCTCCAAAAATTTTGAGAACAATTACATTTGAGGGATACAAGAGTCTGAATTCAAGTTGAATAACGTCATGCAGTTCACTCCTGTTTCAATTTTATTAGCTCATGTGCAGGTAGGACACTGACTTGACGACTCCAGGAGTCCCACATTCGTAACACTTAATGGGTTTCTTCCTTCAGTTTTGCAACTTGGGAATCTAGATACTGTTCTAGAGGGTCCAGGTGAGTGGTTATCATGGGATCCTCCAGCATGTTGACTTTTCTTTATATTGGAAAGGGTTTCCTGAATTCTTCTTTCTTCTTGAAAGTCTGATTTGGATTACTTTTCAATCCAGGCCTTAGGCTTTCATGTGCGTCCAACTTCTCAGCCAATTCCAAAGGATTGTTCAATTCCCCCCAAATATCCAGAAAGTGTTCTTTGATATTTGCTGGAGAGTTTTTATTTTTATCTGATTAGCAATTATTAGACTTTTAAGTTGATCAAGTGTGGTTATCTTCAATTCTTTGATCCAACCTTCAAGATAAGAACTTAATTTGAAATAAAAGTCTTGCCATGTTGAATCCGGGTTTTTCCTCTGTTCGGGAAAAGTACTGCCTAAACCTATCCCCTGTAATTCGAAATCTTTTGAGAAGCATTTCTTTTACCTTTTCATAGTTTTGAGCATCATCTGCATCCTCTCTTGCGATGAGCTGAGCTATATCAGGTGGCAATGAGCCAATCTGGAATGCTGTCCAGTTTTTTTCAGGGATGTTCAAGAACTTTGATTGATGTTCAAAAATTGTCAAGTATAGGCCCATTTCATCTTCCTACAAGTTGAATCTTGGAATAATTCTATTTAACTCAAGCTTCGGGTTTTCTAACTCTTGGCTTACAACAGGTGCTTGTGACAGCTTCTGCATTTCAAGTTGAATTTTCATTTTTTAAAGTTCGAATTCTCTTTCTCGTTGCTGAGCCACAACCACAGCTTTGTTTCTTCAGTTCCGCAGCCTTTCGATTCTCTGTTGCTGTGCCGAATTCCTCATCATACCTATCACTTTTGGTTATGAGATCTTTTAGTTCAATAATTTTGAGATTGTTGGATGGAGTCAGACCCAATTCTATGGTCAACATCCTTAAATAATCTTTTCTAGACTTTCCCAAAAAAGCTATTTTCGTCATTTTTAGTCTATTTTAAAGTTAATTTAGAAATGTTCAGTTCAAGTTAATGAATATAAATTAAAGTAATTATTAAATTTTTTTAGTAATTTAAAAAATAGCCAATTAATTAATCACTTCCTACTGTTAATGCAAAGATAAAACTTCAAAGGCTACAAGGTACGATAAAGTTTTATTTTTCTATGTTATTATGTTTTTATGTCCTGTTGAAATATTTTATGTTTAAAATCTGATTTTCCATTGACTGTTTTAACTAAATTTTGGAATATGAAAATGTTCCATTACCATTATTATTACTGTTCTTTTGTTTGATTTATGTCTCATGTAATTTATTTCACTTACCTGTCAAAGCATTTAAAAAAAGTGGTAAAAAAATTTATGCAGTAGAACATGAATAATTATTGTATTGCTCCTGTAATTATGTGTTTTATGTACATTTATTTTATGTACCCCAAATATAAGGCACAAAGAATGAAATCCCAGATATGTGTGATAGAATATTCATCCATATTTTGTGTTTTGCTAGTAAATGCTGGTTAAACTTATTTTTTAAGTAGCATTGCTAATAATTTTTTAAAAATTAAGATTTATAACTTTTAGCTATATATATATATATATATATATATATATATATATATATATATATATATATATATATATATATATATAAACAATTTATTGATATTATGGATTAGATTATTTTTTTTACTGTGTTATATTTAGAAATGAATTCAAATTTATGAAATATTATGTAAACATAAATTAAAATTATTTATTTATTTTTTTCTTAAGTAATGAACCAATTGCTTCAACATCAACCGCTCCTGCTAATAAAAAGAACCAGATGAGAAAAATTTTACAGTCAGCACGGTATGATAAAAAAAGTTTTATTTTTCTACACACATGATTATGTTTCCATGTCACATTCAAATATTTTATGTTTAAAATTCATTTTCCTTTGACTGTTTTAACTAATATTTTGAACATTAAAATATTTCATTACCATTATTATTGCTGTTCATTTATTTGATGTATATTTCATGTAATTTGTTTCAAAACCTATCATATCATTTAAAATTAATGGTAAAAAAAGTTATGTAGTAAAATATTTCATGTATAATTATCCTCTGTTGCTCCAGTAATTATGTGTCTCATGTACCTCATTTTTTTATATATCCTAAATGTAAGGCGCAGAAAAAGAAATCTCGGATATGTGAGATGTAGTAGTCAATGGATATTTTGTGCTAATTTATGTTTGTTAATGGTTGTTAAACATGTTTTAAGTAATATTGCTGATAATTTAAAAAAGGAAACAAACATTTGAATATAAATTAAAAGGAAATCATAAATTTTAACATCAAAACAAATACTACAAAAAATATTGATGTATGATAGCTAACAAATCATAAAAACAAATTATTAATGTCACTCATATTTAATTAGTAATTAATATTGTACTGAGAGTTAGATGCAATTTAATAAAGAATGTTTACTCAAAATTTCTATCTTATAGTTAGTAGCATTAAAGCACACACACTGGTGAGAACATTAGACAAAAATCTAGAATTTGTTATAGTATGTAGAATACTAAAAAATTTTATAGCTTTAAATGAAGTTTTTCTTCCTCCCCCAAAATAAAAAATTTCTTATTCTTGAATAAATTAAGATAAAAGAACCCACCAAAAGTAATTGATCAAGTTACTGTAAAATCCGGCATATAATGGGCACTGCTGTATAATACGCACTTTTACTTTCAAGATGCAATTTTTAAGTATATTCGTCATTTAACGCGCACCATTCCCCCTTTTTTACAAAGAAACCTGAAATATATGTGCACAATGTTCTTATATTTTGAAGTCATTTATTCGAGGTATTATCCCAAGCTTCGGAAAAAAATAGTATACTTCTAGAACTACAACTCTTAAAGTGCATTAGAAATGTCATTTTTTGAAAAATCTAAACAGTATTTCCATCTACATAGAAATCTAATTCTTTTCTATGCAAATATTTTTCTGTTTTTAAATCTCGCATTTTTATACCCGGCATATGACGTGCACCCCTAAATTTGTATCTTATTTTTTGTGTTAAAAGTGCACATTATTTGCCGGATTTTTCGCCA
This sequence comes from Trichonephila clavipes, assembly GCA_019973935.1. NCBI lineage: Eukaryota > Metazoa > Arthropoda > Arachnida > Araneae > Nephilidae > Trichonephila > Trichonephila clavipes. The sequence continues at coordinate 184,053 of BMAU01020679.1, read as the reverse complement.
AATGGTTACGTAATCTATACACTTTTTACGACTAATGTTTATTTTACTTGTACATCTTTAGTTCCTTTGGGATCACCGTGGAATGCGGAATTTGTTTGGAAGAACATGAGGTATTACTGTTTTTTCTTAATTTGACTGTTTTATGTATGATAAAGAATATTTAAAAAAGCGTTTTTCTTTTAGAAATAGAAACATGTATGAAACTGATTTTAAACTAGATAAATTCCAAGTTTATTAAAACTAATAGCGTTAAATAATTTAACTCATCAGTGTTGTTTTATATGATAGGTTCTTTGGTTTATCATTTTTCTTATTATTGCACTAAAAATGGCATGGATTTTGTACATAAAATTTTCATCATGGTTAGTTATGCTGAAATTACCTGAAAAGAAAAGAAAGAACCCTGCATAATAAATTACTTCTGTAAATGGTCAACCTTTGCAAATTTGTTAAGAAAGGGAAAATTTTAGATTTAAACTGAATTCGCTCATGGTGCTCAATTTAACTTCATATAAATATAATTTAATATCAAAGCATTGCAAATAATTTTTTAAAACATTCAAGCCACGCCTTGTTTATTTGAATTATAAATTAATGATTCAAAATCTTTATTTATGGCTCTCTTTACAATAATTATTGCATAGCCAAACAAAGGTGTTTACTCAAATATTTTTCCATTGTAATGTTGAAAAAATACTACACTTTTTGATTAAAAATTAATTTGTATTAATTTTGATGTATACTAAAAAAATGTCTTCTGTGGAATAAGTTGTTAAACTTTCAAATTGTGAAAAATGTTGAATTTTTTTGCTTAGTGTAATTAAAATTTTCTGAAAAAAAAAGCAAAATTCTTTCTAGATTGTTAACACTGCATCTATATTTAAAATCTCTAGAACCTGCAGGATTAGTATATAAATTTTAAATAACTTATTACTAGTTCGAATAATGGTATTAAGAACCACTTCTTCCAAAATGAAATTAGACAATTTAGTAGATACACACACACACACAAATGATTACTATTTAAATAAACAAAATTAATTTTTGAAAATTATAAACCTACTAATTGCTTTCATAAATTAAGTTTAAATGTTGTTTGAAGTGATAAATGTTTTAAAGTGTTATGTGTTGCTAATTTCTGAGTACATAAATATATTTTGTAAAATTTATTTGCGCTAGTTATTTTAATTTCATAACTTGTTATTTTCATTGTTTTTTTTTTGTGTGTTTGCTGTTGTCAGTGTTTTACTTTTAAAAACAATTTTAACCTTCACTATTTGTTACTTATATTCTAAATCAAAATTATCTGCTTGAAAAAGAACTATTCTTCAGTTTCTATCAATGTTGATAAAAATTGATAATTATTCATTTTGTTTTGTCAGATCACAATACAGTTAACTAAGTCAACCTTCTATTACTGTAATCTAATAGATGCTTTTGATTTTATCATTCGTATTAGAAATTTTAAATTTCATTAAAAAACCATCCAAAATGTAATTTTAGTCTGTGTCCTATTAGCTAATTTTCTATAATTTCTTTCACTTTTTTAAAAATTTCAGGTTTTTAGCTCTGGAGACATGTTTAATTAAAATTCATTTAATATTAAATAAATTTATCAAATTAAAAAAAGCCACTTTTTTTGAAGTTTTAAGGCTTTTATTATTAATATTGAACTCTATTTCCCTATATTTTCTCCTTGCTGAAAGGAATATGCTCATGAATGCTGCACTATGGAAAATAAATTATACTTTCTATAGGAGGATGGAAAGTATTTATAATTATAAAAATGATCATGAATTAATAAGGTATATAAAAAGGCTATTGTGCTGGCTGGTTTGTCACTGGCCTTCTGCACCTAAGGTTGCGGATTCGACCCTGGCCTAATTCGGTGGATTTTCATGAAGCAGAAAATCAACAGTGGCCATGTCATATGATTATACAGCATGTAAAATATTCCTAGAATGTCTGTTAAGTATGGGTGCTCTCGGCAAAATTAAATCCTAGTTCAGGTTTACATTGTCAAGAGCTCAGGTGTCTCCCTTTGGCAAGGAAACTGGGCATCAAAATTACTTGCGGTAATTGTTATCATTTATATGGTGCCATGCTGAATAGTGATACCATCTCCTGGGGAATGTACTAGGTCTGTGCAAACGTTAATATACCAATACACAGCCCCATTAGAGAAAAAAAGGCTATTGTCAAATCAGTTGATTTGTTTAATCCAGTATAATTCCAAGTCACTAAATGTTGATTACCTTAAAATGTTTATTGCAAAAAATAGAAATGTGTTTTTATAATAAAAATACTTCATTTAAAAAGAATACATTCTTAAATTGTGCAAATTTTGGAAAGTTAAAAAATGAATAAGGAATATTTTTTTTTCTTTTGTATGTAGAATATTATTATTGATATTCATGTATAAACGAAAATTCAAATTCTTGTTTTCTACTTAAAAAGTGGGGAGTTTTTTTAAAAAAAAAGAAAAGAAAACTTGAATTATATGCTTTACTATGATCCCATTACATTAAAAAACCTGATTATCTAGTTATATTTAACCATACTTGGTACTTATGTATTCAACTGTCAATTGTGGATTTGCAAACATTGTCCAATGTTATTTCTGTACTTGCGTGAAACAAGTTCTCCCATACTATCCCATCAGCAAATAAACTGGCACAGGTTTAAAAGAATTAAATACTTTTTTTTATAAAAGACATGTACTTTCTTGAAGTATAAAATAAAACAAACAGCTACATTATTCAGGGGATCAAAATGCTATAATTGCATTCAGAATAACGACAAATGACTTTTTTATGTGGACAATGCCACATAAATTTGCATACATATGAATCTAAATGCTATCTAACAGGTATTTAGACATTACACCACAATTTTTTGTAATACTCCACTGTGTTTTCTTCCTTAGAAAATAGATCCCAAATTTTAGTCCTTTTTCAAAAATATATATACTACAAATTTTAAGCAGGGTTGTTATTTTTGAACATGCCTTATAAAATCATTGTGTTTGACATTGAAATTTGTATCAGTTTTCCAATATTTGTGTATATATTGTAGCATTTGGCAATATTTTTTGAAATCACAAAATTGGTCTACAATCTATCTGTATCTTTTTCTAGCTTGATATTAAAATATGCTTAGTTTCCTTTTTTAAAAAATTCTCTTTTTATTGTATTATCCAGTCTTAGAAATTTTATGTATAACTAAGCTCTAATTTTTCTCTATTTTTTTAATGTTTATCTTGTATGATTAATGGGGATATACAAGGTGCAAACCATAAGTTTTACTATGTAATTTCTGATTTTTATTTACATGTTTAAACAAAGTATGAACTATAAAATTACTTGAACCTTAAAAGTTCTTCATTTTAAAAGGGTTTGGATCATATAATCTTGTAGTATGTGTTCATCTGTTAATCAAAGTTGGAAGTAAAAAGTCATTTTGAACAAAATTTAGAAAAAATGCATGTATTTTGATGTATGAAAAAAAATTATGAATTTGTGGTTACATCTTGCAGAGTCAAAGAAATAGTTAAACTTCAGCACATTTCATCAAATCTGTTAACATATATATTCACTTTTATTGTATTCAAAAATTACAATGCTTAAAATTTGCTATCATTTTTAAAAAAATCTATTCAGTTTATGAGAATTTAAAGCATAAAATTGCTATTAGAATTTTTATTTGTATTATTTTTTTCTCTTTATATTTTAGAAATGACTCTTTATTTGAACTGAATATTAACATGCATTAAAAAAGCTATCAATCTACATTATTTAAGTTCATAGTGTTATTTATTTCTTTATTGAAGTATTGACTATCATTAAATTAATTTGATGAATTTCTCTCTCTCATCACACACATAATAGATTCATTTTATGTTACAGGTGACTGAATCTGGTAATGTGTTAATGTTTACCAGATGTGGTCATTTTTTCTGCAATTCCTGCATAGACAGAATCTTCAAAGAATCAAAATCCAAATATTGCCCCAAATGCAGAAAACTCATTAATCGTCAACAGATTCGTCCAATTTTTTTGTAAATATCCAAAACTTAATTTTGGGAGTTTTTTCCATGAATTTATTTTGTGTGGATTTTTCTGAAACATTTACTAGGCAAATGATACTTTTCAAAAACTAAATATCTAATTTCAATGCTTATTGTTATTTATATCTGTGATGTTTGTATCAATAAAAACCAAGCATTTTTCCCATTCATATGTCACAGACAGCATGATGTTTTCAAAATAGATTCATTTATTACATTCATAAAAGAGAAAGAAAAGCATAACTTTTTTATAAATTGATATGCCAATTATTTTTATGTGTACTTGTAAATATTAAAAATTGCATTCGGTAGCAAATCTCAAACTTTTTTAATGAATATTTTAATACATGTTTCTACTTTCGGAATGAATCTAAATATTTCATTTGAAAGAAGAAACAAATCATAACTCAAGAACTTTTAATAGAAAAATAAAAGAATTTATAATAAAGTGTTTTTTTATTGAATCTCTTTAATTTTTAATTATTTAGGTATTTTTATTTTAAAAATGATAAATATGAGTTAAAAAGTAAATAGATTTATTCTGCTAAAAATGTAGGATAATTTTAAAAACTTCAAAACTCACTCTTAATTCAAGTAATTTGCAATCTTATTGAATGTTAAATATACTTTTATATATATGTTCATTTAACTATGGTACTATATTTATGAATATATTACATGTCATAGTTCCTATTTTTATATAACTTCTCTTCATATATGAGTTAAGAGAGGTATATTAGTGTTATATTATTGAAAATACTGTTATATTACTGGTGAAATATATTACTGTTTTGTTTAAAAAAAATGTAGGATCTGTTTCTGTATATTTAGATATTTTTTCTTACACAGTTGTTTATGTAACTGTATTATGTGTATGTGGATATACTTATTATTTGTATTATAAATCCTTGCATTATTTGCCCTTGTTTATGTATATTCATTGTTTGACTGATATTTTGAATAGTGCACAATAATCAAACCAGATATATGTGTTCTCTCAAATTTTTTATTCTTTAATATTTTTTTAAAAGGAAAAAACATTTCATATTCTTTATTAGTAGAGAAAATGACAAACAATTTTTTTTTCTTCTTGGAAACTCTTACTCTTGGATATCTCAGGTAAACTTATAATAAAAACAACCTTTTAAACTTTTTCACAACAGTGATAATTAACACCCATTCAATTATTTGCATGCACTTAAATTCAAAATCGTACTTTGAAGCCATGAACCATATTTCACTATGAATCATACATTTAAATTGTAAAGTATAGCATTTAAAATCTGAAAAATCCTGTGTGAATTAGATGTTTGTAATAAATAAACATTTAAATGATACTAATTGTACAACAAAGTATGTATTTCTTGTAAAAAAAATTTATATCTTACTAAAATATAATTCCAAAATACATCTTGGATTTTTGTATCACAATGTCTATCCTCACATAGATGAAATACAAAATTGTTTTTACTTTAACTATACTGCTTTTCCTACATCATAATAAATGTCAATTATCCTCAGCTAGAACTATTAAATTTTCATTTTCATTTATTCTGTTGCTGCAAGTCACTTGGATAATTTTAATCTCATTTTTTTCAAATTACAGTTATTATCTCTTCCTTACAAATTCGCTAAAGCCTGAAAAAAAAGTTTATTTGGAAAATTTGTTTACTAAAAACTCATCTTTTAATATACTTTATAAACCACATAAAACAAATTTTAAATACATAAGCAAAATGTATTAATAAAAGTAATTGCACTTTTTGTAAATTAAGCTCTATTTTGTACATCTTACCTACCTAAGAGATTTCCTAGGCAAATGAGAAAAAACCTCATAAATTGTCTAGGAATTTATTGTATTTTCAACTTTAAAAAAATATTTTTTTTTTTTATGATTTTAATGACATTTTCTAATTTTATGCTTGCAAGTAGTTTTATACATATATTATTTTATAACCAGTAATTTTAAGCATACATTACCACAGGCATCCTTAAATTTAATTACTGGGAAAATCTATTAATTTTCTTTGAAAGAATTGCACCAATTTTATTGCTTGCGGTGAGTCAGGCAGCTGGTAAAACCAGTTAAGGTCATTGAATACCATAAAATGCGTTAAAAGAGAAAATAATTTAAAAAGTCCAGAACTATTTTAAAGTAGAAAGAAAAAAAAGAATCACTAAAGTAAAGGTTTGTTTAATAGAAAATTCACTTAGCTATATTTGTAGGTTATTTTGCGAAGAAAATAGTAAAATGTTCTTGGTTCGTAAAATAGAGGTCTGACTGTATTTGTATTAATTTGGCTATTCTCCTTAATTTTTAAAGTCGGTTTTCTAAATTAATTAAATCTGTCTCAATAATAGATCTCGGTGTCCTATTTATTTAGAAATAGGCGGAGAATATTTAAAACCCTAAGTCATCTTCATTAGTTGACAGACATTTTGTTTGTGTGAATTCAAAGTAGCCTTAACTTGTAACTTGTTTATCTAGAATAATTCTTTGCAAGTTAAATTTGCTTCTCATAAAAAAGGGTTTTTAAATTATTTTGCCAAGGCTTTCAAAATTGGGTGTGAATTTGAATTTCCAGTCTATGCTTTCAGCAAATAAAATCTAGTTCCGTTTCAAAATATTTTCCTCTATTAGCACTAATAAAAGTATTAGAACTTTCGCAATATAGGTTTATCACATATGACTTCTCAAGAAATAAATCTCTTTTAAGCTATGGATATTAAAAGAGATTTGATTATAAAATTTAATAAAATATTTAAATGGTTATACCAAAAACACAAACATACACTTCATATAAAATACCCTTGTACTGATTTCCACATTAATTCAAAAGTAGACTACAAAGGCATACACCCAAACAATTCAAGTTAAAATGAGGTATAAGTCTATATTTGGGTAAATTACTCATTGTGGTTGTTTTGACACAATTGCCTTTTGACATTTGCTATAATTCATCTGAATGTGGCAGCGGCAAGATATGCAAGTGGCATTCAATTGTCTTGGGCATGTTTGATTGATGAGAGATTAGGAGAGGATGATTTCCTGTGAAGCATTTGTACATCTTGCAGAGCACATTGGTTTACATGTGCAAATGGGCATTATATATCCCTGCTGGGAAAATACATTAAGGAGTGAAAGGTTTACCCCACTCGAAATCATTCCTGAGAAATTTAAGTTTACAATGTTTTTTCTATTTTCCTGGACTACTATTTATACATTTATAATAGTTACTTTTTATAATTTGCATTCAGAATATTTTCTTATGAAGGATGTGTATTAATACATTGGAAGAAATCATAATTTCTAATGGAAACGAGGAACAGTAACAATACGAAGACATCTTAGAAAAGAATGAATAAATGTAATCAAAAATGAAATATATGTTTATAATAGAAACGTAAAGAAATGAGAGAGAGAGAGAAGCATCAAGGACATTTAAGTTTTTTTTTAAATGTACGATTAGTAAAAACATTTTATTGTAATTTCTTCCTATGGAACGGTTTTTTTCATTTTCACAAAATCAATGAATATTAGTAAAAGATTAAGTAAAATATAAAGAAATAACGCGCAAAACATTTTACAAACAGTAAATGTATAATAACGTTAGTTTTAAAATATGCATTTTTTAAAAATAACTTATTTGTAAATAGTCGGAATGAAAAGCTGTTCAAAGAAATATATATCACTAATAAACTACCTAATTGGATATAAATTTCGAAATATGACCATACATGATATTACTTAAAATATTGAATTGCTTAGATTCTCGCAAAATCCGTTTTTAAACGTTGCCAAATCAAAAGATGTCGCCAACTGCAGTAATCGTTTTCCAAATGTGAGCGGAAATGGTTTTTCACTTATTGGTTGTATATCATGACATTCGGCGACTTCGCACAGACACAAATTCTTTAACCTTTTGGAGACGGCGGTCTTTGTGAGAAAAATGCCCTTAAAGACGGCGCTTCTAGCGACTATACTTGCTTTCGGTACATTATTAATGTATAAGGGGGGCGCGATAAGAATTGTGATTGAAAAGGGGAGCGCCAGTATTGAAAGTTTGAGAAGCACTGGTATAAGCTCCAAACAAATTTTAGATTTATATAAAATGTATCAATAAACATTCTTAAGTCCAGGGGCTGAGTGGTAGGGTACCGCGCTTCTACACCACATGTCTGGGGTTTAAGCCCCTTGCTGGATGAGGTCGACTCTGACTTTCATCCCTTCAGCGGGTCAATGAGTACCAAGCTTGCTTGAGAACTACTGGGCGTTTGGAGTCGGACTGACCAGAACATTTACCCATGCATCTCAGTGGCCAAGGTCATGAAAACAGAGTAGGCCTTGGTTGGGGCCTATTGCGCCACTTAGATTGAATATACATTCATTATAACTGAATAGCCATAATGTGATGAACAAAATACAGCAGTTTTTTTTCTCCAAGACATTTACTGTATCAGGAATATTTAGTAATTTACTGAAATATATTACAATTGATTTTTTTAATCACACATCAAATATGATTCATCTTAACTAAATTACTTAAACGCATTCTCTGTTCTTTTAACATTCTTGCACTCTAAAAGTCGCAATAAATATTCAAGTGGTCATGGTCGAGAACTTCTAGTCGAGTTCGAGACCTAAATCCACTGAGGTAGAGGACATTAAATCTGTCGCCGTATGGAAGTTTGGACTAGGCGTGCCAGCTAAGATGTCTTCCTCACCACTTGACCGTGGTTCAAAATTACGCGGCCAGTCTTGTTGCTACAGAGCTCGACGTAATTTCAAATTAAAATAAAGCAACATTAAACCGATGTACATTAGTGACACATTCAACAAACCATTATTAATAAGCAGCACAGAACAGCAGTCATCAAACAATAAGTAAACGCAAATTTTAATATAATTTATTTATCCACTTTTGAGTATCAAATGAACTTGATTAATAAATTTTTAAAATATCACAGTAAATGTGAAATATTTACAGTGGAAATTTTCTTCGAACTGTGGGTGTAATAAAGAAAATCGGACTTCCTAAAGTAATAACTGCTCCAGAAAGATAAAATGCAGCGTCATAGGTACTTGTTATGTCACGTAGCATACCTAAAAGTGAGATGTAGAAAAATAAATTTTAAAAACAATTATATCATTTTGCTATTATTTCTAGTAGAATACAAATATACTAATTTTAAAACAAGTAATATAAATAAAAAAAAATTAAGTTTATTCCTACTCAAGTCATCAAAAAAAATTATTTTAATTACTTTTATTAAATAATTACAATTAATATAAATATGACATAATCACAATATTAAATGGCAAAATAGAAATCTATTTTCCTTGCAGTTTTCTATTTTCCTTTCTATACATGTTGTTGGACTATTATTTTTATTTTTTGTTAATATTTATTCATTAATTAAATTGAATTATTCCAATAAAATAGAATAGTAAAAAGAAATCATATTATCAGATACTAGGTCATCCCAGGGGGATTCGAACCCACGACCTTTGGATAAGAAATCCAATGCGCTACAAGGACACAGCGATTTTTCTATTTATATATGGTATAAAAATGTTAAACTTTTGTTTGTTACTACTTATTCATTAATTAATGAATTAATATCTTTAGATCTTGAATTATAGTTGACAGCTTTCTCCAATTATTATACAGCCACCTATTAATCGTGTAGATCACGCGCACACAGGAATTTTTCAGGGGGTCCGGGGTCGAAAGTTCACTATTCTTGTATAATGCTCCTTTTAGATTTTGTCGATTTTCGGGAACAAAACACTGTAAAAAAACTAATTTTTGAATAAAAAATTAGCATTAATTAATAAAATTAATCATTAATAACAAGTAATTAAATTTTACGTACTATATACTTAGAATTATGATCAATCGGAAAAAAATCAAGGGCTTTTTTTCGAGACCCCCCCTTGTGCGCCACTGGTGTAGATTGTTTATTTCCTCTTTTGAAAGATTGTATACAAAAACAAAACACAGAATCTTGTATTTTTGAAAAAATTAATCACAGTTGCGAAACTGGGTTTCACCATCTGGCACTTTTTTAAAGTACTACTTAGTAGAAAATGTGCTTTTTACAGCTCCTGTGTTATACAGGTCCGATTTTAATGCAAAACATTCTAAACTTATCAATTTGGCCATAAACCTGCATCACTTGTATTCACTTAATCATGTTTGTTACCGTCATTTTCGTCGTTATTTTCCGATTCGATTACATTTGTATAAACATACGGTTCTTTTCGAAATTTTCATTTTCATTGTAAAACTGTGTAGTTTGTATGGAATTTCTCCTTCAGTTACAGCTTGAACTATTACTTAAAGTCGAAACAATTTCATAGCCAGGATTACTTTGTAACCTAGAAAACATCTACTCTTCTAACTTCTTGAAATGTAGTTTTTCTTTTTTCCTTCAACTATTTTTTTCTTTTTGGGCACCCAGAGGAATACAGATATTTCCTTGCCATGGACATGATTAGATGAAACAATGTTAAAACATTTTATAGTATGAATTATCAAAATACTATATGCAATTTTGACCTATTATACGAGGTATAAATCTACTTCCTTGTGTTTATAATGTGTTGCACTTGACTAAGGTTACTAGATTTTAACATTGGCAAGGCGAACCACCATTGACCGGGAGTGGGGGTCTTGATTAAAAATTTGGGCTACATGAAGTAATAAAAATTTTCATAGGACGCAAAAACAGTATTGTAATATATATTTCAAAAAATTTCAACATAAGTACATTTTACAAACATAATACATTAAAAATTTTGTATAGTTATTATACAAAGAATAAAATAATACTAAACGATGGTATTATTTTATTCCCTGGTATGTTATTCATTTGAGTGATTTTTTTTAGTTGATTGTTGTTGTTTAAAAAGTAATGGAATTTTTCGAAAGAATTTGGAAAATTATATTTTACACATAAAATGGCTTTCAAAGTCACAATTCTTAGTTGTGATTTTTCAGATATTCACGCTATATTTACCGTAAAAAAAAATGGGTTCAGTCACAACATTAGTTCTTGGTAAAAACAGTCTCTATTCCACAATTTTTAGTGTATTACTCCATGGAACAGTGTTTGTTTCGTAATGTGGAAATACTCTTCTAGCCGTTTCTTTTCTATTATAATTTTTGCTGATGCCTAAGATCTAACCAATTCTTAACAATATATATATTTTTAATTATGATGCCTCTTATTTAAAAAATCATTTTCGGAAATATTGCCATATGGGAAATTTTGAGAAATATGATCGAATGATTTTTGCCCATTGTTCCAATTAAGTTCCTTGTTTTAATGTAACCCAATGAAAATGTTCAATATCATTGTAATGCACCGTTCACTTTTTTAAACATCAATGAAGTTAACATTACGAAATTATCAAAAATAATATAAAACTGATACATCATTGTCAAACCTGTTGGGGTGAAGCGAGTGAACTATTTTTTCTGGCGGAAGGATAACTGAGTGATCCGCCCACGCGCTCTTTTTCCCGTTTCACTCCCACGCATTCCTTCTACGGGGTTGACGTGCTGACCGGTCGCTGTGTGCTTTTGGGTCAGACTTGCTGTGTGCAGTATCCACGATCATTATTTTCGCATTTATATAAATAAATGTGATGTCCCAAGATACCGTAGTGGAAGTGGTTTCACAAAAAGAACAACAAAACCAATATCTGCTAAGTGCATTTTTTGGAGATTTCGACTTTATGACTAGTTTACCTACCAAATTTTAGTGTAAAAAGACTGCTATGTGACTTTAAGCATTATACGGTGAGCTGTGGTCGCCAAAAAATAAGCTATGTACATTAGCCAAAGTAATGTCAAATGAAAATATCCGAGTCTCAAATCTCAAAGTTATACTTTTTGCACATAGCAGATATTTGACAACGAAGATAACCTGACAAAATAGCGAGATGGCCGCCGAAAACCGTACATTCCTTTCACGCTGAACTGAGATGTCCTCTTCTGCATTGTGTCTCTACTGATCTGCTTTTTCTTCTCCCTGGCATACAGATGAGATGATCGTCACTCCTTTCTAAGGCTTTTTTTTACACAGTTCAACAGTCGGGAGTAAGTTTTGAATGGAAATCGCCTTGACCTCTTTACAAGTGGTCAAATTCTGTTCATTTACATTTAGAAATCTTAATGAGCTATACAACACAGCAATCAAATAAATATCGTTCACATGAGAAAAATGTAGCCAGTTCATAGAAAATATTTTGGAACAAAATTGGTCACGCGGGGAACTCGGTGAACCCAAATAATTAAAAATTGTAAAAAAAAAAATCGTTTGCTATTCCCAAAAAAGGGGGAGATATGCGACAAACATATTTTAGCTCCCGTGAAGACTGTCATATAGGAGAATACTGAAAAGGACATTAGTAACAAACACACTCAGTTTTCTCAGAATAAAAGATTTCACGAACCTGGGGTAACTGTGTGCCCCGCGCGACCGCTACCGGGTAAAGGAAAAAGTTGTACTTGCTGCTAGTAAAAAGAAAAACGTGAACATCGGAACATACACTTCAATAAATCAGATAAATAACCACGATAGTTAAGTGGTCATGGCATCTAGGTGGTGAGTTTCGAAGTTTCAGTCGAGTCACTTTTTCGAATTATTTAACTTAAAAACTCGTCGTATAGAGTTGGGGTGGCCAACATTTCGATCGCGAAGCTAATTTTTAGATCAGATACTGAATAGATTGCATGAAAAAAAGTACCTTTTTCCTACGCTTATGATAAATTGATCGCAACACGATTAAATAAGGAAAAAGTGATGTACTTAAAGGATCTGTTTCTCATTAAATCTGCCTGGGCCTTAACTGGATGTAGAAAGATTCGTGTTGTAGTGTACTTTCATAATATTGCATCATCTTTACTTTCATAATATTGCATCATCATTACTTTCATAATATTGCATCATCCTTACTCATAGTAACGGATTCTTGATCCTTACGTCTTATTGGTTGTTATTTCTTCTATCTTCCCAGAATTCCACTCTGACGAAGGGAGTATATAAACTCGAACTTAATTATTTGTTATGTTGGAAAATAAAGTTTATTTTTGTAATATCACTGCAATTTTACTTTGCCACACAATCAATACACCAAAAATGGTGACCCGTTCTTTGAATATAAAATTTAAAAACTTCTAATCAAAAATTTTTTTTTCCAACGTTGCCAGTTCCTTCCGTAAAAATGGAGGATATTTCAGCGGTTAAAATTCCAGCTTTTGTGTGTGTGTTGCATCGGATGCTTGCTATGGTTCGGAATGCTTGAATCGACCTTCGAATTGGCAGTTCCGAAGCCGATAACCGACGAACGCACTAAATACAATTATTGCGTAGCTCATTTATCTCCCGATGCGGCAATGGCAGTTCGAGACATATTTCTTTCACCTGGGAGCATAAAATCCTTATTCAAAATTGAAAGATGAAGTTATTGCCCGATGCGATGAAAGCAAAAGCCAGGAAATTCGCCGTCTTTTAGCTGGAGAGCAGCTAGGAGATCGAAAACCATCGGAATTATTTCGAGTGATGCAACGGCGATCAGAATCGCACAACGTGACTGATTCACTTCTTTTGGAATTATTTTTACAGCAGTTACCGCCTAATGTGCAATCCATCCTTGCAAGTATTCAACCCCTTACAGCTCAAAAAGCTTCAGAAGTACCTGATCGTATTTTAGAGGTAACACCTGTACAGTTAAGTGCTGTATCAAAATATTCCAGCGCCAATTCTGATGATAGTAGTGAATCAAAACTCCTCAAAGAGTTGAAACTTTTACGACAGGAGGTAAAAGAACTACGACGATCGAGAAGTTTTTCTCGAAATCGTTTCGATTCTCGCAATCGCGGAAAGAGTCCTAAGACAAAAGCATCAAATTTATGTTGGTATCATAATAAATTTGCCACAAAGGCAAGAAAATGTATTCAGCCCTGTTCTTTCCAGGAAAACTTGAACTGGCGGGAGTAGCGGCGACGTATGCCTCGCCTTCGACTTCCTGTCGCCTTTTCGTTCGCGATCGTAAATCCAACATTTGTTTTCTAGTTGATACTGGAAGTGATTGCTCAATCCTTCCCGCACATAAAACTCTAAAACAATCTTCTCCAGTTCAAACTTTTATTGCTGCAAATGGTACACCCATTCAAGTGTACGGGCGTAAATTAATGTCATTAGATTCAGGTTTAAGACGAAATTTTGTTTTTCCATTTTTTATTTGTAATGTGTCTAATGCTATTATTGGTGCAGATTTCTTACATTATTTTAATATAAAACCTGATTTAAGAAATCGTACTTTATTTGATGTTTCTACAAAATTAAATTGTCATTGTATTATTAGAAATTCTAATATTTTCTCAATTAAAACTCATGTTATTGATAATGATTTTTCTAAATTGTTGAATGATTTTCCTAATATTGTAAAACCACCTTGTGCAAACCAAACAGTTAAGCATAATGTAGTTCACTATATTGATACTTTTGGACCACCTGTTTGTGCTAAACCTCGTCGCATGGCTCCAGACAGGTTAAAAATTGCGAAAATGGAATTTCAGCACATGTTGGATTTAGGCCACATGCGCCCATCCAGTAGTAATTATTCTTCCCCATTGCATATGGTTCCTAAAAAAGAAAGCAATGATTGGCGCCCTGTTGGCGATTTTAAAGCATTAAAGACTCAAACAAAAAAGGATAAATATCCGATTCCTAGCATTCTTGCTTTTACAAGTGATCTACATGGGGCAAAAATATTTTCTCATATTGATCTTGTTAAAGCGTTTCACCAAATTCCGATTTCTTCCGAAGACATACATAAAACTGCTATTTGTACTCCATTTGGTCTCTTCGAAAGCACTCGAATGCAGTTTGGTTTGTGCAATGCGGCTAGCACTTTTCAAAGATTTATCGACGAAGTTACTCGTGGTTTGAAAGGTGTTTATGCTTTTATTGATGATATCTTAATTGCATCTCAGAATGTTCAAGAACATACTACGAATCTCCGTGCACTTTTTGAACGACTTGATTATTATGGCTTAACGATTAAACCTTCAAAATGTACTTTCGGAGTAGATAGTTTAAAATTTCTTGGAAATCAAGTTTCCAGTGAAGGTATTTCACCTCTTCCTGATCGAGTCAATGCTATTCAAAACTTTCCTAGACCTAACACTTTAACGCAATTATGTAGATTTTTAGGAATGTTTAATTTTTATAGAAGATTCATTCCTAAAGCAGCCCACATTTTATAGCACCCCTAATAAAATTTTTAGAAGGTCACACAAACAAAAAGAAACCATGTCGTCCTTCGAAAAATCCTCAAACTCCTCTTGAATGGACTGAAGAAGTGGAAAATTCATTTACTGCTGCTAAAACAGCATTAGCTGATGCAACTCTTCTTAAGCATCCGATTCCTGGTGCTACTTTAAGTGTTTGGACCGATGCATCAAATTTCGCCATTGGTAGTTCCTTGATGCAACTTTCTAATAGTAACTGGGAACCAATAGCATTTTTATCTTTATAAAGCTTTCTAAAACTCAACAAAATTGGTCTACTTATGATCGAGAACTTTTGGCAATATATACTTCAATAAAAAAATTTAGACACATGCTTGAAGGTCGCGAATTTATTATATATACTGATCAAAAACCCCTAACATACGCTTTCAAGCAGAAACCAGATAAATGTACCCCACTTCGACTAAGACATCTCGATTATATTTTACAATTTTCCACAGATATTCGCTATGTAGTTGGAACAGAAAACAAAGTTGCAGATGCATTATCTAGAGTAGAAATTGATGCAATTATAAAACCACCTATTTTAGACTACAAAAAGTTTGCTCAAGCACAACTTCAAGATTCTGAAATTCAATCTTTCCTTAAAGCAGATTCTTCTATTAAACTAGAAAAAAACAATATTTTCCCCTTGAAGACGTTTCTTTATATTGTGATAAGTCACTTGAAACCCCTCGACCTTTCGTCCCTAAAAATCTCAGACAAGTGGTATTTCAAAATCTGCATTTTCTATCCCATCCTGGAATATCCGCTACAACTAATTTAATTTCTAAGCGTTTCTTTTGGCCAGGAATGAGAAAAGACATCAAAAATAGAGTTCGAGCTTGTGAAAAATGTCAGCGAGCAAAAGTATTCAAACATACCAAAGCTCCACTTAGCACATTTGCTCTACCCGATGCTCGATTTGCCCACATTCATATTGACTATATTGGACTATATGTCTTACCATCATAGACAGGTATACCAGGTGGCCTGAAGTTATTCCTACCGAAGACATGTTGGCAGAAACCACTGCTCGTGCACTTTTAAATGGTTGGATTTCTCGTTTCGGCACACCTGTTACAATAACAACTGATCAAGGGACAAATTTTGAGTCTTCTCTAATGAGAGAGCTTACAAACATGATGGGTAGCCATAGAATCCATTCAGCTTCTTACCATCCACAAAGTAATGGAATGATAGAACGATTCCACAGGCATCTCAAAAGTGCTATTATTGCCCATGAGGACGCTGGTTGGACCGATATTTTGCCTATCGTATTGTTAGGATTACGTTCAGCAATGAAGAACGATTTAAAAGCAACAAGCTCTCAACTAGTTTATGGTACTACTTTACGTTTACCATCGGATCTCATATCTTCAGAATCTCTTCAAACGTCAGTGACACCCTCCTATGTTTCCAAGTTAATTACCATGATGAGAAAACTTAGTCCAATATCCCCTGATTCTCATAGTTGTACGAAGAGCTATGTACACCAATCATTAAGTACATGCACACACGTTTTTCTTAGAAATGACAAAATTCGACCCTCTTTAACTTCACCTTACACTGGACCTCATTTGGTTAAAAGTAGATCTGATAAAATTTTTGTAATTTGTATAAATAATAAAAATGTAACTGTCACTATCGACAGATGCAAGCCAGCTTTTGAATTTTCAGAAGATTTAAATTCACAAAAGGGTAGTTCAAACTTTGAACCACCTCTGACCAAGCAACAAATTGAAGATAAAACTGTTGTTGATAAAAATATCAGAACCACACGTTCTGGCAGGCACGTACATTTTCCTAAGAGATTAACTTACTAATTCAAATTCCTTTTTCGTAATTTATATATGTATATCTTTTATTGTATTGTGTATATAATAATTGTATATGTTATTGCAATTTATGTATTTTATAGTGCCTTATTTTTGTAAACAACATACATTTTTATATTTGTATATTTTTTTATGCCGTTCCCTTCGTCACTGGGGGGATACTCTGTAGTGTACTTTCATAATATTGCATCATCTTTACTTTCATAATATTGCATCATCATTACTTTCATAATATTGCATCATCCTTACTCATAGTAACGGATTCTTGATCCTTACGTCTTATTGGTTGTTATTTCTTCTATCTTCCCAGAATTCCACTCTGATGAAGGGAGTATATAAACTCGAACTTAATTATTTGTTATGTTGGAAAATAAAGTTTATTTTTGTAATATCACTGCAATTTCACTTTGCCACACAATCAATACACCAAAGTGTCAACTCAGGAATACTCATCCTCTGATTGTGCTTCAAAATTATGACACCAAATTAGGCTTCTGCCCTTGGGTGCTCCTGATTTTTAAATCAATTAGAATCTGTTTCTTCGCCAGGATCTCTGAAGTCTTTTAAGGACCGGGAAATGCTGATATATATGGTGAAGAGCAGCTCTAGGTCTTTTTGCCGAGCTTAGGATCGAGTTATCATAGGCAGGGATGACTCGGATAGATTGGTTATGAATTTGGGGTAATCTGTCAAAAAACTTTTTGGACTAATTTTTAATGAAATCAAGAATTGGATCAATTTTAAGATCTTTGTGCAAGATTTCGTTTCTGACAAACCGGGGAGCATTAGTAATTTTTCCAAGGTGTTTATTTTGAAAAAGTGCAATTTCTTCAAATGAGTTACTGCAGCAGAAGCCCAGATGGGAGATGTATATAACAAAACTGGTCGGAGAAATAATTTACAGAACAAAACCTTGTGTCTGATTGGGAGCTTACACGTTCGAAAAATTAAGCAATTGAGCGTTTGGCTCATTCCTGCCGCTTTTTGAAGTACAGCACGGATGTGCGTGTGTGGGGGGAGAAGTTCAATTTTGTGTCGAGAATTAACCCTAGGTACTTAAATTCAGTGACCCAGGGGACGGATTGGTCAAAAATGTTGATATTGGGTAAGTTTCCTATACACCTTTGTTTCGTAAAGAGGAGGCTTGCGCTTTTTGATGCATTAACTTTGATTTTCTAAGCAACGAGCCAGAGTTGAAGCCTTGTGATGTAATTTTGTAATCTTTCAATAATTTTGAAATTACGTGTGTTGACTAATGATAGCAGTGTCATCCGCATACATAGCTAAATGGACATTATCAGCCTTCGGAATGTCGTTAATATATAGGTTAAAAAGTCTTGGTCCAAGCAAACTTCCTTGAGGAATTCCACTTTTACTGGACGAGGGCTGGAGAGGCAGTTTTCCTCACTTGACAATGGCTCAAAATGTCGAGGTGCGTCGCCAAAAGCTCACGAGTAAGTGAACATACAGTAGGACTTTAATATTCACTCACTCACTTTGAAACTTTTTAGGCTTCGGAAACGAAAATGTACCTTTGTAAAAACAGTTGTATGTTGAAAAAAGTAGAAATTTTTATAATTATAAAATTTCCCAACTATATTAAATGTTGAATTAAAATTGTGAGCATTTTTTTAAATGTTCGATTCACGGGGAAAAAAGTTTCATGCAATTATCTTCATAAATCAAGGAGATGAATTTGAAATTTTGAATTTGATAAGAGGTTACAAAATATTTAAAATTTGAGTATTTCTTAAAAATTCGTGAAAAAAAAATTCGTCATTTTATTTTTTAAATCACTAACTCTAAAAGGTCAAAGTATGAGTTTTTCGAAATTCATTTTCATATAAACGCATCGATATTGATTCATTTTCGAAAAAAATCATAAAATATGTAAAGTATAATTGTTTGGTTAAAAAAACAATGTATTTTGACGAAATAAATTATCTTTCCAACTACAAAAATGCTGGCGAAATTATTAAATACGCGAATAAAATTTTGAATATTTTTTTTAAAAAGTCAAAAATTAAGCGATGATGTTGTTTTGAACCCGGGTACAAACGGTAGTAATCAAGCGCTCTGCCGATTGCGCCACGAAGTCATCGGGGGAAAAAGAGTGAAAAGACCTTTAAAATAAAATTAAGAGATATTCAATTTCACTAAATCTGGTGATTTTCAATATTTATATATAGGCGCATTTTCTTTTCTAGTGTAACCTTTCCTCAAACGTGACGAGCACAGGGGATAAGAGTCATTTGGCGCCAAACAAAAGATTTTCGCCGCCAAACCCTTGGCAATAGTAAAATTGCGTTATTTGTTAAAGTTTAAATATTTTTTAGGGCTTCATTTTTAAGTTAATGCCTTCAAACTTCATAAATCGATTGCAAACAGCGGTAATTTTTAAACAAAAAATGTAACTAAAATAATGCTTAGATATTTTTTGCAAAAAGGGGAAAAAAACGATAAACACAATTTTTTTTTAAAAAAACCGAAATTTTTAAGTAATTTTTCAATCTTTGCATAGATTACGTATAATGTTGTTCTACACGCGGAGCAAAAGTTTCGTGAGATTATTTTTATAAATAAAGAAATCATTAAGTATTTAATAAAAATTTGAGTATTTTTTGAAAAATCGTAAAAAAAAAGTTTTTGACGTTTTATTTTTAAATGACTGATTCTAAAAGAGAAAAGCATGAATTTTTGTAGTGTAGAAATTAATTTCACTAACGTGAAAGTAAATAAAAGAGGAATGATTTAGATATCATTTTCATAAAAACGTATCAATTTGGATTCATTTTAGAAAAAATCGTGAAAAATGGAAAATATAGTTATTTTGTAAAATAAATTATACCGTATCGTGGCGAAGTAAATGATCTTTCGTACTCTGTAAGTATTTTTGTCTGAATCTCATTAAAAAAAATAGATAATGTTTTAAAAACGTCGGGGATAAAAAAAAATTTCACCTCTCGGTTTTTCATTCTGTTTGGGGGGTAAAAGCAACACGCAGGAGTAAAACAAAGGTTTTTAATTAATATTTTTTTAACTAATTGCAATATCGAAATATAAATGGTCAAAACGGATTCCTCGGATTATTCCCGATCTTTTGGAATTTCGAGGAGTTTCTGCGACGTGCGGTTCGTGAGAAGAAAGACGCACGTAGATAGAAAGATAGATACGTTTGTTTACCTACGATTATTAATAGTGTAGATCAGTGCTTCTCAAACTTTCAATACTGGCACCCCCTTTTCGATCACAATTTTTAAAGCGCCCCCTTATACATTAATAATGTACTGAATGCAATAATAATGCACTTTGACGTTAAAGCTAAAATAGGCGATCTTAATTATAAAACATACAAATTAGTAACATAAGTATTAAATTTCGTATACTACTTTTAAGCAAAAAAAAATAATAAATAAATAAAATAATAGGATAATTATTATGTTATTTTTCCTTTCTCTAATTTTTAAATTGAACAGATTGCAAAATGCGGTGGCTGCTTAGAAGACAAAATATAGATATCTGCTAAATATAGAAAAAGAACTCGGAGGGTCAATTTCTAATCATAAGCATTCCTTATAAAAACTTTGCTTTCCAAGACAAGCTCATGGAATACTCGTTAATACTTATTAAACTTGTTCTTAATTTAGTATTAATTAATTAGTTATAAAATATTCTGTGCAGCACTAATTAATTAAGAGAAAGTTTACTTACCTACTTTCAAGGACTTTTCAATTTTTCTTTGGTAACAAATAAACAGTTTTGCCGGAACTAACGATTTCGAAATCTGTGCGTCCCGCGCAACCACTTCCGGGTTTTAAGTATATTCATTATCATAATATGTATGTTACTGCTAAAAAATTTTGTGAAACGTTTTTCGTTATGCTTTATATGTTGAGAATACTTATAAAAATATGTCTTGGGAAAAGTAATCCTTCATAGTGCTTCATCTCCGTGGTTTTCCAAACATCTTAAAACTCTTTTGCATGGAAAAAAGTGCAACAGAGAAACACATAAGAAAGGAGTCATAACTAACTGTACCAATAACTTAGAAGGTCAAACAGATTACAGCTATAATGTGCAGTATTTCAAAAATAATGACAGTGATGAATTTTTTATGTTCTTAATTTTTTTCGATTCTGGGTCTGGGATCTGTTTTTTCTCTGAAAGAGTAGTATGTTAGTTTCAAAAATAAAGCGTAATAAAAGAATCTCTCATCATGGGATTACAGCAAATAAAATAAAAGTCTTTTTTATTTGGTTATGGGATCAAAGATAGTTAATTAAGTATTGAAGAAGTTTTTATTTTTGATGACTTAATATCGCGCGCGCGCTTATAAATTATATCAGAGTAAAAGTGCATTTTTTATTATGTCTGAAAGTATTTTGTTTTAATTCATTCTAGTAAACTAATTATTTTTTAAATCTTTTATTTTCGATATGCTCGCGCCCCCTTCGTAAGGTTATCGCGCCCCCCCAGGGGGGCGCGCCCCACAGTTTGAGAAACACTGGTGTAGATCCTTTGAAAGGCCTTAGCTTGCAAGCGAATTCTAAACATATATTTTTGAATATCGTTCCTTCGGCTATGCCATACCCTGCGCAAGAATCGCCGTTACATTTCTGAATGCATGAGCACGCTTTAAAATTTTTCTTATGCTATAGCGTATTATTGTAGTTATGATGAAGAAATGTGATATTTAAGTAATTTAATACATACAGTATATTTAACAGATATACTATAACAGTATTTTCAGATGAAAAAAATTTGTTTGTGGTGATGATGAGGAAGAATCAAATGATGAATAATATTGATTTGTCTGCTGCCGTGATCTTCAAACTTTTTCTAGTCACTGAATCCTTAGAAATTGAAGGAACCCCTAGAACCAGAAATTGTTTTTGTGGAACCCCATACATATACTTAGAAGAATATTTTTTAAAATATTTTTTTAAAGTAGATCAAAAAATGTTATAGGTACTTTATGTAAAAATAATTCAAAAAAATATTGCATTTATAGTTAAAATATTCTAATCTAGTTTTTTAATATAATTTATTTTTTATTTATAATTTTATAATTATCAGTAGTAATATTAATTTGTGATCAAAGTATCACCTACCCATGCATTATATTTAGTAACCACTGGCGTAGTTAGTCATGAAGAGGCGTTGTATCAAAATTCCTTCCTTAAGCTTAGATTTTAACATAGAATATGTTTATATATGTTGCTTTCAATTCTTCATTATAGGTGGATTTTCTCCCACAAATGCAAAAAGGTTTATTTTTCATTAGAAAACTATTTAGACATTGTACTAACTAACGAGTATAAAATTATCCCGCGGAACCCAAGATAGTAAACAATAGAATATTCACACTCTATGTAGGAAGTATACATATACAGAAATAACGTTTTAATATTTTTTATTACATTATAATAAAAAATTAAAAAACACTCAAAGTTAAGATATTACATACAGCTAAAATTTTCTTTTTTAATGAATAGGTTGAGATTTAGATACTTATAATTATATACAAACTCCAGAGTACGTGTGAATCCATTTTGCATACATATTTATAAGTTTTGTAGTGAAAGAAGCATTTCTCATTCTCATATATTTATTGTGGTGCTCATCACACACCGTCTTAGTGTGTTTACATCTTGGGAATTGACTGCCAGGGCAGGCTTTCAAAACTATTCCAAGGGGTTGCCATATTAAATTCGGGACCCATGGTTGGGTTTACCACAGACTATATTTCCAGTGACTGAGGGTAACAACCCAAGGGAGCGACATTAGTTAAAATTTTATAAACATTATCATTATTATTATTTTGAGAATCTGCACTGGAAGAAATAAATTAACAATTTGGAATATGAGAAATATGAGATATATACACAAAAATAAAATATATATAAATGAAATATATACAAATATATATATAATACAAAAAAAATTACAACTGAAAGTTCTTCTAGAAGGAGAAAAAAAATATTAAGTGACATAAATGGCTAGTTATTTTTGTGGAAAATGTACATGTCTTCCTGATTTTGTTGTAAAGGTTGGTTTGTCATTAGTAGATAATTTATCATCTTTTATGCTTTTGTTCACTGTAGGTAGAGATTCACACACAGTTTCTGAGCGAAGATGTGCGGGTTTGACGCGATCTAAAGAAACTGTAGTTTTACGACCATTAACGTAAATGGTGATGGTTTTGTCTGTTCTGGACAGAAATTTATGTGGTCCAGTATACGGTTGACGTAAAGGGGATTGCACACGATCGATTCTTTAAAATATATGAGATGATGATTGTAGTGAAGAATGAATGCAGAATTGATCAGTGCAGTGAGCAGATGTTGCCACAGGATTCAGTTGTTGCATTCTGTTACAAGATTAGTGATGCAATTATTGTCACAAAAAGGAATACTGGACACATCAATCATGTCACTAGGCAGAAGTAGGTTTGTATCGTAAATAATTTCAGCACAAGAAGACTGCAGATCTTCTTTAAATGCTGTTCGTATGCCGAGAAGAATGATGGGGACTATTTCAGATCATGTGTCGTTTTCATGGGCTTTAATGGCCGATTTTAAACGCCGATGGAAACGTTCCACAATTCCATTTGAAATCGGATGATATGTTGTAGTTGCGATCTTTTCAGTTCCCAGCGTGCGAGTAAATTCAGTGTACATTGATGAACGCATCTGGGTTCCTTGATCCGAGGTGATTACAGATGGGCAACCAAAACGAGAGATCCACGTGTCGAAAATTGCGCCGCAAATTGTTTTCGCTTGCATGTCTGGAATTGGGATTGCTTCTGGCCATCTGGAGAAGCGGTCGATTATCGTAAGTAGATAATGATGACCTTCAAATGGTGGCAAGGGGCCGACAATATCTATGGAAATGTGACTGAATCTGGCATCAGGAAGATAGAATGTTCCTAGAGGTGTTTTAGTGTGCCTTTGGATTTTCGATTTTTGACACGATTCACAACACCGGACCCATTTCTTTATTTGGCATTTCATGCTAGGCAGGGCAGGCGCTAGGTGGGAAAGCCGGACCACTGCCCGGGCGGTAACTTTAGGAGGCGGCAAATTGACTTTAAGACTACACGGTACCCTTTTTCAAAAATATTTTTTGGAGACAGTTACAGTAAAAATAATTGATGTTTTATATTTAGCTTATATTATTAAGCTGATTCTGAAAGCAAAAAGTCAGTTTGACCAGCCATTATTTTACAATTTTAAAAAATTAGTAATTTTTGAAGTTTTTTCAAACTTTTATAAAATACTCAATTTTTAAAATTTTTTAGTAATTTTAAGCTATTTATAATTCTAAGAATATTACAAACGATATTTAGTATGGATTTGAAAATCTATTCCCTTGTTGATTTTTAATAATTATTTTTCTAGAAAAACCTGGAAAAACACGAAAATTTTTAAAATATCAACTTTAGCATTTTTTAGAAAAATAACTAGAGTTCTCAGCCCTAAATCCATACTAACTTTTATAGAACATACATTTGGGAGTATATAGAAAAAAAATTCAAGGCTCTATCTTGAACAGGAAAAAAGCCTTAGGGATTAGAAAACACTTATACCTTCAAAATTAAAAGTCTGAGAAAAACGCATTTAAAGTTTGTAAGATCATAAAACAAAAACTTATAATGCCCGTAAAAGTCTAATTTTTTAATATGTTATTTTCCAATGTATGTTCTACGTTAAAACACTATTTTTATTAAATATGACTGAAAATTATATTTTTAATTCAAAATTTATTTTTGCATAATATTGATAGCATTTGTTAAGACGTCAGTTTATTCAGCTTTATATTAACCTAATATTTCACAAAAGTTTTGAAACACGAAGTATTTATGTACAAAATAATAATGATACTAACTTAAGCTAAAAATAGTCAGGTTTGCTCATAAAATTGAATTTTTTTCAGTTTTAAATTGGGGCAATTTAGGAAGTTTTAGCTCTTGTCGTACGACTTTAAAATACTAAAATATAGTACTACAATATGTTTAGTATAATGTAGTTTGGTATACATCAAGGAAATATTCAGTTATATCTGCAGCATTTGAATTCAGAATACTTGTATTCGGAAGTCTAATTGCAGAATCAGCTGAGGACTGATTTTTAGATATATCATTTTCAGTAGTATTCCATCTGTTCGAAATATTGTTTCTCACAGAAACCCAGAACGCATTTGCCATGGCATTTTCTCTACAGGAAAAAACTAATGATAAAGCTTTTAAGTTATATAAACTATTTTTAAAGCAAAAATTGGCCATGAAATTAATCTTTATTAATTAATTATGAGAACTCAAAAAACTCAAAACATAATCAAGCAAAAATGATTTTAGTAATGAAAATTGGAATTAATAACTATTTCAAATTAAAAGCTCAAAAATATTTTTAATTAATTCAACTTAAGTGCGAAAAAATGCTTTAAAAGGAAACCGAAACCAAAACCATAGCTCATAAAACTTCAAAATATCTTAAAAACTAATTTGCTAACAGATCTGAAATTTTGTGGCAAGCATCTCAATGATATGGGCCACCAAGACATGCCAAAAAAAATTTTCGGTAAAAATTAAATTTTTAGGGTACTTTGTAGTCTTAAAATTAACTAGTTTATAAAGAAAATAAACCAAGATTCATTTAAATCTTATGAAAAATTAATATGGTGAATTTTAATAATATATATGTATTATATTAATAATATATTTATGTTTGCGAACTTTTAAGTATTTTAAAAGTCAAAATATTTGAAATTCAAGGGCACCGCTCACAAGCATAATAAATGCCCACTTAAAAATAGCTTAAAACGTAAGAAAAATCTCTCTTTTTATTACAATTTAAATAAATGGGCACACATACTAAATGCTGTAATAGAATTTTTTACCGTGTGTCTTAATTTGTCGAAACATGTATTAAAATGCGGGCAGGCGCGAAAAATCAGTCCTGACAAGCTTTCACACGCTTTTAACCGCGACTATAAAAGGGGAAAAAAGGCAGTTTTTTTGTTTTTTATTTATGGAATAATTGCATTGCAGATTGGTTGCTGGTGAAGTAGAGTGCGTTACAATGCAATTACTATTTACTGGGCCTTTTTTGAAACTTGTGTCTGTTATTAAAGTAAGGTCACTAGAATAATTAAAAAATGTGTGCGTGTACCAGTGTAAACACGCGTTAGAAGTTAACTTCTTTGGTTTGTATGTATTGAATTGTATAATTAAGTTTTATTTTAAAGTAATCTTATATATAATAAACAAATTTATTATTATAATTATTATTTAAAACTATATTTAAAAAATAATTAGGATGGAAAAGGTATAAGTATAAACAAAATTTTCATTTTCTCAATACATAATACTAAAAAAATTTATTGTATGTATTTAGAGAAAAGTATCATCATTATTAGTATATTTCCATTATGCTTATGGGTGTTTCAGTACATACTTTTGTAATCAAAGGCTTGTGGTAACTAAAGTAAGAAATGTAGGTTTTGCACGCAATATCGTTTAAGTATCTCGAAAAGACTGCGTCAATCGTAGTATTTGATTTTGTCGTTGATATTATACTGCTTTGTAGAGATAAGGTGAAATAGTCTTTTAAAAATTCAATCAATTGTAGAGATTTGTCTAAAGCAAAATTGACATTAAAATCTCCACTTAAAATCATAGGTATTTTGTCATAATTTTTATTAAGTAAAGCAGAACCTCTAGATGTGTATGGTAATAATGATCGATGAAGGAACTCGATAATTTCATCCAACTTTTTGTTCGGAGTAAAATATACTGCTACAATTATAACTTTTTGTCCACTATCTATTACACATTCAGCCAAGCACAAATCCCCCACTGAAGATTGTATGGTACCATAAATATCGGATTGACTGACAGAACAATCCATGGATGGAGTTATAATGTTAATAACATGGCTAGAATTTTGATGTATCGCAACTCCTCCTGCTCTCGTATTTGGTCGTTTATACTTCACAATGCAGTTGAAATTAGGAATAGATATATCACTTTCATATTGTCCAGCCAAGTTTCTGATAAAACTAAGATATTTGAATTTCTTATAACTGAATCTTGTAAGTCTACTGCGTGAGCTGTAAGACTTTGGCAATATTAAAAGTAAAAATCGATAAGCCTTGTCTGTTCGTTATGAAATTAATCAAATCTTCATTGATAGTTTGTAATTTGTTCAATGAAAGTCGTTTAAATTCCTCTTGCAAATCAATTGTTAATGACGAGCGTCTTCGACAATGGTAAAATGTTTTATCATTATTTTTTGTCGTAATATATAATCCTCCAATACTTGTTACACGTAATATAGCAACGTATAATAATGATTGAGAGTGACGTCGATCGTATTCGTAAACAATTTCTGAGTATGTGTTACCTTGAGATTTATGAATTGTTGTAGCACATGCACACACCAACGGAACGTGCGTACACTTAACAAATATTGTTTTGTTATTGTTGAGTGGAATATTGGAAGATATCAGTACGATTGGTACAGCCATTCTACAGACGTTAATTTCTGCCGCGTAACCTACTGCTTTGCGTCTTAATTTTTTCCCCCTATTTGAGGTAAATCTGGAAACTCAAGCCATATTGTCTTAACTAATCCTTGATAATTTGTTTCTATATAAACTAGCTTTCCAACTGTACCATTTGCCAATCCATCTGCCACATCAATATTTGTAGTAATCATGTAATAAGTATTTTTCACATAAACTGTTTGATAAGGCAATCAATCCATTTGTATCAATTAATGACATCTTATGTAACTTTTGACGCACGAAAGTTTCTTGTTCTTTTGAAGTACAACCAATTTATACATCTTTTGCACACGCAATTGAAGTTATTCTGTCCACATATGCGTTCAATATTTTATTATTATACTCATTGACGGAATTGTTAGTGTTGAATAATCGTATACCTTGAGGACATCTTGTGCTTCAGCTTCTTCTACAGTACAAAAACGAGACTCAATTGGCTTTTCGTAAAATTGCGCTTTGTATTAAAGTTTTTAATTTTTTGAAAGCATAATTTTAAAGTTAATGGTTTGATATTTCACACATCAATTGCAAACAACGGTATTTTTTAAACAAAAAAATGTAAGAATAATACTTTAGTAAAACATACTCTTAAAATGGCTAATAGACGAAAAACACAAAAGAAATTTTAAAAGCCGTAATTTTTAATACATTTTTTTCAATCTTTGAACAGATTACGGATAATACTATTCTACATATGGAAAAAAATTAGATTATTTTTATAAATAATGAAGTTATTAAATATTTAATTAAAATTTTGAGTATTTTTTGAAAAATCGTAAAAAAAAAAAAGATTTCGGCATTTTTTTAATGACATTTTAAAAGAAAAAAGCATGAACTCTTGTTTAGGATAAAATATCAATTCATTAACGCGAAAGGAAACTGAAAGGGAATGATTTAGAAACCATTTTTATAAAAGCGTATCAATTTTGACTTATTTTAAAAAAATAGAAAATACAATTATTTTGTAAAAAAATATACCATATCGTGGCGAAAAAAATTATCTTTCCGATTCTGTAATTATTTTTTGTCTGAGATAGATAATATGAATAAGATGGCGTTTTTTAAAACTGGGGAAAATTCGGAACTTCATTCATTTCTACCTTACGTTCATCACGTAGCCGTAACTGGTAACGCGTAACGGAAATTTTTCCTGCCGTGCCATAAGAAGTTAACTTAAAAAAATTTGAGTTTTTCTCAAGAAATATTTAAATAGCTTCTACAGGATGTTGTTTGATTGGGATGTTACCGGTTTGGTATCATTCTTAAAAAGGTGGTTTAAAATGTCACTCCCTAACTTTAGGGGTTGATAAATAGTAAAAGTTTCCGAAAATAATTAAAATTTGATGCGAATAAAGCCACTGGGAATCCAAATAAAATGCAAAATTAAAACTTTTGAAAAACTACCCCTTTTATCTTTGGAGTTAATATTAAGGGGTGGAAAAAAATTAAAGTTTTCCGATTAAATAAGGTTTACTTATTAAAAAATTTATATAAGGCGCCCGAGATTATATAAATATATGGATTTACTTTACATTACTTCAGTGTGAAGTTGGTTAAAAATAATTTTATACTTTTTAGTGCTTTTTTTTTAAGTGGGTTCTATTTTTTAAAATTTTTTTATTAAAATGGTTTTTGAAAAACTCCCAATAGAGAATACATCAATCCATTCATATAAACCAGTGGTCTTCAAACTGTGTTCCACGGAACCCAGGGGTTCCACCAATCAAAATAAAAATTCGAAGAAAAAATATTAAAAATGTGTATGCAAAATATTCACGTTTTCTACGGTGTCCTAGAGGATTTTTTTAAAGAGTGTTCATTAGTATTTAAAGCCCTGTTTCCCAATGCTGGCTCCATCGGGAAAGGGAGGGGAGGCGATAAGAAAGAATTTTGGTATCCGGATCCTTCTCTTTCAACTAATTTCCTACAACTTTTACAGCTTTGTATGCGTGTATTCGGGTTCTATTGAAAGAGATTTTGGCCGAAATTGATCTCAACAAAAGTGATGAAAAGCACGGTCAAGTTTTATGAATGAAAAGAAAGGGGCAGATTGACCCTGAGAAAAAGACCCTTTTTCGAAGAAATTTGAGGGAATCCTGTGTCAATTTGACTTCCAAACTAATTCTTTTAGCTTCCTGTACTTATGCAGACAAGACTAAGTCGTACAACAAAAAACGTAACCATATTTTCATTTTCAAATTCTCTTTTGAATTTTTAAAGTTGAATGCCCAGGAATTTTAATCATTGCGTAAGATAAAGTAAAAAAAAGAATTATTTTGCTGCATTTGTGCTTTTTCTATTTTATTTATTTATTTTTCGTTTCACGTACCTAAATATAAATGTCATCAATTTGTAGAATATTTTCTTGTTGATTAACACATTTAAGTATGTGGTTTTCGTAGCTTGAATGTACCGTAATCGTCTTAAAACATTTTCGATTGACATTGTTATTCAAATGAAAAAATACTATTTGCCTCTCGTATAAAAATAATTTCTTTAGTCGCTTATAAAGGACGATAGTAGTTCATTTAAAATGCAAAACATTAATGTGCTTTTGAGTACATTCATTATTTATATCTGTAGTTTGAAAGATACTCCTCAAAACGACGTACTAATGTATTGTAAAGACCTAGAAAGAATGTTAACTGATGGGAATTCATCAAATATAAACGCGCTGTACCTGGCAGACGAGATAGCGGTTTTGGCTTTGCTAAATAAAAAAGAATGCCCAATCGAGGTTTTAAAATTCATAGAACATGGATTTTGCTCCAAATCTCGGTATAGTTTTAAGTATATTGCTTGCTCTCCCAATAAGTGTGGCAAGTGGAGAAAAGAGTTTCTCCAAATTAAAATTAATTAAAACATTTTTACGCTCCACAACTACCGAGGATCGGCTAAACGGCTTAACAATAATAGCCATTGAACATGAACTGGCTGAAGAAATTAATGTTAAAGAAATTATAAAAAAATTCTCAGAAGTAAAAGTGAGAAAGAAACACTTTTAAGTTTTTAACCCTCGTTTTAAATGTATTTTTATTATGTAATTGATTTTTAATATTTAGTGGTTCTATAATTTGTTTTAGTATTTCTTTAGTATCTATATTTTACAATTATACACTAGAAATGACTTTTTTTTCTATACAACCCTAATTTTAATTTAGAGCCAAAAACATAAATTAATATTTTTTGCTAAGCAAAACTTCAACATTATTGATAGCAATTTCTTTGCTCACGTTTTATTTTACCATTAAGCGTGGGAAAGGGTTTGAGTTATCTCTTTTAATTTTTGTTACAAACGGGGGCGGCATTTTATCTCCTTGCCCAGGGCGGCGAAACTGCTAGCGCCGGCCCTGATGCGAGGCCGCACGTAGAGAGAGCAGATGAGTTTGTTGAAGCTGCTATCCCTGGATGTGAAAGATTATGAAGATGATTAAATATTGTTCTTCGAAAGGACGCAGGGACGAAAGGACGTGGAACTCCTGTTGAAATATTGCATAGCAACTTGCAATATGGGGTTTGGTATGGTTTCAGTTCTAATTTAAGAGATGATCCATCAGTCCGAAGAAATTTTTGAAGGTCTGGATCATTTTTCTGTGGTAATGCAAATTCTTTAAAATTTAAAACTGGAGATTTAGTAAAAGAATCAATTTCGATTCTGGAAAGAGCATCCGCAACTGTGTTCTTGGAACCTTGCACATGCCGTATGTCTGTAGAATATTGGGATATTAAATCTAAGTGGCGTAATTGCTGAGGAGAACATTTAGTCGGGTTTTGCTTAAAAGCATAAATTAGGGGCTTTTGGTCAGTATATATAATGATGTTTCTGCCTTCTAACATATGTTTGAAATTTTTAATAGCCGAATAAATTGAAAATAGTTCCCTATCGTAAGTCAGCCACTTTTGCTAACTTTTGTTAAGTTTCATGGAGAAAAAGGCTATTGGTTCCCATTTCCCTTGTGATAATTGAGATAAAGTGCCTCCAATAGCATTATCTGAAGCGTTCACCCATAGACTCAATTTAGACCCTGGAATAGGATGTCTTAATAGGGTAGCTTCTGCTATAGCGTTTTTCGCTGCAAGAAAAGCTTGTTCTGCGTTTTCATTCCATTTTAATGGTTCGGGTGATTTGCAAACACTAGAATGAGATTTCTTTTGATTTGTATGCCCTTCTAAGAACTGAACTTTGAGGGCAAGTATGTGTGTGGCTTTTGGTATAAAACATCTTTAAAAGTTAAACATGCCCAAAAAACCTACGCAACTGAGTTAACGTGTTTGGCTTAGGAAAATTTAGAATACATTTTTCTTTATCCGTTAGAGGTTTAATTCCATTTTCTGACAGATTAAAGCCTAACAAGTCTATTGTCGATTCACCAAATATGCATTTACAAACATTAATGCAAAAACCATATTCGTCTAATTTTGAAAATAGATTTTTTAAATGTTGATAATGTTCCTGAGAATTTTTAGATGCAATTAAAATGTCATCAACAAAAGCGTAAATACCAGGTAAGTCACGAGTGACTTCGTCTATAAAGCGTTAAAACGTTGCGGATGCGTTACATAATCCGAATTGCATTCGTGTACTCTCAAATAAACCAAACGGAGTGCAAATATCATCTGGGTGAATAGAAATTTGATGATAGGCTTTTACTAGATCGATTCGACTAAAAATTTTTGAGCCATGTAATTCAGCTGCAAAGTCAGCAATACAAGGAACGGGGTATTTATCTTTTAATGTTTGAGAATTTAAGGCTCTATAATCGGCAACAGGTCTCCAATCTAAAGTACCATTCTTAGGAACCATGTGAAGTGGCGACGCGTAGTTACTTTTCGAAGATCGTAAATGTCCCAGATGCATGATATTTTGAAATTCTGTTTTCGCAATTTTCAAACGATCTGGTGCCAACCATCGGGGTTTTGCCACCACAGGAGGACCTTTTGTTATTATATAATGAACAGTGTTATGTTTCACTGGTTGATTTGGGTTAGGCAATTTTGTGATAGAGGGAAATTCTTTCAAAAGTTTATGATAAATTGTGTCTGTAGAAATAGAAATTTTTGAACGGAATGGAGATTAACATGCTTTAAATAGCCTACTGATTGCAGTTTTGTTTTTGTGTCTCTAAGGCATTTATTCCTGAGATCTGGCACTAATTCAAAATAATGGAGGAAATCTGCTCCAAGAATAGGTGAACTAACATCGGCAATCAGAAATCTCCACATGAAATCTCTTTTTAAATTAATTCTCAATGTTTTCTACACATACACGTTAATTGCGGAAGAATTCGGGGCAAAAAGGGTTTGTTGAGAAGTATTTCTTTTTTGATAGACATTAGCAGGGATTAAAGACACGTCGGAGCCAGTGTCGACCAGAAAATAGATATTTGTTGTCCGGTCTCGAATGAACAGGCGACGTGATTCTTTGAGCAAAGAATAAATCGTCATTATTCTTTGCTGGCTTCGTTTCCCTGCCATGTGCATGGTTGAAGGTATTTTTCTGCTCTACATTTTTTTCCGAACCGCCTGTGAAACCAGCAAATCGAAAATTCACGCTTATTCGAAATACTCCTTTCACGGAAATTTTTGTTCCGACGGTACGGAGAGCGACCACGAGAGATTAAAGGGCAATCAATTCTTTCATTTAATTTTTCTATTTCACGAAACAGATTAGATTCTGATGTCTGTTCCTTTTTATTAGAAACAGCAAAAGTTTCAATAGGAGATGGCGAGACTTCGAGAATTCTGTGCGCAATGTCAGCGGCTTTGTTTAACGTGAGGTCAGAAATAGCAGCTAAAACCGTTTGAACCGAAGACGGCAAACGCTGAAGAAATAACTCGGCAACGTTCAAAGATTCCGTGCGTCGTTTCATGTTACGCAGCAGTTTGGAAGGGGTTTTCGAGAACCTATTCCTTCCCCTAAAAAAATTTTCCGAGCCCCCTCCTGAAACGATTCTTCTGAACAATTTATGAGTTCGTTTTTTATTTGCGCGTAGGGAGCTGTTGCATCTGGATGCATAAGGATATTGCGAACTAAAGACGCGGTGTTGGGAGGGAGATTAGTTACAATATAATTATACTTAGTAACAGATTCAGTTATGGGTTTGGGGGTTGCTAGGACAAATGTACTTTCGCACATAATGAACCAGAAGACGGGACCGGATATATTATATAATGGTATTTGTACAGCACTTACTTCCGACATTGTGCAAGGTTTTAGAACAAAATTACTAAATAAACAATGAATTATATATACATTCAATAATAAAGCGCTATAATAATCAGTAATATTATAGTTAATCAGAATTTGACACATTCATCTATAGTACATGATATTTTTAGCATGTATCATAAGAATTTTATATCATCAGAAATTATTATATGTAATTAATTAACTTTAGAATTAAAGATAAAAAATTAAATAAATATGAAATTAATAAAACAATTCAATTAAATTAAAAGCACAGAAAAATGAAACAGAGAAAAAAAGATCCACTTAACTGTGAAATATTTACAGCTGAAAATGCGTGCCACACTCGAAATCAAAACCAAGGAAGTAGATACTTCAATCCATGAACAAAGGAATTGAGTACTTATTTCAAATGTTTTCTTCATGACCATCGATTAAGTAAAAGTCTATTCACAAGCTAAAATTTTTGCGTGAAGATACGGGGTCACCATTGTAGTGAAAGAAGCATTTCTCATTCTCATTTATTTATTGTGGTGCTCATCACACACCGTCTTAGTGTGTTTACATCTTGTAAACTGACTGCCAGAGCAGACTCTCAAAACTATTCTAAGGGGTTGCCATATTAAATTCGGGACCCATGGTCGGGTTTACCACAGTTTCTTTTCAATTTTTTTACTGTGACTGATGGAACCCTTGGGTATGCCTTCTGGAACTTCAGGGTTCCGTGGAACACAGTTTGAAGATCACTGGTCTACTGAAATCGATCCAAATTGAGAAGAGGGAGACACTGTTGGAAATAAATGCTTTATATATAGAGTCAAAGGAATATTTGAGAAGAATGTAAAATTTTAAAGGAGAAAGATGGTACAAATCTTATCCACTTTTAGATGAACTTTTGAAATTTTTTTTAACTATTGTTGGAACAATAAGAGAAAATGAAAAAGAAAAAAAAATTCAAATGTTTTAATTTTAAACAATATAGAAGTTTACTCCTATATGTTTATTTTTAAAAAGATACAAAAATTCATTCATATACACCCAAGAAAAATTGTAATAATCTTCTACTTTCAAAAATACATAGTGGTGATACAATGGATTCATCTGCGCTACCATCCACATCGGGTTTTGTTGAAATCTGAAATAATATTTTCCATAATGTAACTGAGGAAGCAATTATCACCTTTGATAAAATGACCACATCATATTCAATGGCTAGAAAATGTAATCGTTAGCATATGACAATATTTTTTGTAAAGTTGAATGTTGTGACGATAAATGGGCAAATTAGTTTTTAAGTATTTAGAAACCTTCTACTAAACAACGAACCAGACGATGATTTTTAAAGTGTTTTGGATTTCAATTTACAAGAAAATATAAAATATGTAGACACCAGCAAGCAATTCTTCTACGAAATTAAAAAAATAATAATAAGATCCAGTGAAAACATCGCACTTACTTGCAACGAAGACTAAAGGAGTGCATAAACCAGGGGTGAGCAGACTTTTGCAGGGTGCGGGTAACTTCTAATTTTTTCAAGCTGTTGCGGTCCACCCAATGTCAGTGGCACACGCACAAGGGGGGGGGGCTCACCCCCCAGTGGGGTCCACTGATCTGGACCCTCTCCCATAGCTCTTGATTTCTTTTTCGAATGATTATAATCCCATGGATATAGTACGAAAAACTTAATTAAGTATTTGTTATTAATATTTTTTTATTGTTATTTAATGCTGATTATTTATTCAGTAATTTATTTTTTACTTTTTTTTTGTTCCCGACAATCTACAAAATTATAAAAATATGTTTGACTGCCTATTGGGGTATGGTAGGAAAATGGCAGATTTTCGATCCTCGACCCCACCTCCCCCCCTTGAAAAATTCTTGTGTGCACCAATGCCCTGTGTCGTAGGTGTGGTGAAGTTGGAAAAGGTCTACAATATTTATAATAAATTAATAATAAATACGGAATATGTACTTACTTACAGAACTAAAATAAAAAAATTAACACTTTTAAAACCCCGTTTAAAGCAAAACACAAACATAAAATTAGCCAAAATATAATAATAACAAATGATGCATTTATTATCAAACAGTTTTCAATATACATTTTTATCTAAAATTAATTTTCTTTGTCATAGTCAGTAGAAGACTTAGTCTGCATACTTCAGCTACAATCTTGAATATTTTCGTATATAACTACTAACTACTTAAGTCTCCAGGTGGTCACCCTAAAATGTCTTGGTGGTCCGCCGGTCGATCGCAATCGACGTAATGCACATCCCGGGCATAAAAATGTACTGAAGGCCAGTATAAAAAAGAAAAAAACAGAGGAACTAAAATTTACGTGTGGAAAGTGCAATAAACATGTTTTTTCCCCTATTTTTCTTCCTTTTTCATCTTTGAATACAAATTTTACGGTAAAGACATTATGTAAATACCCTTAGATATGAGATACCCTGTGTGTAAAACTCTGTTCGTTTTTTTCGCGCGTGGAATGAAGGGTTAAAGACGGATCTACGACGAGTTATTCAATACGTCGTGTGTTACAATGGACGATTAGCATGTGATTGAGTTAAATATTTAAAGGAAATAATATACGAGGGATATTCGGAAACTAAGGTCCGAATCGTCGTAGCTAATCGAATGTCGCGCGAACATTGAAATGCGCATGCGTACCAACTTCCGGCATACCTTGCTCGTCAAACGACGCCATTTGCATTGGTATTGTTGCAGTGTGGTAAGTACAGTGCTACTTCAAAATGTTTAAAACAATCGATCAGCCCGCCGACTGTGAAATACGGTCAGTAATTCGGTTTTTGACAGCAAAGAACGTTTTAGCAGCGGAAATTCATAGACAGATAAGCGACGTGTATGGCCTAAATGCGATGTGTAGCAGCAAAGTGCATAAGTGGGTGAGAGCTTTCAAGGATGGATTCTGCCATTAACACACAAAATCTGATAAGATCTTTTGGATGGGAACAGATTGACCACCCACCGTACAGTCCAGACATGGCTCAGAGTGATTTTCGCTTATTCCGCTACCTAAAAGAGTTTCTCGGCGGCAAGCGCTTCGACACAGCTGACGAGGTGAAAGAAGAAGTTCAAGACTGGTTATCCTCACAGGCGGCAGACGTCTACGAAGTAAGCAGACAGAAGCTCGTAGAACGTTATGACAAATGTTTAAACAAACATGGAAAGTATGTAGAAAAATAGAGACACATGTAAGGAATTTAAAATATAAAGTGTTTTGAAAAAATCTGTAATGTTTTATGTTTTATAAGTAAACGGACCTTAGTTTCCGAATATCCCTCGTATTAATCGTCAGAGATGAGAGAAGCAGAGAAATAGAGCTATAGATATGATAAATAGAAATATTTATCTCGAGGAGAATTAAATAAGAGTGGTGCAGGCTGCAAGAGTAAGAATCTTTTACACCCAACTATATTTTTACACAGTTGCTACGCTTCTTAAAAAATCGTAAAAAAAAATTGGTTAAAAAAATACATGCGACTTGTGGTAAATTTGGAGATACGTTCCATAACTTTAAAAAATCGTGTAAGATGAAAAATCTCTAAATATTTGATTAAAAAACCGTGCAAAAAAAAAAAAAGTTATAAGAAAATCTGTTACATATTTATTAAAAAAAAAGCAATTCATTTTTATTACAAAAAAAAAAAAAAAACATTAAAACTAGTGTACAGTGAAAATTTAGTTTATAAGTATGCACAACACGTAAAAATACAATTATAAATTAGTAATAGAGCTACTTACTAACAACTGTTCATCGCTACTTCATAATAAGCGAGCACGTTTATTACAAACTGGATCAAAAAGGCTATCATCAGTAGATATGTCTCATACAACTGTCGGTTTTGATTCAAATGAAGAATTTCGATCGTTATTAACGGTCTCAGTTGGTTTTTTCGTTGTAACAAAATCTGTTACTAGCGGCTGTTTTTTTTTTTTGGTTCCTCAAGTTGCTTACATAATTCTTGATGTATTCGTACACAAAACTTAAGATAACATTGAAATTTTAATGCATGCTCTATGTCAGAATCCTGTGAAAGAAAATGTTGTTTCATTCTTGTAACAAATTTCAAACACTCAAGAATTAAATCAGCTGTTATTATGTATTTTATATACATAATATATTTTATGTACATAATATTTATATACATTATATATTTTATATATATTTGAGCATTTATACCGTTTTGATCTACTTTAAATATTATTTTAAAACGCATTCTTCTAAGTGTGTGTGGAATGGGGTTTTTCACGAAATCACCTTATAGTTCTAAGCGTTCCATGTGTCGAAAAAGTTTAAAGACCACTGATATACAGGAAGAACAGGGAAAAAAGCATTATAAAAAATACAGTCAAGTGTTTAGGCAAAGGGAATAACTAGTTATTTATAGAAATGACATCATTGTTTAGGGAATATTAAATCCCTATATTAGTAAGGCACATGAAAACAATTAATGATCTTCTATTTCTTGGAATCGCCAATAAATCTATCAAAAATTCAAGGTGTTAAGAATAAGTAATAAATACAGTGGCGTAACATAGTAATATTGTATTTAGGGATTGCAATACACCGGGATACCGCGAATACCGGTATTTTGAGCCATTTGTACAATTTTGTAATACCGGTATTCATAAGTTAAAATACCGGTTTTCTGGTATTTACTAGAAATTTTTAAATTGTCTCCACTATATGTTCAAGGATCACGAACATAGCAAAATAGTATACGTTTTTGTTTTTAAATCTATCTAACGAGAAAAATTAATTAGACCGAATATAAAGTTGCCTCGTATAATCAAGAGAAGGGATAAAATATGTGAATCATCGAAGAAGGCGGGCCAAAACTGTGTGTGTGTGTCCTATTATAGTTCAGTGAGATACTGCACACGCTCAGGATTCGTAGTCTGATATTCGTATCTGTTAAAACAAGGTTGTAGTTGTGAACAAAGTGTAATATTTCGATATTTTTTTAAAATGGCGAGTTTGTTATTTACATTGTATCTGCATATAATACTTTAGGGTTCAAAATATTTTCCAGATTCATAAAATAGACTCAAAAATAATTACCCATAATAATGAATAAGAATAAGATTTAAGATCACATTAAAAAAATTGGTAATGGTATCAAAGACTGAATAGTGATATACACCCATGTCAATAAATTAAGGGTAATTCAGAATCACACAGAAATTGAACTGTAAAATAAAAACTTCACCTGTAGAATTATCACACATATCTTGAAGAAGAATACGCAAATTACAGGAAACCACTAGATGAAACGAATAATATGTCACGATGACGAGAGTGTAAGAGAGGGGTATATAAGGAATGGTGGCAAAGAAGAAAAATTGTTCACAAGCGCTTTAAAAGCCTTTCAGTGCAATAACCACATAGTTATGGCCCAAAGGAAGTATTTGAATGTTTTTTCGTGGTAGAATTTTTGAACGACTCGAATGTGGACGTACCCAGCTGGAAGTATCCGAGAAACTTGGAATCGCCTAGAGAGTCATCTCCAGGCTTTGGCAACGATTCCAAGATGATGGTAATGTGAGTAGATGTTACAGCACAGGTCGCCCCCGAGTTACAACGCCGAATGAGGACCGGTATATATTTGGCAGTTACTGCCAAAAGAAACAGACGGAGCACAGCATCAGACCTGTCTCGTCAGCTCTCTTCAGCTACCGTTACGACAGTTTCAAGGCAGACCGTGTACAGACGCTTAGGGCACATTGGTCTATATGCTCGTAGGCCTGTCAGATGTGTTCCACTTACCGCAATTCACTGTCGCCTGCGATTAACCTGGAGTAGAGAGCATGCATTGTGGACACCAGCACAGTGGTCTTGTGTGATGTTTTCCGACGAGACCAGGTTTAGTTTGCAGTCTGATTCTCGCCGGACTTTAATATGGAGAGCGCCAGGTACCCGTTACCACCAAGAGAACACCATTAAATGACACCGTTACGGTGGTGCAGGATGGCTCGTTTGGGGAGGAATTATTCTTGGTTCCAGAACTGACCTGCATGTTTAGAGTGTAACGATGGCAGGCCACATCTATCGGGATGTCATTCTGGAACAACATGTACGTTTGTTTCGGGGAGCCATGGGTGCTGAATTTCTGTTTATGGATGACAACGCCCGTCCTCACCGTGCAAACATTATAGACGAATGCCTTCAATCGGAGGATATCACCCGTATGAATTGGCCAGCATACTCACCGGACTTGAATCCAATAGAGCATATGTGGGATATGCTTGGCCGACGAATTGCAGCCCGTCAAACCCCTCCCAAGTGTCTACCGGAACTTCGGAGGGCATTGCTTGATGTGAGTGGTGTAATATTCCCCAATATCAGATTGATAATTTGATACTCAGCATGCCTAGGCGTTGTAAGGCCTGTAGTGCATCGTCCGGGAGACATACTCCGTAGTAACCATCATACTAATCATGTTATACTGTTTTTTGTAAATAGGTTCTTTTTTGAAATTTGCTCCAGGGAGTAAAAATCGCAATTTTTATTAATTATGTCAAACATATAGCATCCTTTTTGCTCTTTACCTTTTGTTTAATAAATAGACTTTACAAATAAAACAAATTTGTTTTGCTTCTGTCTCTTTCTTTGCCTGAACTTCATTATCCTTAAAATACGGACATGAGTGTATTTGAAATTTAAATAAATAAGATGCTTCTTTACTTTTTTGTGATTCTTTATATACCGTTATAATACATAAGTTACAAATTATTCTTTTTTGATATTTACACCCTTTAATAAAACTGACAAATAAAACAAAGAAATACCTGTGTTTTCTTTCTTTCCCAAAATTTCTACTATCGGTATTAAAACTGTTACCCGGTATTAAGATCTAAAAAATACCGAATACCGGTAATGAACTTTTGGTCCGATATTGCTATCCCTAATTATATTGTATTTTCTTGTTCATGCATAATTTTTGTATCATTTCTTGTCAATCTCGATGAACTATTTTGTAGCTCTAAGCCCTCCGGTAGATGAGTCAGATCCTCCCGAATAAATAAATATCCAGGTATTCTCCAACGACGTTTTATAGCGTAGCATTAATTTCCTTCCCCTTAATGTCAGTAAGTACTCGAGCACATACGAATTGAATCGCATAAATTAGAAAACTAAAGTTATGGATAAAAAAAAACGGTACCCAGTAGTGCCTTTAAGCGCAAGCAACGTCAAGACAGTAAACAGAAATCACCTAAAATTGGTAAATTTCTTAGTCAGCCTTCTACGAGTGCTTCTGGCACAAGCATTTCTGTTAATAGTGACTTATAGATTATATGGTCACTACAGTGTTTCTTGAGAAGCCTACTGGACGAAGTTCGATAGTTATTGCAGTTAAAGATACCGCCTTTGACGATGCAAATTTATAGAAATGCATTCGAATCATTCTAGATCCCCATTTTAAGAAAAAAGGTAAAGGAAAGTTAAAAACATTTTTAAAGAATTAGTTTATGATCACTGATTTCTAAAACCGGAAAGAAATATTTAAAATTACTATTTTCACAATAAGGTATACTAGAGAGACACAATACATATTAACTCTATTAAATACACATTTTACTAGTATGAGTTCAGTCTGTCAAATATTTAATTTACTAAGACCAACATTTTTTCTAGATGTAGATGAAACAACTTTGTTATAAAAGTGTGACGAATTCCAAAAATTATTCTGGTATAATAGGCCCAAACTCTTCCCTTCAATTTTTTTAATATTTACCACCTAGTTCTCTTTAAATTAACCCAGGTAATGACTGTTCACCAGTTATGTAAGGAAATAATGAGCAAGTATGGAGTGCTAGAATGCGCAACCTAATAGATGTATTTACAGCAATTTTTTTATTCTATACATTTCCTGTCACTTCTGCAGCCGCAAAAACATTATTTAACAAATTAAAAATTATTTGAGAAACGGTGTTGTCAATCTCGAATCCGTATTTATCACTAACTGTAAAAGAAACCAAAGTCGTACAAAACCTGGATTTGTTGTTGATGTGTTCAATTCTTCAGTATCTAGTGGCAGCTAGATCAAATCCATGAGACCATTTACCCTAGCAAAATCCAGCACCAGAAGTGGACTCGTGTGGACATCTTTCAAAGCTAACACCAAACAATCAAGGATATGTTCAGAGAAAGCCAGCAGTAGGTGACACTTGGGACAAGTCTGGAAAACCTTACGGCCAGATTCGAAGGTCATGCATTTCAAATGCCCACTGAGCATTCTGGACACAGCCGTTTCATCATTTCTGTCTCCGCCAAATTCCAAAGCACGCCCAGGGCTTTTCCTACTAATCCCGGGTTGGTGGGGAAGGGCCATCCAGACTTGCTTGTCCTTAATTTTCACTAAAGAGTACATCTCTCGATATGCGAGTGCATAATCAGTGGTCGCAATCCCAGAGCAGCCTCTTTTGGCCAAGAAATCCGCGACTTCATTTCCAGGGACGTTAACATGGAAAGGGTTCCACTGAAAGTGGATAATGGAAAGTGGATGGAAAGTCTCTATATTTTGCTATGGTTTTGAGCTCATTGATTATTCGAATGCTCACGGGGTCATCCACACGAGTTTAGTCCTGCAGGTGTTGAATGGAGCTCAGGCTATCTGTAAGGATCCAAATGTTGCTAGAGTCAGTTCTGTTGAGGATGGACTTTAAGAATAGTCGGTACCCCCTGTACCGACAATGTTAGATTGAGTCTTTTTAGGTTCCTGTTCCTCAGAAACTGTTGTTGTTGACGTGTGTTTTTTTTTTATCCTGGGAACTTATAAAATACACAAGTGAAGAAGAACAGAAAGCATACAATGCAACAGAAGAATATACACATTTATTGCACATGATAATCCCAGCATACAACAAGAAGCGGTGTGCTACTTTCTTTTCAAGACGGGAATCCGTTACAGGCGAAATACTTACTTCTTTCGTGAAGAAAATACACAACCATGTCTTATTCGGGATTCGATCCCGAACCCACTCGGTTACAAGCCGAGAGGCATAGCCACCATAATGTCTCAGCGACTAAGAAACTGTTAACTATAAAAACTTGAAATTTTGTCTGTATATTATATAATTAGGCCTTTTTATTTATACTCTGGTTAAAATGTTTCAAATATATTGTTTATTATTTTCAAAAAAGTTCATCGAAAAAGTATCACTTTGAAATTTTTGAAAATTGTCATTTTTTTTTACGATAACTGCTTTTCAACAAAATATTTTGAGAAAATCTCTAAAAAAGTAGCTTCATTTATTTAGTTACATATAATTTATATGCAGTAAAAATTTCATGTACATTCATTCAGTAGATTCTGAGAAAAAGGTACACGCAGTTGGAAAACAATCATTTTGAGAAAATTGCATTTTTAATGTAAAAAGGCACTTCATCACAAAAATAAGGAATTACAACGCTTATTTGTCCTATTTTAATAAATATTAGCTTATTCTCTATTACTTTTAAGACTTTTTAGTTTTTCCTTTTACTTAGATTTCTCAGAAAATGCATATATAGCATTTTTGACTTTGAAGCTATTGAGGCATTTTGTAGTGGTTGCATCATTTTACTCAAATTCTGTATCAATCTTTGAAGAATTTTCAGTTCTGATACATTACTTTCATCAAATTTGCCTGTAAAGCATCATAAATACCATGAGAAAATGTGTCAATGCATTAAAATATGGCTTTGGTAATACATGATCAAGCGATATTTCGAAAAGTTTCATTAGTGTTTTATGTATTCGCCTGTAAACACAATTTCTTACAGCTTCAGAATATTAAAAGTTTTCTTTAAATATTAGATAGATGGTATTCAAAACAAGAAGAAATCTGTTTTTATGTTTTTGAACATGAAATTTATGTATTTTTATGTATGTAACAAGCTTCGTGCAACGAAAAAAGGCATTGCATTTTGAGATATTTATATTCCTTTTACTAAGAAACTACTGAACACAAAAGCTTTAAAATTTGTATAAATACACAATATATATGAAATACACAGTAAAAAATTCCAGTTCATGCATACAGTAGATTTATAGAAAGAAGAATACACAATTTAATAAAAATTGTCATTTTCTGTGTTACGAAAACTTCTTTTTAGCTAAAAATGTCTGAGAATTTACATGATATTCTACAAATTCTGTATCAATCTTGAAAGAATTTTCAGTTTTGTGAGAGAGAGATGCATTACTTACACATCAAAGTTAACCATACAACATCTTTATTGCCTTGTTATAATGTATTAATATGTAAAAGTAATGAGAGAGAGAGAGAGATTTGGAAACATGTAATTATACGACATTTCGAAAGTTTTCATTATGCATATATACTCACAACTTCCTAAAGTATCAGAACTCAAGTTTCTCTATATGTTAAACAAGTGGTTTCTAAAACAGCCACAAGATTGGGGTTTTTTTTTCAAATCTGAAATTCATTAATTTTTTTTATGTATATAACAAGGTTCTCGCAAC
Organism: Trichonephila clavipes; assembly: GCA_019973935.1. Lineage (NCBI taxonomy): Eukaryota > Metazoa > Arthropoda > Arachnida > Araneae > Nephilidae > Trichonephila > Trichonephila clavipes. The sequence continues at coordinate 139,594 of BMAU01020679.1, read as the reverse complement.
GATAATGACAATATGTCTTTTGTAACTTTTTCTCAGAAACTTTTGAACATTAAGACTCACGATTTTGTCTGTATATTGAATGAACCTTTAACTTTATACTTCAGTGACATTTTAAAACTAATTTATTCAGCTTCTTTTTTTTTTTAAAAAAAAAGATAATTTCTGTAAAACATAATTGGGAATTTAATAAAAACTGTAGTTTTTTTGTTATGACATTAATTTTCTAGCTAAATCGTTTAGAAATATTTCAAAAATTTTACTTCAAAATACAAAAGTAAATATCCATGCATGTAGTAATTAGGTTTAGGTAAAAAAAAGGAATAATTTTAAAAACAAAATTTTTAGAAAACAGTAAGTTTTATAAAAAATCTTCTCTTGTCAAAGTAAGTATACAAAAGTTGTTCCTGTGCTATTTCTTATAATCTTGTTATGTTTATCTACAAATTTTATTCTTAATTTTCTATTAGTTAATAATTAAATTTTGAATCACTCTAACCATAAGCTATAAAGTTCCCTCCAAAACTTAACGCAGTTAAATTTGCAGTTATTATACTGTTATCTAAAGTTAACTGCGTTTAATAAATAAAAAAGATAGAGGCTTTGCAACTGTTTAAACGGCCAATATTGTCAATTCTATCTGTCAAAGTGGTTGTGGTTGCCAACTGAATTTTTTAATAGTCATTTTAAAATGATTCTAATTCATAAAATGGCTAGTATGTTATATCATTGGAAAGGTCCTGATTTGGAGATTTTAGAAATATGAAATACTCTAAACCGATTTCACAAAGGTTTTTACCTACTGACTGCTCTTAATCCCTCGTCTATAGCAATTAGCTCACTTCTGAGGACTGAGCAGTTTTCTGGGTTGTGTCTAGAAAGCCGGATAGAAAGCTTCTCGAGGAAGGCACCGCTCCCTGTTCGATTTGACTCGTCTTTACTACCATCGGTCTATATCAATATGACATCACTTGGAATACCATTTATGACCTCAAGATCAAGCTGTTGTAGGTATTCGGGCACAATAGAGTTTTTATTTGTATGGGACAGAAGTTCAGTGTGGAAGTGAACTACAGGCAAGCCCTCAACTGGGTTGACACAGGGTCTCAGAGATGTATGCTCCACTGATTGAGAAATGATTTTCATTTTATTGGCCAGAGTAAATGGACTGTTCTTTTTTAATCTCTGGTTGTTTTTCCGTTTACATAAGTTTTGGAGGTTCGATTCTGGTTTTCATAACTATTTAATTTATTATAATATTTAACCAAGTTTGAGTTTCTAACAAGACTTAGAGGTGCAAGATTAGCATCATAAAGTACTACCTCATTTGGGCAGCTGTTTCTCAAGCCTGTTATAATGCGAGCCGCGCTTAGTTGCACTCTTTCTAATTGAAGGAGGTTAGATGGTGATGCGCAGAAGTAGACAGGAAACCCATACTCTAGTATAGGCCTGATCAGTGCAATATACGTTGTCCTGAGTGTTTGGGCATCGGCGCCCCATTCTCTGCCTGAGATGAACTTATGAATATTCAGTCTCTTACGGCACTTGTTGACCAAATTTTAAATGTGCCTATTTATTGCTCTTGAATTCCTGGTCTAAGACGAAGCCCAATTACTTTGGATGTTTTACTCAGCAAAGAGGCTGGTTGTGAAAGATAACTTGAGGTTGATACGAGTACAGATGCTTATTGGTGGTGAAGAAACTGACATATGATTTTGAGACATTGTAGATCAATTTGTGGTCGTTTACAAAGTTCCATACTTCAGTTAATGTTGAGGATACAGTTGATTCAACATGGCTCACATCAGGGCTAGAACACCACAGGGCAATGTCGTCAGGGAACATTCCAATATCACACTCTCCAGGAATGATCTTTTCTATCCCAGCCACATACAAAGAAAATAGCATTGGGCTGAGGACGGAACCCTGAGAGACACCCTGATGTGCTCTGAACCAGCTAGTTAAGGTTTCCTTATACTTGACCCGAAACAGTCTATCTCTTATGAAATCAGCAATCCAAGAGAGGGCCTTTCTCTTAATTCCAAATTTGTGATGAAGTTTTATAATGAGTAAACTCCACCAGACTCTACCGAAAGCCTTTAGAGATCTAGAAACACTGCAACAGTATTGTTGGGTGGTTTAAAATTTTGGGAATCTCTAACTCTCTCTTTGACAAAGACATAGGACTTGATCAGTAGTACTGTGTCCTCTTCAGTGGGCAAACTGTTCTTTCAGCAGGAGGAGATTTTTAGAAGTGAGATGAAAAGTAAGTCTGGTGAGAGAATAATTTTTTCCAAAATTTTACTTGGAATGCTTGTTAAGGCAATAGGCTTGTAATTTTCAGGTGAGTTTTCTTTTTTTTGTCAGGTTTTCGAATTGGAAGAATAGTTGACTTTTTCCAGTTTTGGGGGAGACGACACCTGCTCCAAGAGAGATTGATGCTGTCAAGCAGTCTCAGTTTGGCTTGCTCACCAAGATGCGTAATCATTTGTCCATTAATGCCATCAGGGTCAGGAGACTTCGAAAGATTCAAATCTCCGATGGCTAGTTCTAATGTTTGCATTGAGAAGGCATCTCCAAATAAGGATCACTCGCCCTTATATGTTCCGGTGACCGTGAGCTAGATTTCTTGACCTGCACTCAATGATTTTGTTTTGGGCAGTGAAGGACAGTTTACTGATATTCTTGTAGTATTCGTCCAAAATATCTCTGCTGCTTCTTTATCACTGTGGGGAATTCTCCCGTTTGTGCTCGTATCATGTTTTTCAGTTTGGGGTGGTTTTTTTTCAACTCCAAACCTGTATTTAACCGAAGTTATTGAAACCTTTGTGAAAGCTAAAGCTTGGAAAGGATTGTAAACCAAATTATCAGTTTGTTTTTAATAGGCAAATCCAACCATCTTGTAATAAGCCATTTATTCTTTATCAAAATCTTTTTATTTCCTAATACCTATGTTATTATTTGTAATATTGATTGTTATTGATTAAATTTTCCTTTTCTTTTACGTTACTTCTCGTCTTTCTGTTCCTGCAGTTCCCTAACTCTTCACAGCTGTTTTGGTAGAGGTCTGTCATAGTGTCAAATCAAACCTGAGTGATCACTAAAACTCACACAAGAAAACTCATACACTTGAAGGTAGTTTGTAGCTTTGCTTTCCTATGTTCGCCAGAGCACAATAAAGCTCTTATGTTAAAGTATAACTTTGTATGTTTAAAATACTCATACATTTTTATTTTTTTGCTTGATGAAACCAACCAAGATAGGGCTTTTGTTCTTTTTTGCACCAAGGCCTTTGGATACCTAACTACGCCACTGCTTGCGCCGTTGAAGATCTACCGCGTAAAGCAAAGGTATCAAATTTAAAGGCTAATTTGGGCGAAACAAAGTTTAACTTCTGGTGGGCCGCGAAAAAATATATTTTTATCGATAGAAAAGTAAGTTTATTTCGAATGATAGATTGTAACAAAAATTAAATAAAAGAACAAGAAAAATTAATGTTTACGTCCTGACACTTGACTTCTCTTCTCTGCTACTATCTTTCCTCTTTCGGGAGAAATTTTGATACTTTATCGGGTTACTTTCCAATTAGCCATAAATCCTAGAGATATAGTGAAAACCACGTTTATAACGCGAAATGACACCTTTGTGTTTAACCGCATGTCATTCGGCCTTTTAGGGGCGGCGCCAAATTTTCAAAAGGCGATAGATATGATACTTAAACCTGTTCTAGGGCGTTTTGTTAACGTTTACATGGATGACGTAAAGATCACGTCTCCATCATTTACTGAACACGTAGATCATTTAAATCAGGTCTTCACATTGTTGCGAGACGCAGGTCTAACATTGAATAAAGATAAATGTCACTTTGCACGTGACAAATCGAAATATTTAGGACTAATAATTTGTAAGGACGGAATTAAAACCGATGATATCAAGGTCAAGGCGATCACGGAAATGAAGCCACCGAAAAACAATAGGGAAGTGTCGAAATTTTTAGGGATGGCTGGTTGGTACCAGAAGTTTATTCCAAATTATGCAGATACATGTGAACCATTATATAGGTCAAAGAAAAAGGGGGCAAAATTTAATTGGTCGACGGAAGCACAAGGTTCTTTTAATAAAGTTAAGCGAGCATTAACAGAGGCGCCAGTTTTACAATTGCCGAATTTTCAGGAACAATTTAACTTATTTACGGATGCTAGTGGGGTCAGAATTGGAGCCGTGCTGAATCAGAATCAAAGACCTATTGCATTCGTGTCTCGAACCCTGAACAAGGCCGAAAGAAATTACACAGTTACGGAACGCGAGTGTTTGGCGGTGATATGGGCGTTGAATAAGTTTTGGACTTATTTTGGGGCACTACCAGTGAAATTAATAACAGATCATGCGGCGTTATAACAAAACTCACGTATGGAAAAATTTATGTAGTGCAATGATTAGATGTGCGCTTAAGTTGTCGGAATTTAGCATTGAATGGGAGCATCGGCCTTGTACCCAAAACGTTGTCACGGACAAGCTATCTAGGAATCCGGCGAACAATGTTGAACGATCACAAATTCCATGTGCAGCTCTTAGAGCCTTAGCTTTGAACTCCAGGCAACAATTAATTCAAGAACAACGGGAAGATCCTGAGTTAGGGCATATCATTCGCTATTTGAAAAATCCGGAAGATGGTTCAGTTAATGCAACTCTATGTGAGGGTTGGTCCCAGGATTTTAAGTTAATTGATGGTTTACTCTTTTACGCGAGAGAAGTATTGTACAACTCTTGGTGAACTCAAAGTATACATTCCTCAATCTCTTCACGAAGCAATAATGAACGAATTTCATGATCAACCATTAGCTAGCCATTTAGGAAAGAAAAAGACATATTTAAAATTACTTAAAACGTGTTATTTTCCGTATATGAGGAAATACATATTTAAATATGTATCAACCTGTGACCGGTGTCAAAAATCTCTATATATAAACGAGAAAAGCGACTCACTCACTCACTCACTGACTAATCACGATATCTTCGGAACTATTAAACCTACAGACTTGAAATTTGGTAGGTAGGTTCCCTTCATACAGTAGACGTCAGCTAAGAACGGATTTTGCTAAGTTCGAACCCCAAGGGTGTTACGGGGGTTTATAAGGGGTGTTATAGATAATTATTTCCTTTACTAAACTATTAGATGTACAGTCGTGAGAAACTTGGTACACATATTTCTTTCATAAAGTAGAGATTCTCTACATAATGATTTTTACAAAATTCGACCTCCAAGGGGCGTTGAGAGCGCTTAAGGGGCGTTGAGGGCGCTTAAGGGGCGTTATTCATAATTATTTCCATTTTTAAACTATTACACTTACAGTCTTGAAATTTGGTATATAAGCGGATTCCTTTCATAGAGTACAGATCCTCTACAGAATGGGTTTTGTCAAAATCGACCCCAAGCGGCGTTGTGGAGAAATAAAGGGCGTTGTGGGCAATTAACTCATTTTTAAACTATTAGACGTAAAATCTTGAAATTGAGTAAGCAGATTCCATTCACTGAGTAGAGATCTGTCATAAGATGGGCTTTGTGAAAATCGTTTCCTAAGTGGCGTTGCGGGGGCTTAAGGGGCGTTATAGATAACTATTTCCATTTTTAAACTATTAGACGTACAGTCTTGAGAAATTTGGTATATAAGCGGATTCCTTTAATAGAGTACAGATTCACTGCAAAATGGGTTTTGTCAAAATCGACTCCCAAGTGGCGTTGTAGAGTATTAGGTGGCGTTATAGGCAATTAACTCCTTTTTTAAACTATTAGACGTAAAATCTCGAAATTTAGAAAGCTGATTCCATTCATTAAGTGGAGATCTACTATAAGATGGGTTTTGTGAAAATCGTTTCCTAAGTGGCGGTTGTGGGTGCATAAGAGGCGTTATACATAATTATTTTCATTTTTAAACTATTAGACGTACAGTCTTGAGAAATTTGGTATAAGCGGATTCCTTTAATAGAGTACAGATCCGCTGCAAAATGGGTTTTTTTCAAAATCGACTCCCAAGTGGCGTTGTAGAGAATTAAGTGGCGTTATAGGCAATTAACTCCTTTTCTAAACTATTAGACGTAAAATCTTGAAATTGAGTAGTGATCTGTCATAAGATGGGTTTTGTGAAAATCGTTTCCTAAGTGGCTTTGCGGGGCTTAAGGGGCGTTATAGATAATTATTTCCATTTTTAAACTATTAGACGTACAGTCTTAAAATTTGGTAAGCGAATTCCTTTCATGGTGTAGAGATCTGCTACAAAATAGTTTTCGGGAAAATTGATCTTCAAGGGTCACTGAGGGAGATCAAAGGGCGTAATAAATAAATATTTCCGCTTTTGAACTAATAGAACCACCTGCTTGAAAATAAGAAGGTATGTTCCGTTCATGGAATAAAGTTCCTTTTACAAAGATTTTTGCGAAAAAGGACCCCCAAAGGGATGGGGTTGCGAGGGATTAAGGCGTGTTATAGAAAAATTCCTGTTTTTGAATTTAACTCATTTACTTGAAATTGGTTGAGCACTTTTCTTTAGAGGAATAGAGATCCACTAAGAATGGATTTTACGGAAATCAACTCCAGGGGAAGCGGGGAGAGTTATTGGGGCGTATGGATAGACAAAATTCCCGTTTTTGAACTGCTAAGACTATAATAATAAAATTTGGTTTGCATGCTTCTTTTGTTGAATTGGAATCCGCTAAGAATGCTGTCAACGAGGTATTGATGATAAAAATTCCGTTTTTGCTCTGTTAGATTTAGACTTGAAATTTAGCACGCATTTTTATTTTATGAAGTAGAGATCCATTGAAAGTTGCTTTGGTGGAAATCCACTTGATTATTAGGTTAAGTGTGAGCGAAAAAAATCTTTCTTCTTCTATTTTAGCTATAAATAGAAATTAGATATTATAATTTATGTTCTTTTTATATCAAGGGCGAGAGTGCAACAGCTATAAATATATTTTTCAATACAATCGAATTCTTACTGCTAGATATCAATAATTAATATATATGTAAACAGTATACATATATACAACATCGTGACATACCCAGTGAAGCGGGTGGGTAACGGCTAGTTTAATTATAAAAACGCGCTACCACGTGGTCGATTAATTCCGATACTATCAAATTACCCCCAATGAAATCGAGACGTTAGACTTACTAGACCCCTACAGAGCATCCCGACCCAAAAGATGTAGATTTATCTTAGTAACAACTGACTACTTCACTCAGTGTAGTGAGCTTATACCTTTAAGAAAAGCTTCGGTCCAGGCCATAGCTATGGCCCTTTTTGAAAATTATATTTCACGATATGGAGCTCCTATTTCCTTAATTAGTGATAATGGTCCCCAATTTATATCCGATGTCTTCGAATACTTAAGTTACAGGTTGGACATAAAACATATTAAAACTGTAACGTACCGGCCGCGAGCTAATCTAACGGAAAGAGTAGACCGCACTTTAGTGCAGATGATAGCTTGTTTTGTAAAAGAAAATCACGATTACGGGGACCGATTCCTCTATGAGTTCTCTTTCACGTTACGCACAGCAGTTAATGAAACTGCTGGTAAAACTCCGGCTGAATTATTCTTAGGCCGAAAAATTATCACACCTTTTCGTAAATTAGTATTGGTAACGGATGGTGCAGAATATGTGGGAGGCAATATTGAAAAATTATTCGATGATGCGAGGCAGAATATGCAGAGACAGCATAAGACGTGGGAGAAATATTATAATCGAAAAAGGAGAGCGATTAACATCAAAGTTAACGATTTAGTCTTGGTACAAACTCATTTTATTAGTGCAGCGGGCAGGAGAGTTGTGAGAAAATTCATGCCTAAATTTGAAGGGCCCTACAGAGTGCTGGCAGTTCATTACAACAATTTGACCATTTGGAAAAGGAGAAGAAGGATCACGTTAAATAATGACCAAGTGCGGATTTATCATCCGAAAAATTCGGAAAAAAGTAGTTATGATAGCATTAATGAGACAACATATGAAGGAAAGGAATCAAGTAATTGGTCTAATAGGTCGAACTCGAAAAAATCCAGACGTTCTAGAAAACCCTCGGGTAATGAGAATAAGAGTTTTAATCGGATGGGGAAAATGCCGGATTGGAGGGTCAGAGAGTTAAACGTAACATGACACTAGATTCGACGGGTACATCAAAGAGTACGATGTAAAGAGGCCAAAAATATGCAGAAAAGGATCATATAGAGGGCCTGTCTATGAACAGCAGAGAAAGAGGACAGCGCATGTACAGGCCCAAGGTATGAAGATAGTCCCTATATTCTAGATCACATAAACATATGTGGAAGGACATTAATAAACATCCTTCGCAGGAACCTGAGATACTTCATGGAACAACAAAACAAGGACAGACGAGGAGGTTCAATCCATCTCATCATCAGAGCAGTCGAAAAACAAGAATGGAGGCTGACAGAACCCGAGAGACCAGGAGAAATACTCACAGAAGGACACAGTGCAGCTGAGGGGAGACCGGTCCGGTCTAGAAGGAAGCCAACAGTGAGACCTTGCCCGTATTATCTAAGGAGCCGCTTTTAAAACCAGAAGGACTACCGGAGGAGAGGAGGAGTACGGGGATCGACAGCCTACCACAGAACAGCCTCAGGAGAAGGAGCCTCAGTGTGGAAGCATTGGACAGAGTTTCGGCAGATAGGAGCACATAAAAAAAATCAGGTTGTATTGTTCTTTTTTTTCGTTTTCTTGCTGACAAGCAGTCAGGTATTTTTGCATTACCAAGTCAATTTTTTTTAAATATATTATGTGTACAAGAGTTGACACTAAGATGTGTGCTTTTTTCGAGTTAGAAAAATGAAACTTTTGTCTATTAATTTTTTTCCAAAATATGGAAACAATTGTTTGTGGACATTTGTTTGCAATTTCTGACTTGAAGATTCTGCGGGATATCTAGCATTGTTTGCTATATGTATTGTAAATTGTATGTACGTCTGTATATCATTAAGCCTATGTATATGTATATTTTTAATTCGCTTCTGGTGGCTTGGGACGCGGCGTAGTTAGACAATACTAACAATAACATTGACAAGCGCAACACGCATGGAATGGGAGTTTTTTTAAAGAGCCAAATATATTAATTGATGTATTAGAAAATGATGTGTGAAATGTGAAATGTATTTGTGCATAATTTTAATATTTTTTCCCTTCGAAAATACATTAAAAGAGTTCTCGTTTCAGGGTAGCTGACCCTGATAATTGTATAGAAAGCAGTGAGATTTCTGTAAAACAAGAAAGTATGTTAAAATGTTTAAGTAGTTTTAAGTAAAGCACATGGCCAGGTTTTTCCACTCTATGGTTTTCTCTCGGGCCGTAGCCGGAATTGGGTGTGCTGTAAGGAATTTTAAGTATGTAAATGTCTACGTCAAACTTTAATAATAAGCAATTTAAAGCGGAGCTTGTGGTCTTCATTCTTTTCTTTCCTTAACGTAGGAAACATCTTAAAGTGTCAGATAGTTAGGTATATTAAATTCTTAAAGACTAAAAATTCAATTTTTTAGAATATCGCTACGTAATTTATTTCAGGCCATTTTAAACCTTCGAGTAAATCCCGTTTTCTTCTTGGAGGGGTTTGTAACGAATCTGTACGGCACTTTATCATTAATACTCTTAGGCGTCTTTGGGGATTGTAAATTCGCGTATATTTCCAACCAGTTCTAAAAGAAGAAACCGGGATATGCAAATTAGTTAAAGTATTTAAGGAGAGTGTTGTAAGTTAAAAGTAGGCTATTACGCCAAGAGATAGGTTAACAGTGTTCTAAGGCGATTCAAGTTGATTGTGGGATTAGCGGCTCGTTGATCATTTGGCAGTGATCTACAATTTAAAAGTTAATTACGCCTGGAAAGTGATGTAGTAAGAGGATGGTGATATTTAAATCTATATTATAGGCTCATAAGAGTAAATATATAATAAAGTTAGTGGTAATTTAATGAACGCTAGTAATTCAAATTGCGTGTATCTCTTGATCCTCTTATTCTGGCAATCTAGTTCGATATAAAGTTTAACAGTTGATTATTATCATATTTCGTGATTTAATTTAATAAAAAGGGTCAGTCACATTGACCTAGACATATTGATTAATCTTTGTAATTAGAACGCTGATAATTGATTCAAGTGAATAAATATAATTTGTTATTGTAAAAATGTTGTCTGGTCGTTCTTTGCCTCAAATCAATCTTGGTGTCCAAGGTGGAATCCAGGGGGATTCTCACATGTCTTCTTAGTAGGAAAAACGAGGACCACGCACCCTTTAACTAACTTAATTCTACTTAAATGCTACTTAAAAATTATTACAATCTTCTTTTTGAATACTGCACATCTATCCTGTCGTCTTTACATTAAAAACTTTGAGAGTTGGCTTTCTACTGAGAATTCAGGGCCTGTCACCTTGAAATAAAAACTCTAAGTTTCTTGAAATAACAAATTTTCACATACCATGACATTTCACAATTTTTATACAGTAAATATCACCTTTAAATTACAACTAATTTTCATATATACACCTCATCTGGCTTTTCCAATAAACTTCCCCTCAAATCGTGCAGCGTCGTTATTGTTATTGTTATTGTTAGTAGACTGTCTACGCCGCGTTTTCCCCCAAACCAGATGTACATTAATATGAAACAATATAACAATATATATACACACACTATACAATTACAAACATTTTTCAATAAACCATTAAAACAAATAGCCAAAGGAACTGTCGTATCTCAGTGAAGTCATACATAGAAGTAAACAAATGCATATTTACAATTGTTTTCTCCATAATTTTTTTTAAAAAAATTTTACAAGTCAAAAGCTCATTTTCCATCTTCCAGAAAAATGCACTCATTGTAGTGTCAAATTTTTTTGGCACTATAAATTTTAAATACCCGACTATGGCTTGCTTCTCTGCAATAATTCTTCCGACCACTTGTTCGTAAGAATATAAAATGAAACAATAAAACCTGGTTTTTACGATTTGTAGTTGGCGTCCCTTACTAGGACCTCCAGGGAGATGGATCGGTTAATATTAGCTCATCCTTTCCTTTCCTGGCCCTTTTGTTGTTGACTACCTCTAAGTCTGGTATTTGTGTTGCCTGATCTTGTTTGCTGTTCGATGTAGGGGCTGCAGTGCTTTCCTCTGCTGTTTCTGGCTCGAACTGGTCCTCCTTGTTGTGTCTTCATCTCAATGGTTGGTCGGGACTCCACTCTTCTTCCATTTCTTGGTTTGAGGTTGTAGCCGCTAGTGCTGGGCATTACTGTTTCTTCTGTTCGGCCTCTTTCTAAATTTTGGCAAATCATTAGAATTATACACTGCTGGACAATTGCGAAGGACGGATAACACTATAATCCATAGCAACCACAAAATGAAAGGAAGCAAAATGTGGAAAATTAGAATAAGTGCGGGATATTAGTAAGAAGAAGTATGAGTATGCAAATTTTTTTCCACGTCTGTTCTTCACGTGATAGCGTTCATAAGAGCTTTAAAGGTTTTGACGCGTGTGGACAGTTGTTGTTTCAAGTCAAAGTTTTACAGGGAAGATTTAATGGACGAACTTAAAATTTTTGGCATGTCTTCCCGAAATCACATAGATGATTTTATGCGTGGCCGAATTATTGGAAAGATCGAAGAAGGGCGAAAAATAACAGATGTTGCCAGGGAGTTCGACATCGCTCACAGCGTTGTTTCACGGCTGTGCAAGTCATTTAAAACTACTGGAATGTGTAGTAGACGGCACGGGGGAGATCGTGTTAGAAGTACGACGCCTGCAGAAGACAGATATATCGTCCTATCAGAAAAAAGGAACAGGCGCACCACAGCTCAGCAGGTGGCAAATCAGTTTCTTGCTGCCTCAGGAAAGCAGATCTCCCGAAAAACTGTTGCCAGACGTTTGAGGGGAGGAGGACTATACGCACGCAGACCTGTTGTGTGTGTCCCATTGATCAGACAGCACCGTACTGCCTGTTTGCAATGGTGTCGTGAGCATCACAATTGGACTGAACAGGACTGGGCCTGCGTACTATTCTCAGATGAGAGTAGGTTCAGTCTGTCATCGGATTGTAGACGCCAACTGATCTGGCGCGAGAGTGGTACTGCTTATCGTCCAGAAAATATCCAGGAAAAGGACCGATATCCGACATGCAGTATCATGGTGTGGGCCGGCATCATGATCAATGGCCGCACGCGCTTACATGTTGTTACGAATGGGACTATGACGGGCCAACGATACATTGATGAAGTTCTACTTCCTCATGTTCGTCTTTTCCGTGGTGCTGTCGGTGATAAATTTGTTTTTATGGACGACAACGCAACATGTCATCGAACACTCGCTGTTCAGGATTGTCTAGACAGCGAGGGTATTCAACGTCTTGTATGGCCAGCGCGTTCTCCAGATCTAAACCCCATTGAAAATGTGTGGGATGCTTTGGGGAGGCAAGTTGCTGGTCGAAACTATCCTCCGACAAACAAGAACACCCTCATCCGTGCACTCACAGAGGAATGGGATAAATTGCCTCAACAGCTGCTGGATAATGTTGTGCAAAGTATGGTACGACGTGTGGAATGTTGCATCACACTCCACGGTGGACATATCCCGTACTGATACCTTTCTTTAAGGTGCCTGCTGACTTTTAGATGCATTGTTTCATTTCGCCGTACGCAGATCAAATGAACATTTTTTTCTTTCAGATGTTTCACAGCTTTTGTACTTTCCAGAACAATAAATATTCTTTATTCTAATGTGTGAACAGTGTGGCAACTATATTTTATCCTACTAGGCCTCATGTCTCGCTTAACGTTATGCTACATAGCAATTTGTGATCCGTCCTTAGCAATTGTCCAGCAGTGTATTTCGACGACAATGCTCTTTTAGGGAGTCTATGTTCTGAACCCTTATGAATTTTCCTCTCTGGTCCTCCGGACGCAGATTCACGTGATCGTTTATACCCTATAGTCTCTTTCTTACTCCTTTTAATCTTTCTACTGGGTTCAGATCAAGAGCTAGGTGGTTATCTGATAAGTGATTCGCGCTTATCGGTCTTACCTGTGTGTCTCTCACCCTGATCTTTCTTAAAAAAACTTATCCTTTTTTCCTCTAACTCACGCTTTACACCTCACCCCTTCTTCCTACCACACTACGACTCATTTGATCTCCGTTTTACTCTGTCAAAACTACTCGATTCATGATGTGAACTACTGCTATCCGAACAAGCAGTTCCTATCTCCATCTTGTCACATTTCCTATGACGATATATTCTAACTGGATCGACGTTGACCGTTAACCTTTTTCCCAACCTCCATATCACTATGTTATTATTTTTTACTTCTAACACTCTATACGGACCTTCAAATTTGGTTTAAATTTGGATACCACTTTCTTTGTTGCTGAACTTAAGGAATGCGTTGTTATCAAGACCCAGTCATTCATCTTAATTTGCACATCAAGCCTGCGTCTATTATAATACTTCTCCCATTTTTCATGCTTAGCCTTTGTGTTTTGTCCAGCTTAATCAAACAATCTCTCAATATCTCCCACTGCAAATTTGGTTCCGTCCGATACCATCACTAATTTCTGAAATGGGGTAATCAACTTTTAACCTAAAAAAAATTCTGCATGGGTTTTTCCCGTCTTTTCAATCACTGCTGTACGAATAGCATAAGCTAAACACACGTAAGAACTGGTCCCACGTGCCATGGGGATCATTGATTTAATTTGCAATCATTTGCACAAGATCGCGATTTACGCTTTCTGTTTTATTTACCTGAGGTCCATATACAACAGTCTCCACATACCTTATGCCTACTCTTTCACTTAAATGTTCAAATTGGGGACCATTATCACCTATTAATTTTACTGGAGCTCCAAAACGCGATATATAATTATCAAAAAAATTATCCGCTAGTACTCGAGCCGAGGCTTTTCTAAGGGGTATGATTTCAGCCCACTTGCTGAAATGATCCGTAATTACTAATACATATCGGTTACGTCTCACTCTCGATGCCGGGTACGGAACTACACTGGTGTGCAAAACTTAAGCAACAGTGTAAAAATTAAGCAGATAACCATGAAATTGCAGAAAAGGAGGTCTGAAGATCAGTACAGTAAACACATAAGTCAGTAGAAACGTCATGCGTATGCAAATATCAGGAACCAAACGTCAGAAGCGACGTGAGCGGACCCAAAACGCGTGATGTCGGCGCGTGCTGTTCAACAATAAAATAAAATGAAGGACGCAGACGCGATTGAACATATTTGCTGCAAGTGCCAGTGAGTCAGTACGGGAAATATGGCTAGAAGAAATCACCTGGACGACTTCACAGGGGGCAGAATGATCGGAAAGCTGGAGGAGGGGCGTACCATCACCATTGTAGCTGCAGAGTTCGGAATCAACAAAAGTGTTGTTTCGCGCGCTTGGAAAGCGTTCCAAACCACAGGTGCAGCTGTTAGAAAGGTTGGCGGTAGCCGCCCGAGGACCACAACTGCAGGGGATGATCGATATATCATCCTGCAGGCAAAAAGAGGTCGACGGCAGTCAGTAAGCGTCATTGCTCAGCAACTCTCTACAGCAACGGGGCGACAAGTATCGCGGTTTACTGTGGCCAGACGCCTTCACAAAGAGGGCGTATTCGCCCGCCGTCCTGAACGCTGCCTCCCGTTGAAAGTTGACCACCGACGCCACCGTTTACAGTGGTGAAGAGAGCACAAAAAATGGACAATGGAGTCAATGGAGTCGTGTCCTCTTTACGGATGAGAGTCGGTGCAGTACCAGAAGCGATTCTCAACGCGTTTTGATTTGGAGAGAGATCGGGACACGGTTTTATACCAGTAACATCAAGGAAAGACACCATTACGGTGGTCCTGGAGTTCTTGTCTGGGGAGACATTATGCTGAACAGGCGAACTGAGCTCCACATTTTCGATAGAGGGTCTGTAATAGGGGATCGCTATTGTGAGGAGGTACTTCTTCCCCATGTGCGTCTGTTCCGAGGTGCCATTGACCCAGACTTCATTTTTATGGATGACAATGCACGGCCACATCGGACTCTTGCTGTTGAGGAGCTGCTGGAAAGTGAAGATATTACTCGAATGAATTGGCCAGCGTACTCCCCAGATTTAAATCCCATCGAACATGTGTGGAATGCTTTGGGGAGACATATTGCAGCACACTTACATCATCCGGAGAACACCCATTAACTCAAACAGATGCTGATTGAAGAATGGGCACTCCTACCGCAAGAAATGTTGCACCAGCTGGTTCTGAGTATGCGGAGACGGTGCGAAGCAACCATTGCAGTGAGGGGAGGGCATATACCATATTAAGGAACATCTGCTTGTTGTTCTTCCTGTTGGATAGACCATCATAGGTCACGATACTATGCGTTCAATAAAGCTTGTATTTGTTTTATTCCATACCGTATGCATTGTATTCCTTTTTCAGCGCCGATGCTTTCGTCATCCTTTACGTACATAATACTCTCCCTCATTTCTGAATTTCATGTCTCTCAGATGATTTTTCGTGAAGTTATGGCAATAAACCCACATGTTGCTTAAGTTTTGCACAGCAGTGTAACAAATCTAACGTAACTATCTCATTTGATATAATCGGAATAAATCGACCAGTAACATGTTTTTATAATTATTAACTTGACAAATGTGGCATATTGATCAATAAAATTTCTCTTATACTGGAAATAACAAACGTCCCTTATTTTATGGTAAGTCTTAAAACGTCCAAAATGACCTGCTATGGGCTTGTCGCGAAATTCTCTTATTATTTCATTCCTTAAAGACTTTGGAATGTATACTCGCATTTTATCTAATGACGTTGCATATTTCGCATAAAACAACAAGCCCTCGATTAACCTGAAATCGCGGGACCAATTCTCAAACATTGTCTTATTAACTGAGCTATCTTCTGAATTTTCCAGATATCTAAGGATATGACCTAATTCCAGGTCTTTTCTTTGCTCTTCAGTTAACTGTTTTCGTGACGAAAGTACCAAATTCCTTAATATTGCACAATTAACTTTCTATCCTATTATACTTTCAATTGGGTTTCTTGACAAAACGTCAGCCACCGAATTTTGAGTTTCAGACGATGTTCCCATTCTATATTAAATGCTGCTAATTTTTATACCCATCTGATCATTCTACTTGACAAATTTTTACCTTGAGTTTTAAACGCGTCAATGCAGCGTGATCCGTAATAACTTGAATCGACAGTGAGCCGAAATACGTTCTGAATTTATTCAAAGCTCGAACTACTGCTAAACACTCCCTCTCTGTTACCGTGTAATTCCTCTTCACATTACTAACCGTACGAGAAGCAAACACTACTGGTCTCTGCTCCTGGTTTAGAACCGCTTCTACACCTATTGAACTTGCATCCGTAAATAACTCGAAAGGCGTTTGAAACCCAGCAATTTTAAAACTGGCGCTTTCGTTATGACAGCCTTGACCGCGTCGAATGCGTTCTGCGCCTCTATTGACCAACAAAATTTCTTGAGTTTTCGTTTAAAATTATAAAGGGGTTCGCAAAGATCAGCATATTTTTAAATAAATTTTGCGAACCACTAGGACATACCTAAAAATTTGGACATCTCCTTAGAATTTCATGGTGGTTTCATCTCAACTATAGCTCGAACTTTTGTCTCATCCATTTTAATTCCCTCCTTATTAATAATTAAACCTAAATATTTCAATTCATCACAACCAAATTCGCTTTTGTCTTTGTTTAGGGTTAACCCTGCGTCTTTTAATAATCGAAAAATTTCCCTTTTATGTTCAATATGTTGAGTGAACGATGGAGACGATATGATAACGTCCTCCATATACACATTCACAAACTTCCCTATCAGTGGTTTTAGAATGATATCTATTGCCTTCTGAAAATTGGAGCCGCCCCTGATAAGCCAAATGGCACACGCCGAAATGCTTAGGTGTCATTCTTCGTGACGAAAGCGGTCTTAGCTATATCACTGGGGTTTACTGCCAGTTGAAAGTACCCTGATCTGAGGTCTAAAGCCGACATCATCGTTGTATGGGGTATATTCATTATTAAATCATCTGTTAAGGGTAAGGGATAACGGGGATACTTTGTAATAGCATTAAGTTTCCGAGAGTCGACAGCAAAACTATACACTTCCGGATTTTCCGGCGGTAACACTTTATTTTTTCTACATAATACAACTGGTGACGTGTACGGGGATTGAATTGGAATTATGATTCCCTCTTTCAACATTTTGTCTACATGATAATTAAGTATCGCTTGTTTTACCCTGTCGAAACGATACGGACGAGAAACAACAGGTGGCTTATCTACCGTGTCGATTTCATGATATAAAACATGTGTAAGCCCCGGTTTATCTGAAAATAATCCTTTAAAACTATTAAACAAATCCTGCAACTCCTGTTTCTGTTTTCCTCCAACCTTGTATTAGAAATATCTATTTCTATTTTTCCTTCCTCAATCGTTTTAACCACCGTATCTCCGATCAAAAAGTCCAAAATAATCTTCGATCCACTTATAAAATCCACCCCGAGAATACATAAATATTCCAAATCTGCCAACACATGAAACAACCAAGTTTTTTCAAACTCCTTAATTCGAACATTCAATTCCGCAATTCCTATATTCTGACATCTAGCTTCTTGTGCCGTGATCACCTGAGCAGGTGATTTTTTTTACTTGTTTATAAAAAAAATATTTTAATTATATCTCCTCCGATATAAATGACTTCTCCGCGCCAGTGTCCCATAACGCTTTTGTAAATGTATCATTTAACAAAATAGGAAAATATGGAAGTTCCACAGTAGACATGCATATTGCAGAAAGTTTAATCGGTACCTCATCTACCGCCTGAGTCGGATCACTTTGAACATCTCTAACTTTCAAAACATTCGATCGTCCCCTTTGCCTCCTATCGCCTCGTCTAAAATTCTCACTCGAACCTCTATTTCTGCGGTCCCCTCTACTAAAATCGTCTTTTTGACCTCTATTTCTAAATTGGTGTCCTCTATCGTTAAATCTTCGATCATCCTTCTGAAACCTATTCCTGCTGTCGAACAACTGATTTCCTTGACGGCCATTCTCGTTATTACTCGAATAATCATTTCTGCCATTACACGGTGTACGCACCACTTCAGAATTTCTCTAATTTCTTCAACTATCATCAGCATTAGACATCCTACGCAATTCTAACCTCGTCTTTCCACATTATCAGTATTCCCCGAAACCCACATTGCTTTGCATGAATATCTTTCCTCAAATTTAGATAAGACCTCAAACAGTTGGACCGCGGTTTGTGGATTTCGAACCTCCACATAATTTTGGACTTGTGGTTCAAGTCTAACGAAAATATGATCTACGAGTGCTTCCTCTGACATCTTCAGTTTTAGTTTTTTATTCAGTTTTAATAAATCGTAACCAAAATCCGTTGGCTCCTTGTCCCGTCTCTGCTGATAAGCATAAAATTTAATATCTAAACCTTTCTTATTGCGTATGGCAGAGAATGCTTTTGACAGCACTGCTTTTAACTGTGCAAAGTCCGTGTCGGTATTCTGCACTAACGCTGATCCAAATATCTGATACCAATCTTCGGCCCTCCCCAGGAGATGACTTTGCAAATAAGCACATGACAAATCACTGGGTATCTCAAGTAATCTTATTTGATTGTCAATACCCTCCAAAAATTCCTGAACGTTTTCGGACCCGGAAAAGTACACTTCTGGTAAAACATTAAATCCGCTCGCGCTTCTTACCTCGGGGTCATACAAATTAAATCTCGGTGGACATCCCCTCGGGTGCCCTTCTCCCTGATTATACACGTGAGCTACAGGTATAGGAATAACGGAAGAACTAGAAGCAGACATGATCTTAATATGACTGTTGGCGAGCTTGGCTTTGTTGAAATCGCCAAGATGTCAAAACAATTACTGGAAAAGCCTCGCTAGAGGCAGTCCACTTATTGTTGTGCAGAAGAGAGGGTCGCTTTTTTCTTCGTAAACAGCGGGGTCAACGTCCTCCAAAATAAACAATGGATTGGAAACGCATCTTAGTCGTCCTTGAATTTTCGTTTTCGTGCACCCCTCTCCTCCCGCCACATTTTTTGGTCCCATCGTAGCCGGAGAAAGCTAGTAGTTAAATAATTTAGAACTAGTATTTGAATATGTCCTCGATTAAAGCACTGAATCGTAAAATGGGCAATATACTCGTCCAACTTACAAAACTATCGTCGAAACCGTTAGAGAATCTAATGGAATTGGAACTTCGCACAGTATTGGACACTACTGGAAATTAAAAAGAAATTTGAAAGCATCAAGCAGGCGTATTTCGAAATTGATAACGATAAGGAATTTAAGGATGTGGAGAGCCCCTATTAAACAAAACAGATGAAGGTATTCAAGAATTCCAGGTTAGTGGAAAATTGCTACTTTTTAAATTTACTGAAGCTAATAAATTTAAAGAAGACACTAATTGTTCAGAGAATGCAAATAATGTTCGATTTCCTGAAATTCCGTTACCACAATTCAAGGGACAATTTAGTAACTGGAGTTCTTTTAAAAAAATCAATTTCATAATTTAATACAAAATAATCCTAAAAATTGTTTTATTTAAATGCTTCGCTTAAAGGTGCTGCAAAGCAAGTGCAATCACCGAATAATACTTATGATTCCTTGTTTAAAGCTCTTACTCTTCGCAATGAAAATACTAAACTCATAGTTGATAGCCATATCCAAAGCATAATAAATTATAAACTATTAGTAAAAGAAAACCCTGTCGAACTTCGTCTGTTAATAGATACATTGCAGAGGAATATTCGCTCTTTAGAGGCATTAAAATTTGAACGTTGATATTTTGTTGATACTAAAACGTGAAATCCCCGCTACACGATTCGTTATTTCTTATTGCAGGGCTGACATCTACCCGATGTCTGGTTTTGGTGTAACTATTCTAAAAAATACAGAATAGACTAGGATGTGACACACAAAGCCTTTAATCGCACAAGCACAAAACACAACATTACATAGCGAAGTTTTTGTACATCTATAGAAAGAACAGAGCACAAATGTTATTGCGTCATTAGATTGACGCTGATTGGTTGGAGAGGTGATGCCATTTGCTACATCCTTCCCCCTTTTTGATAAGCTGGATAGCTTAGTCAAAAACATCAGTTAAAGTCAAACAAGTTCAATTTGTCGGGTTTCTTCACTGGACGACCACATCTGGTCACATGAGGTTGCTCAGTAGCTTTCAAAGTATCAGGATTTGGACAGTTCATGGACGAATAAATCTGCTGAACCTTTTGGAGAGGTGGATTTGTTATATGATTCCCACTCACCTCAAGCGGAAACACATGTTGAATTGGACAAATTAAAGTACAAGATTGAGTCTTTAGTTTAACAGTTCTCACCAGTCCATCCTTCCCTGGAATCAATTTTATTACACGAGCTAAAGGCCATTGAAAACGTTTTTTCCACTTGTCCCCGATCAGAACAATATCACCCATTTGAATGTTCGACGACTGAGGATGTTTTTTTTTTGTCGTTGAATCAATTGACCAAGGTATTCATTTCTGAATCTCCTTTTTAGGTCCTCAATTACTTTGGCTCTAAATCTCAATCTTTTCCGGAAGTGATTAGCATCCCGGAAATCTAAATCTTTAGCATCGGCAGTTGGTATTTCAAACAGGAACCTTGCGGGCGTAATTGGAGTTAGATCCTGCATATCTTCAGTCAGATATGTCAATGGACGTGAATGGACAATTTTTTCACATTCGCATAAAATAGTTAGCAATTCTTCATACGTAAATATGGCTTTCTCTAAGGTTCTCCTGAGAAGCTCTTTCACCGTTCTCACGAGACTCTCCCAAAAGCCTCCCCACCAGGCAGCAGTGGGAGGTATAAATTTCCATGTTATACGTTGTATCTCTGCATATCGAGATACTTCGTTCCAATAGATATCAATTAATTCGTTGTAGGCACCTCTGAAATTTGTGCCATTGTCAGAATATATTATTCGAAGTCTTTCTCGTCTGGCCACAAAACGACCAAAAGACAATAGGAAGGCATCAGTTGAAAGAGAGGAAATTAATTCGAGTTGCAACGCACGATAGATGGCACAGGTATAGAGGACAATCCAAACCTTATCACCCCGTTTGACGTACAGGGGCCCAGCCAAATCTGCACCTACCACTTCAAACACTACAGCATCTTTTACTCTGTCAGATGGTAGAGAAATAGGATCAGTCATTGGAGATTTACTTTTAAATTTTCGACATTTAACACAGGCATTCCATATCTTTCGAACAGTTCTTCTACCACCTATTATCCAATATTTCTCACGTATTATGCTTAAAAGCAACTGCGTCCCTCTATGACAGTGTTTCTCAAACTGTGGGGCGCGCCCCCCTAAAAGGGCGTGATAACCTTACTAGGGGGGAGTGAGTATATCGAAAAGTCGAAAATAAAAGATAATTTTTAAAAAAAATTATTGATTTACTGAGAAAGGAAACAAAACAAAATACATTTTGAAGTAATAAAAAATAAAATAAGCATTTACATTGATATAAAAAACACTTATAAATGTATCAGTGCTGCAGAATGTGTTTCATAATTAATTTAACAGCACTAAGTTAAGAAAAAGTTTAATATAATTACCAGTGACCCTATAAACATGTCATAAAATTATATACTTATCTTGATAATTTGTACGGTTTATAATTAAAGTCGTATTGTAGCTTTACGTCAAAGTATACTATTATTGAATTCAATATATTATTATTGTAAGAAGGGGGGAGCGATGAAAATTATGACTGAAAATGGGGTCGCAAGTATAGAAAGTTTGAGAAGCACTGCTGTATGATGATTCTTTAAATGAAAATGCTCTACAAGTTTTTGCGTAAATATACAATTGTTGGGCAGTAAGATTGGCGAAAGAAAGTTAGGTGCATCTATGCGTTCAGTGATTCGCGTTTTCACACGAATGATGTTGTTATCATCTCTGAATACACTCAAGTTTGAAATTAACTTTTCATCTGTGCAGCTCTGACCAGCTGGATCTCAGCGCTCTCTAACTCATCTGAAGATAATTGTCATTTCTTTCTGTCACTGATTCTGCTTCTAACATTATTAATAAATCTAAGAACACATGCAACTAATCTTAAGATTGAATGAAATTTTGAAAACTTCCTAGCATACCATGGCAACATTTCTTTCGACAGATTTAAATTGCACTGTCTAAACTTTTTTCTTTCCAATGAAATTTCGGAAATATCATAAGGCAACTTGGTTATGGGCCAAGTATCTGGTGATTCTACCAACCACAATGGACCTTCCCACCAATGTGACAACTAAATGACTAGGTGAGCATCCTCGAGAAATTAAATCGGCTGGATTAATTTTCCCAGGTACATGACGCCATTTACTATTAGAAAAGATATTTTTAATTTCTTTAATCCTATTCGCAACGATAACAGACTAACCTCCCTTTTCCCTCAACCAATACAATGCCACCATTGAATCACTCCAAAACACAGTTTCCATTTCAGTGATGTTAAGAGATTCCTGTACTGAATGTGCCAACCTTGCACTAATGCAACACGCCATAAGCTCTAATCTGAGAATTGTTACTGCTTTAATGGAGCTACTCTCGCCTTTGCCCTAACAAGGGCAACTTTCACACCCTGGGAAGTGTTTGATCTAAAAAATATACAAGTAGCATAGGCCTCTTTACATGCATCAACAAAAACATGCATTTGTGTGCTATCATTAGTTTCAAAATAACAAGGAATTTCCACATCTCAAAGTATCTTGATTTCAATCCACCATTTAAAAAAGGGTTTCACTATCTCATCTGGCAAAGATGAGTCGCATGATAATTTTAATTTCCATGTGTTTTGCAACAATATTTTGAGTGTTAGAGTCACAGAACACAACATACCTATTGGATCAAAAAAATTTTGAACAGTTGCTAAAATAAGTCTTTTAGTTATTTTAGTTTCACCTGATAAACTTTCAAAATCAATTTTACACTTTAGAGTGTCCTTATCAAGAGCCCAAATTATCGCTAATAATTTCCTTGTACCTGTACTTTTGGATATGCGCTTACTTTTTACATTACTTTCCAAATTACGTAAATTAAAACACCCACGTGACAAAATTTCCTTAGACCTTAAAAGAAATTCTTCTTGTTGAGCAAAACTATTCACCCCGGTAACGCAATTATCTACATAAAACGAAAATTTAAACTTAAAGCCTAGTTGGGTATCATCTGCAAGCACGTTTTCCAGCAAGTGCGCAAGCACTGTAGCTAACAAGAAGTGTCTAGAAGATACGCCAAAAACCACTTGACAGTGACGGTACACAAATTCCTCACCCTCGTCAGGGTAAAAGAATCTTTAAAAATCTGTATGCTTTGGGGTATATCCCAGCTGAAGGAATTCTTTCTCAATATCGGCAGAAAGGCCAATCGGATACCTATGAAACCTGTCTAAAATATCTGGTATATGCTCAATTAAATTTGGATCTTTATACAATAAGTCATTTAGTGAACTCTGACCAGTTGCACGAGCCGACGCGTCAAAAACTGGTCGTATTTTAGTAGTAATGTTATCGTCTTTCACAATTGGTCGATGCGGCGAAAAATATGAATTTTCACCCTTCTCTTCAATTTTTTCTATAATTTCTGATTCTTCCCATTTTTTAAATACAACTTTATAATCATCTAGAATCCCATTTCTTTGTGCGCGTTCTCACATATTTTATGCCCCTTCCATGTCAGATCTTTGTTGGAAGACAAATCTATTGCTTCCGATTTAAAGGGCAAGCAAACCGGGCAATTCTACCGTCCGTAGAATTTTCATACTAGTTTAAATTCTTCAATCACCTTTAAATGTTAATTTTTTTATTTAACTTTTGAATTGGGTCAAAAATTCCAATGCTTTCGAGATTCCACAATTCATTAACAGGCAAATCTTTAACCAATACAGAAATAACATTTAAAACAGTATCACGCCCTTCATTACATTTTTCAAATGCTCCCTGCTTTCCAGTCAAAGCATAACCCAAACGAGTTTTTAATAAAAACAAACCCGATTTTGCAATTCAATACAACCATCCATAAATAACAAGCCAGCTACATTCGCACCAATCAAAATATCTATTTTGCTATCTTCATTTTCAAGATCAGACAAAACAATCCCCCTGCTATTCAATTCATTATCTCAACAGGTGTTTCCTACACTCCTCACTTAACTGTAACTGAGTGCGCCAGACTTTCCACTCCTCACTTAACTGTAACTGAGTGCGCCAGACTTTCCACTCCTCACTTAACTGTAACTGAGTGCGCGAGACTTTCCCGCTTTCCTACCCCAACGGAAGCTTTTTGGAACCCCGTACCGGGACATTCTGTAAACTGAAACGCAACGGAAAGACGCAAGGTCTTGTCCGCATCTATCCGCAGCACCTTCAAAGGTGTAATTTTCATTTAACCGCATTATCACCTTTTAGTGTAAACTTTAACTGTAAATATTTATTTTCTTGTAATATAAACATAAGTACTATCTCCATCTCTGGCTGTTATTCGAACTCAACCAACGGCATCAATTGGAGGCACCGCCGAGACTCGTCAACGATTCAGAGAAACAAGAGATAAGTACTATTTTATATTTTCATTCAACGTTTGACTTTGGTTTCTCTTACTGATTCCTTCCGTCCATATTTCGGTTTATCAATTAATGGATGCCGAAACGGCT
Organism: Trichonephila clavipes; assembly: GCA_019973935.1. Lineage (NCBI taxonomy): Eukaryota > Metazoa > Arthropoda > Arachnida > Araneae > Nephilidae > Trichonephila > Trichonephila clavipes. Next base: position 114,809 of record BMAU01020679.1, on the reverse strand, counting down.
ACAGTGCTTCGCGGCAGAGCGAAAGCTGCACTTACAAGAACTATAAATTTCATTGATAAAAATGATCAAACTTTTGACAAAAATGATATACGCAACAAGTTAGAGAAACTTGAATTAACTTATACGGAATTTGATAAAGCGGATGCTGCTTTACCTATCGAATCCTCTGAAATGGAAGAATTCGAAACAAAATATTACGAAACCAAAACCAAGCTACAGAATATTTTAGAAAATTTATCTGTGAGAACATATGTATATAATGATAATTCTGATGTCTTTGAAAATGTCTCAAATATGAAATCTAGCAATTTTAAGTTACCAAAAATTAACATTGAGCGTTTTTCTGGTGATTATAAAGATTGGCCTTCATTTAAAGATTTATATGTATCACATTAGTGCATGATAATATGTGTTTATCAAATATACAAAAATTTCAATATCTTAGAGGTTTATTGCTGTCAGAACCAGCAAATATAATTAAGCATATTCCCATTACTGAAACTGCTTATAACGAGGCTTGGGAAAAATTATTAGCTCGTTATGATAAAAAGAAGCAAATCATTTTTTCACTTATTAAAACATTCATGGAACAACCTTCTTTTAACGATACTAACTCTCACAACTTACGTAACATAGCAGATACTTCCGACGAAGTAATTAGAGGTCTTATAAATCTATTGATAGTAAAGCAGAGTCTAGAGATGTATGGTTGATTTACATTTTGTTACAAAAGGTTGATCCTAAACCGCGCCAAGAATGGGCGCAATTCTCAAATAATATTGATTTTCCCACATTTGAAGCATTTATAGAATTTTTAAGTAACAGATGTACATATTTAGAACTATATAATGAAAATGTTACTTATGGAAAACAACCTTATATTAATAAATCGAAATTTAACAATAGTTTAAAATGTTCTTGTTGTAAAATGAATCATCTTGTTTTCAAATGTTCTAAATTTAAAGAAATGTCTGTTAAAGAGCGTAAACATCTTGTTAATAAACAAAAATTATGTATGAACTGTTTATCTGATAGGCACACTGAGTCACATTGTAATTCAACTTTTACTTGCCACTATTGTAAGAAAAAGCATCATTCGCTATTACATGATAATAATTTTAAAAATTACGCAATATCAGCAAATAAATCTCATCGTGCTGAAGGTCAAAACCAGACAGGAAAGGATACTAATCAAAACAAAGAAGTTGCAGTTTCCGTGAACTCTATACAAACATATTTTTCTTTATTACCAACTTTAAGCGTTAACATTAAAAATATTTTGGGGGAGAACTGTCAAGTTCGAGTTATGACGGACAGCGGAAGTGAATCAACATTCATTTCTGAAAAATGTTTAAAACTGCTAGGCCTGAAAAGAAAAAACGCTCGATTTCAAATTAAAGGATTACAAGATTCGAAAATCGCGATGACTAAAGGGTGTGTCGAAATAAATTTAGTATCGTTACATGACCCCAAGGTCAAACTACCAGTTAAAGCATATGTTTTGGAAAAACTAACTGCTCCTTTACCAACGGAAAAAATAAATGAAGCACATTTCTCTCATTTAAAAAATGCCTGCTTAGCGGATCCGAAATTTTTTTGTCCCAAACAATATCGATATGATTCTCGGATCTGACTACTTTTTTTCTATTTTACTTCCTGGGCAAATTACTTGCTCTCAAAGTAATTTAATCGCTCAAAATTCCATTTTTGGTTTCCTAATTTCAGGCAAATTAACTGATTCTTTAAACTCAAATTCAATGCTAAATCTTCACATTAATGGTACAAATATTGACAATCAATTAAAGCAATTTTGGGAATTAGAAGAAATTCCTAACGTAAAAGATAAAATACTAACTTCTGAAGAGCAGTTTGTGGAAACACATTTTCAAAATACTTATGCATGTAATTCCGATGGACGCTTTGTTGTATAAAACTCCCATTTTATAAATCAAATTCAGAATTGGGAGACTCAAAACCCGCAGAAATTTCTCGCTTATTAGCAATAGAGCGGAAATTTAAAAATAACCCAGATTTTGAAAAACAATACAAAGAATTCATGAACGAATACGAATCGCTAGGTCACATGAGCTTAGTAAATTCCAGATCCCATGCTTCCAAAGATCAGAATTTTTTACCGCATCACGCCGTTATCAAGCCATCCAACACTACAACAAAGTTAAGAGTAGTTTTTGACGCATCTCTCTCTCTCTCTCTCTTGCAAAACTACAAATGGTACGTCATTAAATTCTCTGCTAGGAGTAGGTCCCAAATTACAAAGGGATATTTTTGAAATATTGCTTAACTTTAGAATTCCTAGAATTGTATTTACAGCGGACATTGAAAAAATGTACCGTCAAATTTTAGTAGCTGATGAAGATCAGAAATACCAACAAATTCTTTGGAGAAATAACTCTAATGAAAACATTCGCACATACAAGCTAAAAATTGTCACCTATGGTTTAGCCTCAGCTTCCTTTTTGGCCACTAGGTGTATTAAGCAAATCGCTCTCGATGATAAAGATAATCCCAACCTCTCCCGAGTTTTACAGGAAGATATTTATATGGATGATTTACTATCAGGAGCAGATACGCCAAATAACGCAATCTACATTTGCAAGGACATTGCTCATGTTTTGAGTACTCGCGGATTTCATTTAAGAAAATGGAATTCTAATTCCACCGAATTTCTCGCTCAATTTTCAGAACATAGTTCTCATGATACACGAGTTGAATTTTCCAAAGATTCTAACGAAAGTTCCAAAGTATTAGGCTTATTTTGGAATTCATCCAATGACACTTTTGGTTTCCAACCATCGCTTGAACTTATACCACCACTCACAAAGAGACGTATTTTATCTGAATCTTCCAAAATTTTCAATCCTTTAGGACTTCTTTCACCTTGTACAGTATTCATGAAGATTTTTTATCAAAAACTTTGGCTTACAAAAACAGATTGGGATTCTCCCATTCCACAACAATTAACAGAGGATTGGCTTAAGTTTCAAAAGGCCTTTAATGCCATCAACTACCTCACTGTTCCTAGATGGGTCATCTTTACAGCAGACAACACAGTAGAATTGCATGGTTTTGCAGATGCTTCTTCATTAGCTTATGCTGCTGCAATCTACTGTCGGCAGAAACACAACGGCAAAATAAAGGTTCAACTACTTGTATCAAAAACTAAAGTAGCCCCTGTCAAACAAGTTTCCATTCCTCGATTGGAGTTGTGCGGTGCACATTTACTATCCAAGCTATTTAAATCGGTCTTACGGACATTAAAACATTATACCTTTGATGTTTCGCTTGGACGGATTCTAAAATAGTTCTCTCCTGGCTGTCTGGTCACCCTTGCAAATGGAAAACTTTCGTAGCAAATAGAACATCTGAAATTATGGAAGTTCTACCTACAAAGCATTGGAGACATGTGCCTTCTAAGGAAAATCCCGCAGATATTGCATCCCGAGGTATTGATCCTAAATGCTTACCAGATTGCAAGTTATGGTGGCAAGGACCACCCTGGCTAAGGCTAGAAACTTCTAGTTGGCCAAAGGCTGAATCCAGTTGCGATGAGGCTTCGGATGAGGTAAAATCGGAACAAAAATCAGTCTCCATCTTCAATCTGTTTACTCACACATCAAATGATGTAATTCATGGTTTATTCGAACATTACTCTTCACTCACCAAAATAATTCACATTTTTAAACCCGAGTACTTGCAGCCAGTAATCTTTAATATTGTCCTCTTAAAAACGAATGAATTAACTGCTTTAATATTTCATCATTTTAAATTGTCAAAGTCTTAATTTAAAAATTGTTTTTACACGAAAAATTGAACTATTTGGTTCTTTTCCATTGTCAAGATCCAATGATATTTTGACCCCCCCCCCATGATAATGCTAAGTAAGAAGAAGCATTTGTTTTTCCAGTTTTACAACTATGACCCCTTCTTCCCGGCTATTTGTCTTCACCCTTTCACTGAAAGGGATGATCGCATTGAAAGATCGAAAAAGATATATTTAACGCACGTGTTGGAAATCTTCAGACAAGTACTTCAGCCAAAAGCTTTGCAAAAGCCAACACTATACATGAGTCATGTATAAAGTTAAAGAAAAACTTCACTGCATTACCATTTAATATAAGAACTGATTGAAAAAACGTATCACTTACAAAAGGGTGCACTGAGCCAGGAGTGGAGGAACTTTTTCAAGGCATAAGAATATCTACATTAATATGTCTTTCTTCAGCTGACTCCCTTCTCCAAGACTACAACTGATCAGGTTTGCTGTATGTTATGTCCAGATATTTTATTTGCATGCCATGTGTTCCTTATGTATAGTATATACTCACAACAAAACGTGCTGTGCCAATTTACCAAAGTTAAGAATTCATTTTCCAGACAGCAACCACAAAACTTTTTTATATTGAATATTTATTCATTTACAATTAAAAAGAGGGCAGGATTTCCCACTTTTTCAAAGATAATGAGTTTTATGTGGATCATGCGATACAGATAAATTAAGACATAATTCACAACATTTTTTTAGATAGTAAATATTTTTACATAATTTAATACAATAATAAGTATAACAAACTATACATATATCAAACAGACCTTTAGAATTTTGCCCAGTAACATACCACACATTCTTTTTTAAAGATAAAGATTCAAATATTTTATTTAAGTCCATTAAGTAATTGTTCATCAAGGCGCAATACACTATTTACAAACTATTTTCTGATATAACATACAAGATGTCCTCAGCACCATTGAGGGTACAAATACATAAATTATACATCGAAGAATGCACAAGATTAAATTTCAAAACGTTCTTACACTTTTCATTACCTAAGATTTCTTCTTAATGCTGTTTATACAAAATATTCAACAGTTCAGTCTTCTCTCTTGTTTAGAGCTGCTTAAAGACAACAGATAACACTGTGTTCTATGAAGATCATTTTACCAAGATCACACAATATTAAATCAAGGCATCTACTTTTCCAAGCAGAATGGACTTGGTATCAGCAGTATGACTTCCAATGGATGTGAAACTCAACATTAATGAATAAACAAAAGGAAATTGTTGTGATGGGAGATGTAATGCCTTTCACACTTAGGAAAAATTATTTTATAACAAATGCCTATGAGTATTGTTCTTGAAAGCTAAACAATTTTATAAAATGTACATGCATTGAAAAAGATAATTCTTTCAAGTATCTAAAAATGTATAACAGTAAAAATGTATTAATAAATAGTAAAAAGTGATATGTAAAATTATTTGTGCAAATTAAAAAATATATATGCATACATATATAACCCAATACAGCTACACATTTTCACTAATGCAATTAATTTCTCGTTGAAAATAAATGATAAAATCAGAATAAATTACTTTCATAAAAACCCATTAACAAAAAATAAATGTAGCATATAAATATGATGGAATTTTTTTTAAAGAATAGCAAAACCATTAAATAATGTCTCAAGGTTTTTAAATCACACAAAAAATATGTACAACATTTAAAAATGAAATTCATTTGTATGAAACACAGAAAAGTGTTGAAAATGACACAGAAATACTTCTTAAAATTGACTGAAACAACAAAAGTAAATATAATTTTAACTTAACTATCCACTGTTAATTGAAGCTAAGAGATTTAATGCTATAAAATTAAAAGTATATAAAAATTGCAAAAAGCACCATACCAATCTATTTCAAAATGCTTAGAAGATAAACTGAATACTCTATTAATGTTCATTTAACTTCATAATTAGTTTAAATTGTAATTATAAGAACTTTGAAGAAAAAAAAGCTATTAACGATACCAATTTCTGATCAACAGGCATAAAAATATTTTCAAGCAATAACTAAATAAATTAGGAAATTATAATATGTTTATTTTTTCTATTTAATGTGAAAAATTTGCAGTTCTTAAAGTTAGAATTAACACTATTTTGATAAAATAAATCAAATTTCTTACTTATTTAAACACATGTCTTAATTTAAAAAAGTTGGTTTTAAAAATTGCTGAAATGTTGCACCAAATTAAGACAGCTGAAGTTTTGATGAGTAACAGTTGACTTATGAATACATTAAGAGTAACTGAAAATGATAAAACCATATAGAATATTAACACTTAATTTCAAATTAATTAAATAAATTATTTTAATCATTTTTTTAAACTTGCAAACATACAGAAGTCAAACAGTTATTTGTCAAATAAATTTATATCAAAATTGTATCACAATGCTTTAAAAAAAATTTATAACATAAAAAATAAGTACAACATTAAGTAATACCATTAAAATAATCAATACTTTAAAAAACTAATTTAAAAAGCTGTAAATTTAATTTTATTCTGCAAGTTTCTCTTTCACACATTTTTGATAACAGTTAAATTAAGACGAAAATACAATTTAGTATAAAGGAATACATGCTAATATATATTTGACCAAATGGCCATTCATTATCTGCTGCATAGTCCAGCGTCGCAATTTAGTAATCAATACAATATATACATGATTTGAGCATTAAAATGAGTTAAAGAGTTAAATTTTTAAAATAAATATATGATGGAATAATTTCCGGTACAAAAATACTTTGGCATAAAAACCATGCTCCAGTACTATTTTACATTGGCTTTTTGCAGTAAAAGATCTTTCAGTTTTTTATATTCATACTGGCAATGTTCTTCAAAGCTATATAATGAAGAGGAAAAAACAGAACATACATTATATTAACAATATACTACAGTATTAAATAATATAATGCTTTATTTTACAATATGAAAGTAACATCAAAATATTATAATTTTTGATGATACCACCTCTAAATAAGAAGCCAAAAATTAAGTTCTACAGTATAACTGTTGAATTTAAAGTTAGCAACTGATGAATGAAAATGTTGAATGTAAAATAAACATATAAAAAAGGGTAATTAAAACATGAAATCAAGTTTCATTTAAAGATTTCTTTCAGTAAAAAGATTGTTCAATATAAACAAATAGTCCATAGAGGTGATGTTAAGCATTTTGAAATCAGACAATATACGAGGCGTGTTTTTAAAGTAAGTACCGTTTTGACATAAAAAACAACAAGTATTTTTTTTCCAAAAATAATTTATTCACTTGAAAGGCCATACTTTACTCTACTTTTCTACATAATTCCCATTACTATTGAGGCATTTATCGTATCTTGGGACCAGCTTTTGTATGCCATCGTCAAAGAAGATTGTCGCCTGAAGCCTGCACCCAGCGTGAACACAATTTCCGATAATTTAAACGTTCGGACACAATTTCGTAAAGAACACTTCTTGAGAAAGCAGGAAACTTTTCAGCTAAGGACGAAATCGTGAATCGTCTGTTCTCTTTAACTTTACAGTCCAATTTTTGAATCAGTTCATCGGTAATGACTGAAGGTCTCCCACTTCGTTCCTCATCATGAATGTTTGTGCGGCCATCTTTAAAGGCCCTAACCCATTTCCGCACCATTCCATCACTCATGTTTTCACCATACACTTCACTGATTTGGTGATGAATGTCAACTGATTTGAAGCCTTGAGCACAGAGAAACCGTATTACAGCACGCACTTCGCAGTCGGCGGGATTCTCAATAGGTGGAGGCATTTTAAAATCACGCAAACAGATGTAGACTCGATCGGATGGTTCCGTAATGGCGTCTGTGGCTTCCCAACAGATGTAGCTGCATGACGCGCATGCGCTAAACGGCAACCGTTCAGCGCTGCGGTGGCGTAATTTAAAAAAAATGGTACTTACTTTACAAACACGCCTCGTATATATATATATATATATTACATTCCCACAAATCCCATCAAAATAAAAATACCTAAAAAATTTAAATGAACATTAAAACAAATATTTTATTCAATAAATATATTGGGTAATTTTTATTACATTATCTAAAACAGAAATTTCAAATTGTTATATGATTAGATTAACATAACTCTTTAAATGTTACCCTTATCATTCTTGAAATTTCATCTCTTCATGTATATAACAAATTTATAATCGGACTATGTTCTACATGTAATTTAAAATGCAAACCTCTAATTAAATTTTTTCTTCCTTTTTTTTAGTAATACTATTTCAAAAATTTCATTTTAATTCACAATCTATTGAAAATTCATTACTTCATTATAAATGAAGTAAGCTCAAAAGACCAGATTATAACTTTTCATCCATAAACAAAAGAAACTAGCGATATAGATGTACATAAGTAGGCAATCCTAATGGGTATGCACAAATATATTTCTTCCAACGTAAGTAATCTGTTGCTAGCAGACAGAGTGAGGAAGTGAATGTCAAATTTTCTTTTGACAACTTTTAATTCATTCAATTTTGTGTAAAGCTAGACAACTTACAACAATCAGAAATCCACAAAAGGGGTCAGATTTTAGTACAGACATTATGCAAAATTCTAAGGACCAGCTACACGCCATCTTATAAGTCAAAGGAGGCATTCTAGTAGTTCACTTCGAAAGAGATCAGAAAAAAATCCTTCTTATACTATATTAATTTAAATTAATTGAATATATTTTGTATTACATTCCTATACATGTTCTCAAAATTGTCATAATTTTTGAAATAAAGGATATATAAGACAGATAATTATAGTCCCTCCCATCTCCCAAAAAATGATTGTAATGTAAAGTAAAATAAATGTAATGCAATAAAAATGAACAGTATTATGTTTCAATTTCTTATATTATAAACAGAAATTTCTTTTACCTTATTTATTATTAGTATTAGATGATTAATTGCAATGGAAATTTGCATATTGAAGCATTATAATTCCTTTTGGGGCTCTGAACCCTCCAAGGCATGATGCCATCCTTGAATCTTTTTAATAACGCACTTAACTGGAGAAGTTAAAATCTCTAAGAAGTAATAATGAACTATTCCCCAGATCAGATTAATTGGCTTGATTAACCACGATAGTTTAGAAGCCTCAAAAGTATAAACAAGTTGAGGGAGGGCATTTTGTCAAATTATTAAGTATCCTAAACTGCTCTTACGCATTTTTGTGTTGCTGCAGTGTTTTTATGTGCTGTTAACCCTCTAACTGCGCATCCCACTTGCAATATAGATGTAACTAACTTTGCGCAACTCACAATTTCCACGGGTATGCATTTTTTCTAACTATTTAGCAGTGCTGTTCTTTTTTACATTTTTATTCATGTTTTTATGATCTGATTCTACTTTTTTAAAATAAAAACTCTTTTACAAATATTTTTTGCATATTTTAACTCTAAAACGCAGATTTGAAATACGTAATAAAAAAATATGCAAATTTGAACCTACTTTGATAAAATAACTATGCAGTGTGAGGATTAACGTATTGTGTCAATATGAATGTGTGTCTTACAAATTAGAAACACTAATTTACTGTCAATTAACAAAATTGCCCGTGGCATGCTTCTTTTATCCTTTCAGTTAAGACTGCAACAAAATTTATATCCAAGTAATTGATATATTTTTCATATAATATAAAGAACCTTTTAAAGTAAAAAATAACCTAACTGTACCTGAGCTCTTTTTCAGTTTCTTTTACTGACTTTGAAGCATCTGGAGGGGGAAGATTAGTGTCAATGTCTTTAAGGGAATGATGCTCTAAAAGAAGATCCTCCATTTTATTCACCAGACAGTGTATCTCTTTGCTAATGGTCTGAGAGATAGCTGAAATAGAAATTCAGAGATGTACAGAAGAAAATTTATAATACCTTTTACATCATAGGACATAAACTGCTATTGCTCTTACTGGCTTAAATAGACAAAAATATGATTACAACTAAATGGAAATTTTTTTTTGTCACATACTTTTCCTCCCTTTTCCAAATACAGAACAATCAAAACATCATAAGTTCTTAATTCCAGATATTTGGGACAAACCATTAGAAAACTACATGCTACACACTATACATATTACTTACTTTTCTGTTAAAATTATCAGGTTTCTTAATCTGATAATTAACAGAACCTGAAATATGACAATGTTAATTAAAAAAAAACCTTTTTTAGTTAAAAAGTTGTTTTTAAGTTACATTAATTGAAACAATAGCACACCCTGAATGCCATATAACACAACTGAAAATAATCTAACAATTCATAAAAAAAAAAAAAAAAAAAACTGAAAACATATCTTAAAAAAAAAAATAATTCTAAGCAATGAACATATTAAAATATAGCGTACTTGAAATAATCATACAGATTAAATGTAAAATCAAGCTAATTTCATAAATTTGAGAAATAAATATTGCATAACTTTAATTACATTAAATTACAATTTATAAAAGAAATAACACATACTTTTTTAGAAAACTAATTTTACCAATTTATGTGACAATAATAAATTTAATAATCAACTAGACGGCTTAAAAAAAACCTGTTTTTTTTTTCATCAACAGATTGAGTTAATTGTAAGCTAATAAGGCATAAGTATTCTTTAAATAGAAAAATCAAGAAAATTTAAATTCATTTGTCAAATCTTTATATATAAATATCTTCTGTGCCTGTGTATGTGACTAAACTCCTCCTAAACGGCTGGACCGATTTCGATGAAATTTTTTGTGTGGGTTTAAGTGGATTCGAGAATGGTTTAGAATCGCAATTAGGTCTGATATTGCAATTAGTTAAAAAGATATAAATTAAAAACATTCAAAACATACAACTCAACATTCACCTGCATTGTTGTAACAACGTTATTATTATAAAAAAGACGTAAGTTGGCGATGAAAATCGATTTTCAGCCAAACCGGGTCTTTATTGTTGCAAAAATGCAGACGAATCAAGCTTTTGGGAGTTTTTTCAAATAATCTTTATATATATAATTCTTCTGTGTGTGTGTATGTGAATGAACTCCTCCTAAAGGGCAGGACCGATTTCGATGAAATTTTTTGTGGGGTTTCAAGTGGATTCCATAATGCTTTAGATTCACAATTCTGTACAATATCGCAAAAAGTTAAAAAGATATTAAAACCAGTTTTTGATTTGTGTGTATTTTTGTAACCCTGTTATTGTTACAACAATGACAAAAGTTGGCATCGAAAATCAGTTTTCAGCCAAAATGGAATTTCATGACGTTGCTATATGGACTGTATTTATTAACTTTGTTTAAAAAATAAATGTTTTTAACATGTGATTAACTTGAAGTATGTTACTAAAATCTCAATTTCTACAATGTTTTAAATTTTTCTAATTTAAATTCCTAAAGAAAGATAAAACTATTTTTCAAGCAGATTGGTATATATTTTTAGTTCTTGCCAATTTAATTTAAAACAAAATATTGTAAAACTTCAGAAAAATTTTGGAATTAAAAAAAAACTTGCTTTTGTTATACATAAAATATTTTTAAAGATATAATCTTTTATGTCTTGGAGAGCCGCAAAAATACAACAAAGAAAAAAAATAAGTTAAAAAAAATGGAAAAATTGGCAAATGCCATTAATAGTTAATTAAAGAAAAGCTACCCCAGAACACATGAGTTCTAGTGCTTATAGCGCATGTGCGGAAAAACAACTTACGGAGAGTACGTAAGCAGATAAATTTTTTTTCTGTCAGATAAAAAGATGTTTTTTATACTTGAAAAAAACCATACAACGTTGGGCTGAACGGAGGGAAAAAAACCTGTTTGACAAAGAGAAGAAAAAGAAACTTCTGAAAAGGGAATTAAAATGACGTAGATAAAGAAATTACTCACATCGCTTAGTAACACACACAGAAGTACTGGTGTCCGGACAGAAAAGAAAAATTTCCCATAGGGATAAAATTATATCCACGTAAAAAGCCTTTGCAACGCCAAGCTAAGTGGCAAAAAAACAGACCCTCTCGACAGGACAAATATGTGGAAGAAACTTTGAAAAAGAGTATTTTAATGACATTAATATAGAAATCCCACACAAACACTAGGAAGAGCTGACACTTAAAGGGAAGGGGAATCTTCCAAGGCATAAAGCTGTATACCTGAAGAAGTCTGTGCAATGGAAGGTCATCCAGCAAGTTAACTATAAAAACTCAACAACAAAAACCCTGCACAAGTGAGTGAAGATTTATATTAATGTTGCACTATAAAGGTACACTGCTGGACAATTGCTAAGGACGGATCACAAATTGCTATGTAGCATAACATTAAGCGAGACATGAGGCCTAGTACGATAAAATATAGTTGCCACACTGTTCAGACATTAGAATAAAGAATATTTATTGTTCTGGAAAGTACAAAAGCTGTAAAACATCTGAAAGAAAAAAAATGTTCATTTGATCTGCATACGGAGAAATGGAACAATGCATCTAAAAGTCAGCAGGCACCTTAAAGAAAGGTATCAGTACAGGATATGTCCACCGTGGAGTGTGATGCAACATTCCACACGTCGTACCATACTTTGCACAACATTATCCAGCAGCTGTTGAGGCAATTTATCCCATTCCTCTGTGAGTGCACGGATGAGGGTGTTCTTGTTTGTCGGAGGATAGTTTCGACCAGCAACTTGCCTCCCCAAAGCATCCCACACATTTTCAATGGGGTTTAGATCTGGAGAACGCGCTGGCCATACGAGACGTTGAATACCCTCGCTATCTAGACAATCCTGAACAGCGAGTGTTCGATGACATGTTGCGTTGTCGTCCATAAAAACAAATTTATCACCGACAGCACCACGGAAAAGACGAACATGAGGAAGTAGAACTTCATCAATGTATCGTTGGCCCGTCATAGTCCCATTCGCAACCACATGTAGGCGCGTGCGGCCATTGATCATGATGCCGGCCCACACCATGATACTGCATGTCGGATATCGGTCCTTTTCCTGGATATTTTCTGGACGATAAGCAGTACCACTCTCGCGCCAGATCAGTTGGCGTCTACAATCCGATGACAGACTGAACCTACTCTCATCTGAGAATAGTACGCATGCCCAGTCCTGTTCAGTCCAATTGTGATGCTCACGACACCATTGCAAACGGGCAGTACGGTGCTGTCTGGTCAATGGGACACCCACAACAGGTCTGAGTGCGTATAGTCCTCCTCCCCCCCTCAAACGTCTGGCAACAGTTTTTCGGGAGATCTGCTTTCCTGAGGCAGCAAGAAACTGATTTGCCACCTGCTGAGCTGCGGTGCGCCTGTTCCTTTTGCTGATAGGACGATATATCTGTCTTCTGCAGGCGTCCTACTTCTAACACGACCTCCCCGTGCCGTCTACTACACATTCCAGTAGTTTTAAATGACTTCCACAGCCGTGAAACAACGCTGTGAGCGATGTCGAACTCCCTGGCAGCATCTGTTATTTTTCGCCCTTCTTCGATCTTTCCAATAATTCGGCCACGCATAAAATCATCTATGTGATGTCGGGAAGACATGCCAAAAATTTTAAGTTCGTCTATTAAATCTTTCCTGTAAAACTTTGACTTGAAACAACAACTGTCCACACGCGTCAAAACCTTTAAAGCTCTTATGAACGCTATCACGTGATGAACAGACGTGGGGAAAAAATTTGCATACTCATACTTCTTCTTACTAATATCCCGCACTTATTCTAATTTTCCACATTTTGCTTCCTTTCATTTTGTGGTTGCTATGGATGATAGTGTTATCCGTCCTTAGCAATTGTCCAGCAGTGTATATGAGTGCTATTGGAGATGGACATGATAATTCTGAACCTTGGTCAAGTGACGACACCTGACCTGGCACCTCCCCTCTCCTTACTACCACACCAATGGGAGGACACTGAGGTTGGACAAATTTAACGAGCATTGACCCCTGCAAAAACCGAGCACATTGCAATTCCAGGCTTTTGTATAATTGTATTTAAAACATTGCATTTTAATAGTGACATACTTATTCAATTATCTTCCCTTTTTATACTTGAGCAAAAATGTGTTGATTTTCCTATTAAAATATTTCAGACACTCAACCATTAAGATTTATTTTTAACCTTGTGCTATTTTCCCCTTCATAACTGGGAAAACTTTATTTTGTGTAGCTGTGATAAAAATTGCTAATTATTAAGGGGAAGCCTATTTCTTAAAACTGCACACAAATTTAATGACACATCAATTTCTGAGTATAGATTCCAAATAAAAGAAATTTTAGCTATTGCATTAAGATCATTAGAGTATACTTAATTCAGTACTTCTTGAAGATCAGCTGCACTTAAGAATTTTTACAAAAACACTTACTGCAATAGAAAAGAGTTTTTTAAAAAATTCAATTAGCAATTACATTAATTATACATTATAGATTTATCTGTTTACAAGTAATATGAAAACCTTTTAAGATTTCTTAAGCAATTTTTTGTAGACTATTACTACTTAAATCTTTGATAAGAAATATGAAAAACAGATAGAAGAGGGGGGAGGGGGAATGATTTGAAGATGAAAAATGGATAGCCTTTTAATAACATTTTTAAAAGCAGAAATACTTTTATAAAAAAAAATTTAAGGGTGGGTCAAAACAAATATTAAGTACTGGAAATAGTGTAAGAAATCCTATATCTGTAAACAACAATATGCTTAAAAATGTAACAATTGTACAATAGAATATAAATATATACATAACTACATCACAACGGATTTTAAAAATGATTATAACATACACTGATTAATTAACTTACCTGACGAGACATTTAATTATTTTTTTCGTATGAAAATAAAATTAAAAAATATATAGATCATATTTTTAAAAATTAATACAAATCTTTTGATTTAAGTAAAAGGTAATGAAGCATATATTTTTAGCTTTAACTAACTGCAATAAAATAGAAAAATAAATGCAAAACATTTGAAAATATGCAAAAAATAACTGGTTACTTTTCTTTTCCCAAATGTTGACCACAATGACATAACAGGCGACCCATGTCTTTATATCTTTAGCAGAATTGATCAAATAATTTTTAAGTTGCTGAAGAAAATATCTGAAAAATAAGCATATAAATTAAATGAATACTTTTCCAGACAACATACAGATAAAATAAAATTATGGGGACATCTGAATGATTTTTATCAATGTGAGATGAGTTTAAATTGAACTTCATGAACAGCAACTATTAGACAAGAAATAGATATATAGTAAACCTTTGTTGATCTGGATTGTAATTTAAAAAATTCATCAAGAATAAATGCAAATAAAATTAAGACCAACATGTTTTTTTAAAGCAGTTTTTTATTCTTAAACCAATTATATATATGCAAGTAATGTATTGATATAAATTCTCTTCTGCAATTATTTACCATTTCGCCTTTTCTTATTTCAAAATACCTTTTTTTCCCCTTTTACAGAGTATTTAGCCATGTACCTAGGCTCATATTGTTCAATCTTAAAAGCAAAGAGCTTCACTTAGGATTAAGGAGGTTCTACTGCATATAGATATCCAACAAAAGATAATGGTATATTATATCACTACTCCTTTTAATATCACCCAATTCCGCTAAATATGAAGAATAATGAAATTCTTTCTTACTTGCCACTCAATGTACTCCCACCACAAAGATTTAGTAATATTAAGATCTGGTGGCTGAGGACACTAAAACAATTGCTAATTCATTCAGACATGAAAATTTACATATCTACTAATTTACCAAAAAGTATGATATATTTTTACTTCAGCAGAAAAAAGAAATAACTTGTAATACAATATGCTTGTTATTATATTTAAATTTTACAAAAAAAAAAGTTTTCATGACAAAAAATTTAAGATTCTTTTTCTTCCATTTTGAAAGATAACACAATAAACATATGGAGTACCTAAATGGTAAGATTAGAATTATGGACTAGAATAATGTTTATCACTTTTTTCCCCGTACAAAACTAAAAATAAAATATACTTACACGATAATTTTAGGTTTCATGCACATCATTGTTAGCAAAAACGCACCAGACTTCGAAATTGGTATACTTTCAAAAGGGTTGCATTTCTGAAATAAACAATATTGCAAAAGTTGTTTAAAACAGCAATTGCAAACTAGTACCCGAGAAAAATTTTGATGGTCAACAGAAACATTTAGACACTTTCATTTATAATATATTCTAATTACTGTATTCTAAATAGCAATTTTCACTTTTTCAATATATTGCACTAAATTTGCAAAATGTGAGGAAACTAAGATAGTAGTACTACATATAGTGAAACTAATTATAATAGTATAATTATAATAGCAATATGTGTATAGTACTGAATTGTGAATCAGAGCTTTGTATTCACAACATGCTCTGTTAAAAGAATTAATAAATTTAAGGCAAACTTTAAAAAAAAATATTACTAATTTAAAGGGGTGGTGATATCAATTTTATGTTAACGATTTGAAACACAATCGCTTGGGGGTGGGGGACACACAAAGGAACATATAATTTTTTTTTCACATGAAGTTTTATTAATTGTATTTCTAAGCTTATGCTTAAAAAAAATAATAAACTTTGATCCATCAATCTTAAAGATATTTTTACACGATGTTTTAAAAACTAACCTCCAATTAACCGAATATAAGAACTCTTCTGTCAGCATGTCAACCAATTAATGAAAATAATTTACAAGTCTTCAAATTTTTATTACATATTTAATACTATGAGAACTGTGAATATATATACTCCTTTAACAAAAGTACATTAAAAAGGAAGGAGAAAAATATCTCATTTTACCTTCTCAATATCATCCCAATTATCAATGCTATTGAGAATACTATTCAAGATGTTCTTTGTCACTGTAAAGGTAATACTGGATAGTAAATCTTTCAACATAGCATGAGATCGCATAAGCAGTAAAGATCCAGCCAATAAAGATTGTATTTCTTTTGTATCCTAATGCAATAAAAAGCAATGGATGAGAAAACAAATAATAAACTTCAATAAAAGAATTACCGTATTTTCCTGTAAATAATCCGCAGTGGCATATTATCCGCAAAGCCTTTTTTCGAGTAAAAAAATGTATAATCCGCAGCGGCGTATAATCTGCGGCAGTTTTTAGGCCGAATAATCCAAAAGATAAACTGCCGATAATGAGTGTCATATAAGACAAAAAATATACAATATAATTGAAAATAGAAGTAAGAAATTGTACAGGAAAAAAATTTGTTATGAAACGTCTTTTTAAATATGTATGATAATATTTTTTACAATAATCTCAATAAAACAAAAAAATTCTTTGCTACTGCCATCTATGTTTTGAGTTGTTAAACAAAACATTCCATGCGGAATTTTTTTTAACTTAGCAAGTTAAGAGCAAAAAAATTAAAAACGAGACTGCTTTCCCACTGTCTTCCTTTTAAAATCGATTTATTTATTCCTTCCTCTAATTCTGGCCAGTGAGTTTACCACGATGATCGGCACTTTAACGTCGATCACAATTTTCGAAGTGTGTCTTGTTTTTTCTCCACAAACGAATATTCAATTCGTCAACGTTGAAAAACCTTGCAGCTTCCCGATTTTGGAAGCCTTCTCTATAACTTTTAACTTGAAGTTTGCAGTGTAGCTTAACTCTTTCGCTTCAACTTGATGAAAACTTTCAAAGGACGTAATAGCTCTAGTAAAGAGAAAATTGGAAATGACGTCAGCGACCCGTAACTGTTTTTTCCTTCCGAGGAGTCGAATTCGTTTTTGAATGTAATTGGACAAAAACTAGTTAAAGCTGAAATACGTCATGAAAGCGCCATCTATTATTTATTTTATAAAACATAAACAGCATTGCTTTCAAAACTTTATTGTTCGCTTTTCTGACGGAGAATGTTTTTTTCTCAGATAATTCGCGGCGGCATATAATACGCACAAGGAAATTTGGAACTTTTTTAACACAAAATCCGCGGATTATATACAGGAAAATACGGTACTTTCAATTCAATAATACATAAGATTTAAATAAAATAAGAAATTCTTTTAACATATATTAAGGTAAAAAGTACACTTTTTTTTAAAGTAGAGCGTTAAAAACTGCAACCTTAAAACCTGTAATATTTTAAAATGTAATAAACATATAAGAAATAAATATTTATAGTTTGTAAATAATCAGCAAGGATTTTTTGGTTGAAATAAATTCATAGAAATGTTACTTAGTTTTGAAAAAGACTTATTGCTGAAATATTACATTTCATTAAAATCCACATTGCTAAAATTTAAACGTAAACAAATACAGATGTCTGGCTTTTTCGTACAAACTACTGAATGAATTTATTTAGATAATTTAAAATCCAAAATTACAAATTGTTAAAAAGATATTAAATTAATTATAATGAGAAAAAAAATGAATGATCACAAAATTCCATCGGTATATCACCTATTGTGCAAAGACTCAAAAAGTTAGTCGGAGAAAGATTTCTACTAAATCTGTACTAAAATCAGGTAAAAAATATTTTTGGAATTTATGGAACAAAAATACCAAACAGCCATTTATAAGCATATGCAAAAAGGAGAGGAGGAGGACACTCCAGCAGTAGTCAGAATGAAACAATTTTTTCCTGCTCTTAATAATATATTTTATATAGTCTATATAAAGTTTTACAGAAACATTTTTCCATTTTTTCAAATTGAAGGACCATTGAAGCTATTTTTATTTCTGTAATTCAATACAAGAACAACCAAAGCAAAAATCATGTACCAATAATATTAAAAGCTAATTTTTTTTTTTTTACATCTTATGCTTTACACAAACAACTCAATGTTTTAAATATTGTTTTTGTTATGGGAAAATCTTTCAAAACTGACATTCCATGAAATTAAAATAATAAATAATTAATTCAAATGACTTCCTGAAAATTACTTGAAATTTGACTTAAATACTTAACTTTGTGATTTCATTTAAATATTTTTCAATGTGGCTGCATATAAATGTTTTTTGTCTAATAATCTTTCAGGAGATTTTATATACATTATTTCTCCTGATGAACTACCATAGTTTGAAATGTTTGCAAAATTAGAAGCTCTTAGTTTAAAATCTCACAGTTAAAAGAATTTAAAATTTCATGCATCCACAATTTACTTTTATTTAACTCAGCACGGGCATCAAATAACTCTCTCCACTAGGAAAGGATGCAAATTCAAACATGAATATATGAATGAGTCACAAAAAGTGGAAGTCACTTTTTTTGTTACTTTGATTCTTTAACTAAACTCAGTGGCACAACAGCCACGAGGGCCAAAGCCTACAGTGCCCATATCAGTTTACATGACCTTAGGTGCTTGGAACATGTGCAGATGTTTCGGTAGGAAAACCCCAATGTTCAGTTCTAACGCAAGTTTGGTACTCATTTATCGACCTACTGAAGGGATAAAAGGCCGAGTCGATCTTGCCCAACCCGGAATTCGAACTCCAGACTTGCGGCGTGGAAGTTCATTACACTACCAATCAGCCACTGGGCTTCAATTCAAGTCCTATCCTTTTTAAATCAATTGGTGAGGGCTGTGAGAATTTTTTTCATTACAATCAGAATTTGATTCTTAATATTTGATCAAATTAGCTGCAGAGGAGAGGAAAAAAGTTTGGTTTAGTCATAACGAGTTTTTAAATCATGCAGTGCCTTGAATAATGAAAATGAAGAAGAAGGTTATTAATAATTTTTAATTAAAAAATTTTGTGATATAACATCAAATAGAATTATTTTAATAAAATGATGAAATACAATAATTTTTTTTCAATCAGGACTTCAGCACAGTGTGACATTTTGTTGCAGCTAAATATATGATGTTAACTATATTTAAATTCTTCAAAACTAAACTCTCTGACTCATTATAAGACAAGTGTTAATAAAGACAGCCTGAGCAACAATAAATAACAATATACTCAATATATTTAAAAAACTTTATTATAGTTAATACATTTTAAAAACCCAAGAATAAAAATCAATAACTCCAATTTATCACTTTATGTTGTGTTTATTATCAGTATATATAGGAAGTAATTTATTTTTAAAAACTATATTTATTCAAATCTAAACCACCCTCCAAATTCTCAAAAAGTTTTTATGAAAAATTAAAAAAAGCGTAAAATGGTTTATCAACATTCAATTTTACAAAATTGAAATGAATTTAAAATGAGAACTAATAAGAAGTGAAAATAATTAGCTATTTTTGAGTAATTTATCTAATTACCCCCATCGAACTAACTTTTTTCCCTTCGAATCGAAGCCACACAAGGTTTTTAATAGCATTAACATTAGGAAAAAAATGCAGCTTACTTTGGTATTATACTTACTTACACAGTATTACTTTGAATTTATATATGTTGATCACATTTACAAATTCGTGAATAAAAAAATCCACACTATTAAAATTTGTAGGTAAATGTATCTATCAATGTATGTAAGGCTATATTCTTACATGGACGTGAGTAATATCAGTCCCCTCTGCAGGGCACCCAACCCATTGAGAACATCCTAGCGACCGTAGTGAGCTCCAGAAAATGGGAGAACTGGAAAGGAGCATAGCTCTGGACCAGTTCTCCCATTTTTTTGGGTTGCTCTAGACGCCAAGGTCCGAAGCTTATCGTGAAGCTGGGTGCACAAGAGTTGTCTCGCCACTCCAATCATGGCGTGGAAAATTTAAAGAATGAAATGTAAGAAAATTTAAAAATGAGACTCTGGAAGAAAATTTAAAAGATGAAAGGATTCACTAAAAATAATTTTTTTTAGTATAGATTAAAGATTTTACTCTTCACGTCAATGTTTGTCCCAGGAGTTTTTCCCCACTCAAGGTTTGGCCACTCATCCATGGTGCCTTGGATCGTCAATCAATGTTGGTTGTGACGCATTTAAATACGCCTTTCAAACGGCTTTTGCAATCATTGCCCCATTTTGCTCTCGCATCTTGTTTGAAACGTATAAAAGCGAGAGTTGCTTTAAACACTTTTCATTCGTCATGGACCCGATTGATGCCTTCCCCAAGCACCTTTCTACCACTGTGGTGCTCGTGACGCTGCCCGATAAACCCGATGCGTTGAAATATGCGGTACGGCAGGGCCAAGTCCGAGCTGGCATCATCTACCAAAAACCCACCGCCAAACGGGTGTTTGTTCTGTTTTGTAAAGACCATTGGCATAAAAAAAGACGTGGTTGGACAATTTCAAACGGGCCGTTATGGAGGCAAAGCATGCCAATGATTTTAGAGCCAGTGACGTGATGTTTGAAAAAATATCGAAATGCCTGTTGAGAAATCCAGATAGACTGCTCAAAAATACCTACAGGAGGATGGTTTACATTTTCAACAACATATTTTTTGCCAAAAAAGTCTTTACCTTTGGCTTGCGAACGGTGAAATCCTGAGAGATTCACTTGATTCAAACGACGCATGTGCCCATGTTGATCTATGAATTGTCAGCCTCCAGTCTCAAGTGCCGATCCCAACCCAATGTGATTGGGAGAATGTTTAAGCCCCATGACCAAATGCTCTACAATCGAACCATCTTGGAGCCCCACACGGCGTATCCGATCCCGGCTGGAAGAAACTACATTGTGTTGACGGTTCAAAAAAACCGCCTTTGGTTTGGACATTATCCTCGAATCCCTTTTCTTCCAGCTCATTCACAAGGGAATTTACGTGGGAGATTTCCGGAAAATGAAAAAGTTTGATGAAACTCTTTACAAGCTCTCTCCAGCTACCCCAGTACCGGCCGAAAAACGACCTTTGGAAGAAAAATCTCTACCCAAGAAACGAGTGCGCATCATTCCCGCCATGAGACGTGTCTTCAGACGACCTGAGCTACCGAGGGCACCTGTGCAGATTCCACATGTCCTAGAACCTATGCAGATTCCACTTGTCCCACAATTACCTGTGCAGATTCTAGTCTCCCATGTCTCAGAGCCACCTGTGCAGATTCCACAAGTCCCACAGTCACCTGTGTAGATTCCACTTGTGCATATTCCAGATGTTCCAGAACATGTGTAGATTCCAGTGTCACAAGTCCCACAGCCACATATGCAGATTCTCACAGAACCTATGCAGATTCTGCCAGAGCTCGACATTTTGGACCCTTTGGAGTCGACAGATGCATTCTACCAGCTCATGTCGTTCGTATTTGGACCCCAAGAACTCCAGCTGCTTCACACGGTACCCTCTATTTGTGATGGTGATTTCCTCTCATTCCTGGATGAATTTGAATGGGAGTTGGCTATGGAGCCTATGGACTTGACAATGCCCAGAGTGGACCATTGTGTAAAAAAATCTATCGGATTTAAAGCCATCCAACCCATGGATTTTTCTGTCAATAGTTGCCTGTAGCTCATTGTATGTATTTTTTCAAAAAATAATGAATCTGAAACAAGTCTAATTTTTTTTGTCAGAATGGTTTCAGTACAACACTGGTTGGACCACTGTCGACATCGTACCACTATCGTATTTGGAAATCTGGACGGTTGCCGGATAGAGTCACGTATTACGCGTCAGAGTATCCTTACACCTTCTTTTTTGAACCCAACTTTAGCGCGCACATTCCTCGTTCGTTTGGAAAAACCGTCATTGTGTTTACGAGTCATTTGGATCTGACGTGGGATACAGGAGTCGTCTTAAAGTTTTTTGCGTGGGTCGTTCCCCGTCTCGCTAAGTTTGGGAGGCGTATCAGCTTCAAAATACGGAAGCCTACCCTTTGGATCTCACGCATTGCACGCGACTGGCAGACGTGTACATGACCTAGGTGACGTGGTTGAAAGATTGGGAAATGCATCGAGAAGGGAACCTACCTTGGCGTGTAGTGTGTCCCCAACCTTGGAAACGGGCTTTGGAAACACATGGGGAACGCTCGCATTAGAACGCTTTGGCCCTTGGGATGCCCTCTGACGTCAAGCTCCTGGAGCATATATAAGTCAAGCTGCCCTTCTTTCTCACATAAAGCACCATGCACCCCGTTTATTTTGCTCATGCCAACGTGTTTCATTACCAGGGCAAGCCAGTGCCCATCGAACTCTCCATTGCCACGATTCCTAGCGATGGCAGTTATCACGGTGAATCATGCCGGGTTCATCTCCACACCCCACGAAATGCGATCCACGAACATGAACGTTTTCGTCTAGTACACGCCCCGTTACCCAAGAGTGTACCGTGGAATACCTATCCTTTTGCGTGAGGGTCAAGTTGAGCCAGATGGGTCAAGGAGGCCACATGGTGGTCAATGTAACAGAACAATAAAAATTTTTCTTAGAACTGAGTGCCATGTCCCTGGAGACGCTGCCTGATATCAAA
Source organism: Trichonephila clavipes (assembly GCA_019973935.1). Lineage (NCBI taxonomy): Eukaryota > Metazoa > Arthropoda > Arachnida > Araneae > Nephilidae > Trichonephila > Trichonephila clavipes. Next base: position 91,649 of record BMAU01020679.1, on the reverse strand, counting down.
GCCATTTACGATGGAACCTTTCCCAACTCCTTGCACGAGGACGTTTCGTATTGCACCATCTTACCAATTTGCCAAATACCTGCATCAGTTTAACAAGCTGCAGGCGGAGATGAGCCACAAAGTTTCAATTTTGTAAAAAATTGGACCCGGAAAAAGGGGGATCGAGTCGAGGTGACCCAGTCTCCCTTTTTCCGGGGATCGTTCAGCTAATTTGCGCTCATTTATGCTGAATAATCTTTCCTGGCCAATCGAGTCGACTCGGTTTTTCAAGACTATGCCAACGTTGGAAGGACCAGCCAATAGAAATTGTTTCACGTGACCTCATTAGAGTATAAAAGGCCAGCAACTCGGAATGCTTTTGAATGGCTAAATGTTTTTGTTAAGACTGTCAGTATTTGGAGTTTTATTTCCATCTCAAACTCTGGCACCTTAACAGTAAATGTTTTTTAGCAAAAATCTTCAAGACCGAAAATAGGGGGGCAGTTCCCCCTATTTTTCTGGTCCATTCATACACCAAGATTGGAACCTGTGAATCGCCCCTTCTCACCTAGATGCATCACTGTGAGTCGTCACCAAGAAGGGAGGCTTTCTCACCTGGATGCATCACTGTGAATTGTCACCTAGATTGGAATCAGGTGGTTTGTCCCCCTAGATGCATCAAATTACCCGTGAATCGTCACGTAGATTGGAATGAGGTGGCCCTCTCACCGAAACATTTCATTGCAGCTCCATTTAATTTGACATGTACGGCATTTCATTTGACCCCCATTTCATTGGACCTGTCCAGCATTTCATTGGATCTGTCCAGCATTTCATAGGACCCCGTGTTAAAATTATTTTTGGGAAACCTCTGTTTCATTTGACCTGTCAAGAATTTCATTTGACCCCTGTCTCAATCGTCTATCTGGGATGGAATAAAAAATTTTCTCTCGGCCCTGAAAAATTATTTTGTGTGAAATTTGAAAAATTTTATGCTGTTCATACATGATTGCTCTCAGAGATACTTTATGTTCCATTTAAATCAAGACCCTAAAAACAACGTTGGGGTATAAAAACGGGTGAAAAGGGACACGATTCATACAAAAAGAACCGTTTGAACTTTTCCTTGGGATGGAAACTTTAAATGCATGTTTTGGAGCAGGAGAAAAGTGGACAAGAGTCTTGTAAAAAGAGTCGTTTGAAACGAAAAGGGGGGAACGAAAACACGGTGTTGAGATCGATTCAAATGAGAGGGTTTCAAAGGAGAGGGTGTTCGATTCAAAGGAGAGGGTTTCAAATGAGAGGATTTTCAATTCAAAAAAGATGGTTTTCAATTCAAAAAAGATGGTTTTCAACTCAAATGAGATGGTTTCAAATGAGATGGTTTCATGATTAAATTCAATTGAGAGGGTTTTCATGATTTATTTCAAATTAGATGGTTTTCATGATTAATTTTAAATAAGATGGTTTTCATGATTAATTTAAAGTGAGATGGTTTCAAATGAGACAGTTTTCATGATTAATTTCAAGTGAAATGATTTCAAATGAGATGGTTTTCATGATTAATTTCAAGTGAGAGGGTTTTCATGATTAATTTCAAGTGAGAGGGTTTCAACAAAGGTCGTTTCAACAAAGGTCATTTCAAAAATGGTCGTTTTCCATTTCCAATCATTTTTTGAAAGGGTCAACGGTGCTCGGCTATTTTTTCGACCGACTCTATGGAACCTATGGTAAGTACTGTAAAACGAGAGGTGAAACTTATTTTACAGTTATTGCCATAGGCTAATGGTGTAGTGGTAATAACACCAGGGTCCCCCCAGTATTGTGCCGTTTCCACAACCCCGGGGCCCACCGCATTATCGTGCCGTTTCCACTACACCGAGGCCCACCGCAGTATTGTGCCGTTTCCACAATGAGCGGCATACGCTAATGGTCTATTGGCACCTGGAAAGGCTACGCAAATGGAAGCATGCAATGAGTAATCTCATGTGATCAAACGTCCCACTGGCAGATGGATGTGCAAACTCTTTTGGGGAAAACAACCAAAAGGAGGGATTTACACGAAACGAGCGTAAAGAGAAGGGTAACAAATGAATGATTCAGCAACCCTGAGGGCCTCGTCAACCATGGACGACCCACGGGAGGAGCTATTGAAAGGAAACGGAAATTTCTGTTGTGACAAATCTATACGGAACTTTATCACTAACCTTCTGAGATGTCTTTTTTAGGGAAATATAATTCCCTTCTAAATTTCTGCAGGGTTTCAGGCAAATTGTGCACGATACCTGGAAGGATTGTAAAAAGGATGCCCAAAAGTTGTACGGTTTTGGGACACTTTGCAACCAAGACTGTGAGAGGGTTTTGAGACACACATTGAACGACTGTAAAAACAGATGAGAGGGTTTTGATACATTGAACGGCAAGGATTGTAAAAACAGGTGAGAGGAGAAACACAATGAATGGTAAGGACTGTAAAAAGCAGACTGTACACTCTAAAAAAGGGTTTACAGTTTTGCACACTTTTATTGCAGTAATTACCATAGGTTAATGATAAAATTGTAAATATTGCAGGTACTGAGAAATTTCTGAAATTATTCACTTGAAATTCAAAATTTAGAAGCTACAGAAAATAAATTGTAAATATTCCAGGGTACCGAGACATTTCTAATCACACGAATGTCAAAAATTTAAAAGCCACAGAAAAAGTTCAAAGGCAAAAGACATTTAAAACTATATTTTTAAAAAAAATTGTGTAATAAACCCATACCACACATGGATTTTTCAAGCATATTTACTTTTGTAACGAATCTGAAAGCATTTGAGTCACATTAATCACCATTCTTCTCAGTCCAATATTTTCCAACAACAAATTATCCCTTTCGGTTTTAAACACATTTCTTTCGGTTTTCAGATTTAAGAATATCTCTTTCAGCTTTCCATTCATTTTGTTTTGATTTCAATTCGTTTTTAAATACGTCTCATTCCATCTTCAAATCCGCCACTATTGTTTTCCAATAATTATCCCGTTCCATTTGCACCTTTTCCTTAATTTCTTTAAGTTGCTTCATGACATTCTGTTGCTTAGGGGATAAAACGTACATTTCGTCCTTGGGAATTTGAAGTGAATATCCAGGTGTGAAATATATTTTCTTGTCCCCGTGCAGCGTCAAATACCTTTATTCTTGGCCATTGAAGGGAACTTGACAATGGATAAACTTCCACCCCGTCACTTTAATAGGGACTACCCATTTTAAATGACGCCACATGTCTGGACCACGTTGAGCATGGATATCCCACAGTACCACATTCTTCCGACCATTTTGTTCCACGAGTAACCTTTCTATCCCGTTGGGAAACAGAGTGCATAAAAATGGAATACTGTGTTCATGCATAGGTCGATTGATATGAAAATGGGAGGTATGGTTCCCTTCTTCTACATTTTCTGGGATTCCAGCATCACACATGGCCTTTGGCTGGCTCACGTATACAATGGTGCGAGCCAAGTGAAAAGCATCTCGAATTTTTGCGCATTTCTTGGCGCGTCCCTTGTTTGGAAAATCATAACGAATTTTGTGTTTCCAAATGTCTTTAAACGAGCTCTCTGGCTCACAGGCCAGAATCATGTGTCGGTGTTGTACTTTACCTTCCAATCCATCACACAGACACCAGAAGGGTAAAAGGACAAATTCGTCCCGAATCTTTTCCATCTCCTGACAAAATATGGGAAAGGCGTCGTGTTTCACCATAATGTGAAATCAATCCATGTCTTGAGACAGGTAGCGTTGGAGGATTCCGTGAACGTCCTTTCCCAAACCACTCGCTTCACTAAATTCTAGTCCACGTATCCACATGTCGGGTTTTTCAAACACTGAATCGTAAAATCCCTCATACGTGGGGTCTTTGCTACGATCATACATGGAGTGGAGCAGCGAGATGAAATATTTGCACTCGCACGTGACACCTTCAAAAGATTCGTAAGCTGGGGTGGTCATTCTCTTCGTACGAGCCACAAAGCCTTTCAAGCATTCCAATATATGCTGTACATTCTCACGCTTCATTCTTTGCCCATGAGGCCAAGATTTCAATCCCATGCAAAAAACGCACTCTTTACGATTTTTCAAAAATTGTTCTTGCAAAGCATTTTGGTGATAGTAATGTCTAAAGGTCATGGATTCAAAGCAAACGGGACAACAAACGACAATATCCGAAGATGAATCTATAAGCCTGTAAAGCGTCTTGTTAGACATGCGCTGCTTCACTTGGAACCAAGAAAGAATATAACTCATCAACAATAAACTTGACATACATACATATATATATATATATGTATTAAAAAAAAAAACAACTTTTTTGAGTGTTTTAATCCAACATATCACACCTGTAATTTTTCAGCATGTTTATTTTTGCAGCAAATCGGAAAACATTTGAGTTACATTGATGAGCATTCTTCTCAGTCCACAATTTTCCAACAACAAATTATCCCTTTTGATTTTAAACACATTCATTTCGGCTTTAAAGATATCTCTTTGGCTTAAAGATATCTCTTTTCGGCCTTAAAGATATCTCTTTCAGATTTAAAGATATCTCTTTCAGCTTTCCATTCATTTTCCTTGGATTGAAACTCGTTTTTAAATATATCTCGTTCCGACTTTAAATCCTCTACTATTCTTTTCCAATAATTATCTTGTTCCATTAGCACCTTTTCTTTAAATTGCTTCATGCGCTACTTCACTTGGAACCAAGAAAGAAAATGACTCTACAACACTATGCTTGATATATAAATGATACATACAATTTTTTTTTATTAAAGGGTTATAATTATTATTTTTAATATGATTACTATTATCTTATAACAACATGATGTTGTTTTGATGCAATTGGTATACAAATATTTTTTAACAATGCTTGTTGTCTCGGATCATGAGAAATATATTTTGGTTTTACAATACACATATCCTCCTCCATCCGCTAGGTTGTTTTGGTCCCCACAATTCATTTAAACTAGTCACGATTCTTTTGCCCCGATCGTGTCGCAACGGTTTCAGTTGCAAATACGCCTCCAATTTCCAACCCCCTGGGACAATTCCTGGATGATTCCAAAAAAATTGACTTTGGGCCCAAACGGAAACCATTGTCGTATTATACTTCATTTTTAAACTGGGAAAATTTTTGAATCCACGCAGGATGAAAGCGCGCAGAGCATCGGGGGTCACCACTGCACCCCGCTTAAAATAGGGGAAAATATTTTGTTTGTAAAGGAATCCAGCCTCGGTCCGTAGAAATTCGACATCGGCAAAGCGATCGGATCCATGAAATTTCAATCGAGTTCCCACAGGACAAAGTAAAATGTGATTGTCTACAAAGGAGGGAAAGGTGATGTTGGGAACATATATATAATAATCGTTTTGACTTGTTTTCTAAATTTCAATCATGACTTGATTCAGGGTACCATTTGTAATCCTCGGTAGGGTGTCATTTGGAATGGCACGGGACCTTGTTTTCGAGTAAAGGCTACTCATCAAAAGGTTCACCACTGCTATTTTTCAACAGCTCTCGAACCCAATCCTCTTCCCCCAACAGTTCGTTTAAGCTGGTAAAGATTTTTTTGTCCGGAGAATGTCTCAAAGGCTTCATTTGCAAATAGGAATCCAATTTTCAATGATTTGGATTTCTTCGTTTCATGGTCCAAATTGTTTGAGTGTAGGGCCAAACATAAAGGATGGTGTCGTAATATTTCATGGTCAATTCGGGATAATGAGAGATGATTTCAGGCAGGATAGAGTCACGCATAGCCTCAAAGGGTACAATGCCATCCTCCGTTACATGGAGAGTGATTAAAGGATGGTTCTGTTTGTAAAAAAATCCATCCTCGGTACGTTCAAATTGGACATTGAGAACACCGGGCGCATCGGTAAAAAATGCAAGTGGAAATCCTTGAAATTCCAGATGAGCTCGACAAGGTAAAACAAAATTTTCCACAAAGGTGGGAAATGCTACCTTGGGAACAATGATGTAATACCGTCCGTGTGATTTGTAAATCTCAATCATGATACAATTGAAACTTGCAGGACTAGGCAAAATATTTAAATATACTAAAAAAAATTTTTTTTTACTTGTAGAGGACAGTTTTGACTGTCCTTTTAATTTTCATTTACAAAAATTTCCACACACACAAAAACATTACACACAAATTTTTTTTTGTTTCTTACTCTTTGTTTACAATCGATAATTTTACTGCTATAGATGCAATCTCAGTTTAACCGGACTCTGGATAATTTCAACACTAGGTTGTTTCATCAGATTCCATGGGATATTTGTTTCATCAGATTCCATGGGATATTTGTTTCATCAGATTCCATGGGATATTTGTTTCATCAGATTCCATGGGATATTTGTTTCATCAGACTCCATGGGATATTTGTTTCATCAGATTCCATGGGGATATTTGTTTCATCAGATTCCATGAGATATTTATTTCATCAGATTCGATGGGATATTTGTTTCATCAGATTCCATGGGGATATTTGTTTCATCAGATTCCATGGGGCAAGTTGTTTCATCAAATTTCTAGGGAAAACTGAGAATCAACATGGTTTTATCTGGTTCCTCCATGGGAATGGTGATTTCAATCACGGGTACATTGTGAGGATCAATCGAGTCAAAAATGCATTCTTTGGGGGAGCTTGAATGGGCTCGACAAACCTTTTTCACATCCCCAAGGTGGGGATTACAATACGGGTGTAAAGGTACATCTTCTCCGTCCATCTTGAGTAGAAGGTCTACTAGAGGGAGAGGGTGAAGCGTGCACCATTTGCAATACGGTAGGTCCTTGAATGGGTTTCACATTGGCCACGGGTCGGGGAACATGGGGATCTCGTTCTGGTCACGTAAAATGCAGTTCGTGTTCAAAATGTTTTTGTATATTGGAAGGAATCGTATAAGGAGTGCTCCACGTAGTACTCTTTTCATGGCGCATGACCAGAGAATTCATAGTGTCTTGCTTTCGTCAAAAAGGCTCGGCAATAGTACTCTAACCCAACAATTCGTTTAACCCTCTAACTGGATACCTTCCTCCTGAAAAGTTATTCTGAAAGCGTTTTACTCTTATATTGCTATTCCCTTCAAAAATGCAACAGACTTCAATTCTTTCCCCCTTTTAAAACTTGGGAGGTCGAAAGGTGACAACTTTATGACTTAGTTCGGCGTATTTGATCATTGAGAACCAGGATAGCAATCGTTTACAGCTAGCTGTTAAGTTGCCTTGGGCAATCTTGTATGAATACCGTAGTTCTTTCTACTCTGTCGTTTTCCCCATAGATTCAGTCACAGTAAAATTAAAACAGAATGCAGGGTAAAAAAAACATGAAATAAATGGCGTGTTAAAAATTGAAAAATAGTTACATTTTCTTCAAACAAAATTTATTTTTCTGTCATTTTTTAAAAATTAAAAATATATATATATATATTTGGTATTGCGATTTGAACCAGAAAAAAGCATCTTGTATTCATTTTTGAATATGAGAATAAGAATACGCGCTCACTTTCATGTTTTTAAAAAAAGTTATGAGGTAAAAAGTGTAAAGGCCCTATCTTTTTTTTTAAACAATAAGACATAAATGGGGCATATTTATGAAATAAAACAGATCTTTCTCTATTCAATTATATTTTTAATTTAGAATAACATAAAAAATGATTTCAATACTTTTAATTTATTTAAATTTAAATCATATAAATGATATTTTTATGTTAACTGAATATTTTTCGGAAAAAATCTAAATTTTCATTCCTAGTGCTCTCCTTTTCGAACTCCTTGTATTAAATAAAAATATCTTTCTTACATCGGCATTTATGATGGACATAACACACATTCAGTCAATAATTTTTAATTTTAATGGGGGATATACTTCTTCAAATACGCATGACAGTACTTCTAACCATTTTGTACTCAAGTTAAATTTCTTATCTTTCTGTTTCTTTTATTATAAGGAAAAATGTCACACATCGATAACTACATTTTCACACAATTCAGTCATTACAAATTCTATTGTGAGAAAAATTCTCCCTAATTAATTTTGTCTTTCAAAACAGTACACTTAAAACAATTTTGTTCAGTGAAGTTAACCGACAGTTCCACAATGTATTCATACCAAATTTTAAAAACAAATTTAACACTTAGAAATATATCCAGTATTAAATTTTTCAGTATACACAAATATTTCCTGCTGTAGGGAAGATATAGTATGAGAGAGAGAGATGTGGTGTGCGGTTGTGAAAGAATGTTTTCGTACGTGTAGACTATTTTTGAAAATTTAAATATCACTGAAGCTGATCATATAACTGCAAATGAGCCTTATTTTAATGTGTGCTGGTATCAAAGTAAAACACTTTACAATATTAAACAGCCTATGGAATTTTACTCAATATCAAACTATTCGCAAAATGGCTTACAACTTCTATTCAAACTGTAAAGAAACTGAAATATAAATATATCTTACTACAGTCAGAAATATTCATAATATGTAAATATCCTATTCCTCCACTTATTTCAGTAAATTTTAAAAACTGTAGCTGAATGAAATTTTTTATATTTATAAACGAGGCATAACAGCTCACACACTCGTAAAAGTGTCTTTATCATTTCTAAATATACTACTATAAAACGTATATGGATTGTAAGATCAGTTGTAAAATCCTAAAAGCTTTTAGAGGAGCTAAAAACATGTAATTTTGGATTGATGAAATTTTTAATATAATACACAAATATACATGTTATTAAGCAAATACATTTGAAAAATCAAACTTCCTTCTGAATTAAACGTAATTGAAAGAAAAATGTTTAATTGCAAATGAGTGGAAATACATGTTTATCTAAGGGGTATCCCCAAAGTGAGATAATCCTCAAACTTAAGACTCAAACTCAGAGGCACAACAATCCATGACGGCCAGGAACTATTGTGCCCATCATAATACACTTGACCATTGGACGCTGAGGTGCATGAACAGATGTCCCGATTTGGCGGTCTGTCTGAAGAGAGACCTTCAGTGTTTAAGACCCGAAGCAAGCTTAGTACTCATTTATCGACCCAATGTAGCGGGGATGAAAGGCAGTGTCGACCTTGCGCAGCCTGTTAATAGAACCCGAGACATGTGGTGTGGAAGCACTATACACTACCACTCGATCCAATTCGGTGAAAAATAAAATTTAATGTTAGAATCTTATATAAATCCCTAATGAATGAGTAGTCCAAACTTTTTTTTTCCCTTTAAACTGTTTAGACGGAAATGGTTAATTATGAACATTTCACAAGTTGCATAAATTAAAATTAACCGTTATAGTTTACATAAATTTTTAAGGGTGCAAAAGGTGTATTTCGGCTGCACGAATTAATTTTAAAAGGAATACGGTTACGAAAAAGTAGTACAAATCTATCTAAAGTAGGGTTGGTTACCTTACATATTGTCAAACACAACAATGTATTGGAAGCCAATTCCACAATTCGTTGTTATAAAAATGTATGGAACATTACAAGATTTATTTTTGCATTTGTAATTTATATATTTATAATTTTTCCTGGGAACTTTAAAAGCTCGAGCGGCATCCATCAAAACCGCGGTTCTCTCTCTGTTTTTCCAGATCGCCCCTGACTTAGCCGGCTCTGCCATAGTAAGTGAAAATGCCGGATTTTGTTTGCCAAGATCATTTTATAGCAGACTGCATTTTTCATGTATTTTAGATGGTCGTTTTATTTTTTCTACATCAATATCTTAATGTCTGAATTTACATTCGCATCAATGACCATTATAATTTTTATTAGTATATGAATGTGTCATCACACGATTACATGACTGTTAACATATTATTTTAACCATTTAATTAATATTAAGTATAACATAACGCACACAAATTTTCTGAATTTTAAAATAAATATTTCGAAAACTACTTCAGATATACTCAAAAGTTTTAATTCCTACTCTTTAGCTTCTCAGTTTTGCTTCTATGTAAAACTTTATTGTATATTCCTCGGTTATTTTAGTATATTTTTTGCTATTAGCATGCATTTTTCAACTGAATTGTATGAAATCTTCAAAATATATTAAAAAATACCAAAGAAGCTATATAATAAAATTTGAAATTTATATTATACTCAAAGAGTTGCTAGAACTTATGGTAAAAATTTTTTAACTTTGCGATACATTTTTTTTTCGAAATTTCAAATGGAATTTCTAACATAAAATTTATAGCTTTATAAGGTCGAGATTTCAAAACATATCCAGATTTTAATTACTTATTCAGTTAGCCTTTAAAAAAGATAAATGTTGAGGTATTTTGCATAAATAGATATTTTTGAAGAATAATTCGAATGTTTTTGAATAGCTGGAATTTAAAATTGATTTTTATGTTTATTTATATGCATAAATGTCTACTGTAAATGTTTCCGTATATTTTTGATTACCATTTATTCAAACATTCAAGTTATAAAAAAATGTGGGAAAATCTTCATTCATGTTGTCTTTGATGTAAACTAAAGTTCAAGCACTTAAAATTCAAATATAATTCGGTGTATTTTAACAATATATAACTAGGCACTGTACGTAAACTTCCCTGAACACTTGGGCTTTGAAATCTAAAAAAAAATTAATAGATCTTAATTAGTTTTTTTTGTTATTATTTTTATCAAAGTGTAAGAAAATGTGTTTCAAATTATTTGATGAAGTTTAAATTTATTCATTTTTAGTGGTTGGAAAGTTGAAAAGGTTTCAAATTTTAAAGTGTTTGGTGTTTTATTTTTTTGGGGAGGGGCATCTTATAATGAAATAATCATGTTTCAAAAACTGAAAGCATTGATTAAGATAAGAAAAAGGAAGCGAAAGAATATACTTTAAAAAAGATCATTTGTTTAACTATATAAAATAGCAGATTGCCCTGACACGCCCCAACTTGTTACAGTTTGAAATTAATATGAAACCAAAAGGGAATTGTAACATATTTTACTTATGCGTTGGGACTTTTGAAAACTTTCAAAATACACAAGCTAGCAAACAAACACTTCTTGGGTTCTAAAGAAATTTCCCCCCGATTTTTTACGATTCCTCCAGGGTCAAAACATGGGGTTCCCTGCGAGCCATAAAACTCCTGCTGTGTTGCTTCCTCTGTCCCTCATTATCTTTCAAGATGTTAAACCTTAAAAGGGGGAAAGGATTTCAGAAAAGTGCGGCTAATCCGCTTTTGAAAACGTTACTTGAAGGCAGAAAAATCTGTGCAGTCCATTTTCGAAGCATCTTTACTCTGACGGAATTTTTCGTGCTATCCGGTTAGAGGGTTAAGCTCTCAAAGGTGATTTCTTCGGGACCTCAAAGGGTTCATGGCAAAATATTGACACTTTACTTAGAAAAACTTGAAAAGTTTAAATTATTCATTGTTTTGACAAAACAACCATGTCAGCTTTTGGGAGCGAAACAATATTTTTAGTTCAATCTTATCAATTCAACACTGGGGTCATCAGATTTCATGAGAATACAATTGTTTCGTCAGATTCCATGGGAATAAAATTTTTTCATCAAATTCCATGAGAATACAATTGTTTCCTCAGATTCCATGGGAATACTATTATATTTTTTTAGATTCCATACTATTATTTCAATTCAAAAAAAAATGCGTGAGAATACTATTATTTCAATTCGATTCCATGCTATTATTTCATCAAATTCCATGGGTATTCAATAGAATTGTTTCCTCAGATTCCATACTATTATTTCATCAGTGGGCATCAAATTTCACGAGCAATACAATTGGTGGCCAAGAGATTGTCCTCACGGGGATTCAAAAAATGGGTATTTGACTTTTTCTCGACGCACCTTTTTCACATCTAGTTTAAAACGACGAATCCACTCGGGTATAAACACACTTTTAGCATCACGAGTGTCCACCACGGTCAATGTCGGGCCCTTTTTAAATTTGTCCGTAATCTTTCGCATACCTGTTTGATGAACATATCCATGGGTGAGTGCTTTTAAAAACAAATCTCTCATCACTGCATTTTCAACTTGCAAGATGGAAAAGAATCCTTTGATATCCACTAAGCGGATATTGTGAATAGCCTTTGGATAAGGTCGATGCGAAGGGAACACATGTTTACAAGAAAACACATGGAAGTATTTACGAACGTTTTTAATGTGTAACAACTGGATAAGATCCCAAAGACGAAAGTACAGGTTACCCATCTCCCCAATCAATATTTGGACGGAAGGAGTTGAAGTATTGAGAGCCAACCGGAAGCACATGTTAAAATGTTGAGCTGCGGTTGATCGTAAAGTATTTCATAGTAAAAAAAAATTTTTTTTAGATTATACTGGTACAATGCAAGCTACAAAGAATTTATTAGAGAGCAAACTACAAAGAGTTTATTAGAGAACAATCTATAAAGATGATTTAGGGACGTTTCATCATTTCGTGGACCATTACATCTCGGCCTGGTGTTCTTTTCCAATATAATGCATCACCTCAGGAATGATGTGGTCCAAATACATGTAGGTGGGGAAATCTGTGGCTCCAATCACCAACGTCCATCCGTGGTTGTCTCTTTCCAAATATTCTTTTAACAAATGATACTTTAGAAAATGTTGCAACTCTTCTTGAGCCACTCGCACAATATCACTGCGATCCCAACCATCGCTGTCTTCCAACAAGGAAGGGTAATATTTTAAATTTTTGACGATATCTTGATAGGTAAACGAATGTAAGCTTTCTAAAGTCGGACGAATCTCCACCTGCTTATTGTCAAAAGGACTCGCAAAGAAGATGCGATAAGGAACCCATTGGGATTGATATCACATCCATTCGATGGAAACGAGGTAGTCGCAATTGGGTGTGGTGGTCATGATAATTGAATAGAGAAACTCGATTGAGCAGCTGAAAATGAATCAGCGAGTTTGCTTATAAAGATTGCGTTAAAAAAAAGAATTTTTTTTTGTTATAAAGTATTGTCAAAAAATTTCAATGCTTACATTCCGAGTTTGTAATTTCCATAATGTTGTACAAGATTCGTACTTACATACCTTCCGTTTTTTAATACAGTTCTTGTCGTTTTAATGTCTAGATTGAAACATGTCTTCTATGAGTCGGTCCACTGTATTTGGTATAAAATCCAATACTGGTATACTTTCACTTTCACTTTCAGAATCACTGTCGGAATACAGGTCACTTTCAGATTCCGTGTCGGACATTATTTCTTCCGGTTCAACACCTAGTATATCTCGTAAAATATGCAATGTGAATTAAGATGGACCACATCCAATACTAATTTTATCGCTTTTACATAATTTACCGCGACAATAGGGAAATGTATGTTTACCACTCTCCACCCATTGTTTTAAGCAATGTGAATGAAACGTGTGTTTGCATTGACTCAGTGTGTATTGTTCAAAGTCATCACTGCTGAAACATATGGAACAGTCACTTGAATCCTTGCTTCCGTATGGTAATGTGTGCTCGCTGCTCAGGGAGCTGGAATCATTGCTTTCCGTCATTGTTTAGATATAGCACGGACGTGTCCAACTTATTTGCCAACTGCTTGCGCGTGATAAAATCCACCTTCTTCAAGACGGGAATCTCTTTTGATAGCACTGACATTAATTTGAATTCCCTTTAAAATTTGCTAGTGCCCAGATTGAAGTTAATATAACAAAAAAAATGTTTTTTTTCTTTTTTTTTCTAGATAATATTTTTGATTATTCATTTCCTTGTTCATTTAAAAACATTCCTACACACACAAAATATATTTCACACAGAACATTTGCTTCTTACAATTTTTCAGATACAAAAATATGTGCTTCTTACAACAGTCAACATATAGTTTGTCACTTTAATTTCACCTTGCCACAGAGTTCCCATGCATCAAATGACATGGTTTGTCATTATGCTTGCCAAACTGTCAAAAGGCATTCAACTCAATAATTTGTATAAACATCCACCCATCACAGTAGCTGAGATACCAATCATCGCATAATAGTAGAGACGTTTTCTGGAATGGCATTCTTCCAAAGCTTCCAGAAAGGATTGGGCCCCTTTGAGAGCGATAAATTTAATTTCAAACATTTTCACGGGAAACCTTCCGTACATGAAACGTAGATGGAGCATAAACAGCAGGAGAAGGTAAGATTCCGTGACTAAATTCTCCTTTCCCTTGGGTTTCAAAGTATTGAACAATTGTTGAATTTCCTTGTCCAAGTGGTTAGGTGAGAACAATTTGTCCACATTCTTTTGTATAAGGGCCGAGAGTTTAATATTGAGCCGAATGTTGTTGGAGAAGAGAATGTAACGAATCCATTGGGACAGTTGCAATTGCCGCTGTGAAATGGGAATGTCTTCAAGGGTAAACGCAAGACGTGTGTGTGTGTGTTCAACTCTTCAGAAAACTGATGAGTGAGGTCACTACTAAACATTGCTTTGCTTAAAGAGGACATGAATAAATGATCCAACTGCCAGTAAGCTTATAAAATAGTTTATTTAGAAAAAAACATTTTTTTTTAGAAATTAAATTTATTTTTCAGATGGTACGGTAGTTTAAACACCAATTATGAAATCCATACTGTACCCTCGGGATTGTCACATTTGAATCGCGTTCATTCCGTTTACGTGTTTCCAAAACACACTCTGGTTCTTCTTTGGCCGAATCGATGGAATCTTTCACTAATTTTTCATTCTCTGGAGTACAATTAAACGACATCCAGTAATGCTCTAACAAAATTCGTTTTTCAGAGGGCAGTTGCAAAAGACAGGTTTCCCATTCATACTTTCAATGGGCTTTTCAGGAAGGGTCGGTTGATTATTGAACAAACAGTCTTGAATAGATTTGTCAGACAAGGGTTTACCTTCCATACACTCAATCATGTTGACAGGGGTGAATGTCTCCTTTTCTCCAATGCGAAATATGCTCGTAATAGATTTCCACAGCCTCTGGTACCAGGAATCCATGGTCACATAAGAACTTGAGAATAAAAGTAGCACAAAGAGTTGACTGCCAAATTTAAACAACAAGCTTAAAAAAATTTTTTTTACTTCTACAGAATACTTTTTTGACTTACAATATTTTCACGCCTGTTTTTCAAATGGTGAATCTGTTTGTCCATGCATCAGATTACATGGTTCTCGTTTAGTCAAACGTCTCCACATCAAATAGGCTTTGGTGACGGCACAGCTTTTTCTGTTACACATTTTGCAAGGACATTTCAATTTATTCGGTTATGGATCCAAATACACGTTCATCTCTTCGGGGGCAATTCTTTTCAGAGACATTAACAAACCAGCCACATACACGTCCATGATTTTACATTCGACGAGAGAGGCCATCACACGCGTTTCCCATTGAGCCACGAGAGGGTATCGAAACCAGAGTAAGTCCATGACGACTACACATTCAGACTCGTCCACTGCCAACGCTGCCAATCCTCCTGGTTGGTGACGAGATATAAATTGCAAAGGAGTTTCAGCCCAAGACGGGGATCCCATAGTTCCCATGATCTATCCACCTTGTTTCTAGCCAAGATTAAATGTCTATTCATTAAGTAACCACAAAAACGTTTAAATGTACACATGTTTAAGGGCAGTCGGAAAGGTAAAATTTGATTTTTTGACAATTTGAGATTTTTACAATTTCAAATAGTACAGATTTTAACCTTTCTTGAAATACCTTACTTTAACCTCTAGGGTAATTAGAAGCCCTAAAACCCTATTTTTAAATAATCGTTGAAACTGGGCCACGCCCATTTGACAAGCGAAAAAGTAAACAAAGTTTTTTGTTTTGGCTTAAAAGTTGAGCGTCTGGTATAAATCAAAACATTTATCTTTTATTGTATAAACTGAGCCTTTTATTATTTTATTTCCTAACCCATTTGAAACTTCACTGTATTTTTAACGGTCAAATCAATGTTTGTTTACACTTTCAAAACTGCTTTGTAATTTTTGAACTCGCAAGTATTCTTTAACATTATTAAGCTTAAACTTTCAAAAAAATTGCTATAATATATCGACTTTACCATGCCTAGAGCATCAACTAAAGTATTTAAGAAACGAAGAGGAGTTTTTTATAAAGGAAGATCTAATAAAAGTAATGATGGTTGTGTAGAAAGCAAATCTACTGTTCCAAAGAACTCTGCTGATGAAAAGAATTGTGCTGATGGTGCAAAGCTTGAAACTGAACCATCTGCCAGTGAGAGAAAAATTGTAAACATGGATATTTCATATTCGGATGAGGCTTTTTCTGGTTTCAGAAATGTTATTGTGGTCATTAACCTCTTAGCTTGTGTGTTTTTTGAAGCTGTAAAATGTATAAAGTGTGAAAAAACAGGACTCAGATTGCACCTCAGTGAAAGTAACTGTGGTGAAGCTGTGAAGTTTCACTTAAAATGTCCTTCTTGTAAATATAACTATACTTTTTTTAATTCCAAGAAATGCGATAGTTCTGAGAACTATGAACTGAATACCTGGCTAGTGTATGATATGCAATGCATAGGTAAAGGTGCTGAATCTGCTAGGATGTTTTGTGGTATAATGAATCTTCCCCCGCCACCCACAAAATTCTCGAAGTACAACCACATTACAAGAGAAACCTGTGAACACAGTATGGCAGAAGCTGTTCGTGAAGCAGTTGATGAAATTGATGGAAAAAGGGACCTTGCTGTGGCTGTTGATGGTAGCTGGCAGAAGCGTGGTTTTTCTTCGAAGAATGGCTTGGTGACAGTCACAAGTGTTGATACCGGCAAAGTTATAGATGTCGAAGTTTTTTCAAAACATTGTATTTGTCCGAACAAAACCAAGCATCTTCAAAATTGTAAGAGAAATTTTGAAGGCTACAGCGGTAAGATGGAAGTAGCTGGAGTTCTATCCATTTTTCAGCGTTCCCAGTCTCTCTACAATGTTCGGTACACAAAATATTTAGGAGATGGGGACTCCAAGGATTTTACTTCTATTGTCGAGAACAAAGTATATGGTGACAATTGCTCTGTCGAGAAATAAGAATGCATAGGTCATGTTATGAAAAGAATGGAGACACGTCTTCGACACGCTTGAAAACTAAGATGAGAGGCCAAAAACTTTCTTCCTTTATGCGGAAGAAATAGACAGAGGCAGAAATCGACCGTCTGCAAGCATATTGTGTTCTAGCTATCCGCAGAAATTTGTCTAGCGTGAAGGACATGCAACAAGCCATATGGGCAATATTTTTACACAAGCTATCAACCGATGAAAAACCTCAGAATGGATTTTGTCCCTCTTATACAGATACGTGGTGCAAATTTAAAAAGGCAGAATTGCTTGGGGAGACTTATCATCACACAAAAATAGTTTACCTGTGGATGTTGTGGAGGCCATGCGACCTGTTTTTAGGGATTTAGCTAATCCAGAATTGCTAAAAAGTGTTTACATGGAGGTACGCAAAAATCCTAACGAAAGTGTAAATAATGTAATATGGTCTCGTGTACCGAAGAAAACATTTGTACAATTAGAAGTACATATGATGCAGTTTCCTCATTTAATATGGGGAATGTATCAAAACTAGAAATTTTGAGAAAAATGTGTATTGAGCCTGGTGATTACACGGTACAGGCGATGGAGTGCCTCGACAAACAGAGGCTGTTACGAGCAAAATACTCTTGTTTACAAAAAACAAAGGAAGTTAGGAAGGAAAAAAGACTTAAAAGGAAGAAAGAAGATCATGAGCTACTAAAAAATGCTGATGATTTAGAATATGGAGCTGGAATGTTTTAATTAAAAAGTAATTATACGTTAAAATCAATTTTTTCTCAAAATGTCAATTTTTGATGTTCGATGTTTCTTTTCTTAGAAACTACTGTTCACAGGTATGTAAGTTTTTATGATATATTTATAATGATGGCTAATATATACTGAAAATGAGCTTTTTTGTAAAAAACCCCAGATTTATTTTTTACAAATTTTTTATGCGAAAAACGGGTTAACTTAAACTATGTTTGATAAAATATTTTATAAATTATGAAAAATTCAAAATTAGCTAAAAGCTCATTTGAGTATAATGAGGTATTTTAATTATATGAAAAATTTCAAGCATGTACATATAACAGATTTTGAGAAAATGTACCTCGAAAACAGCCAATTTAACATTGTCGGTATAGATGTTTCCGACTGCCCTTAAAAGCTATTCATGCCACAAAAGTGTATTTCTAGCCACAAAAGCATTTATATGTCCACAGTTGTATTGATTAAGTATACCCGTTTCAATCCTCTGTGGTCAATTTCTTGGCATTCCTGGCGTCTTCTTCAGCGGGTCGCTTCTTTTTCGTCTGCTGACGCCATTCCGCCATGTCGGCCAACTGTCCGCGTACATACTCCACGTACATGTCTTTGTACTCGGTGTTGGTGCATGTTCCATCAAAAATACTTTCAAAAAAGGATCGACACTCTTGGGGGGTATTCACCACCTCATCGCGATACAACAGACGTACGGCTCGGACGTGTTTGCCGCGAACATCATCGGCATCGTAGCGAAACAATTCGACATACTTCTTGGGATCGTCGCCCTGATAGCCATCCATGGCAAAGAATTCATACACTGTTTTGGGATCGCTGATTTTGTGTAAAATGCCAATCAATTTGATCAAATCCGAGGATCGCACATTGTCTCGACCCAATATGCGTTCCACGCAATGTTGCTCGTCCAAAGTGGTATTTTTGGAGCGTTGATGCCAGATTTTGAGCAAATCCTGGTGCAGATTGGAATCCATCAAATAGGGAGCTTGTCGAGACAATTCCAAGATATGGGACCAGGGCAGATGGAAGGATTCAGACACGCGCCTCAAAACGCGCGTGACAATAGTCTCAAACGTGAGATGAGGATTGTCATTGGTGCATTCAATCTCTCGTGCAAAGAGACTCATCCAGAAGGGAGAAAGTTGCCTGTCCATGATACTTGATTATGGCTGCTGGAGGTTTTAAGCAATATATGTATTTAAAAAAACCTTTTTTTTAAATATATACAATTTTTCGAGTCAAAATATTTCAGAATCATTTTGTTTCTCAATATGTTTTGGGTGATTGTGTTTGATAGGCATTTTTCCCTCACGTTATTTTGGTGAAATTATTTCTGGACTCATCTTCTGCATTGCTATGTGAGCCTATATCATTTGGAGAGTTTAATCCGCTGGATTAAATTGGCTCAAATGGATGTCCAGTGCAATGGGGCCTTTTGTAACACCTCTGTAGAACCCCCTTTAAAAATAGTCTCAGTGTTTAGGGGCATGTTGGAAGATAAAACGAAGGCACATGGAGGAAACAAATGATTTTTCGTGAACTATATTTTACTCTTTTCTTTAAACTTTTCTTTACACTTTCTGAAGATCAGAATACTGGATGATTTGAGTATATTTCAAGGATATAGAGTATGATTTGAGTATATATTTCAAGGACTGGTCGGGTGAAAATTTAAAAAAGTTTGGGCATGTCTACTCGTTTTACAATCAATACATGCAAAGGATTGTATCCCTAAATGTCGCGAGGATATGACGGTGATGCCCCAACATCCAAAAAACAGGGTCTGGATGTTCACAAGCAACGCATGTTTTGACGTTGGGGGCAAAAGAATAGTCAATCACGTCGCCGTTTCGTACAATTTTTCGATATTTTAGAATCATTTCGTCTGGCGATTTTCAAATGCCCCACAATTTGATTTCGCCTGTATCCAAGCCATGTGAGCCTTTGGCAGCAGAGCGGGGGTCTTTGAAATCCAAATGTCTCATTCCCAGCTAAAACAGTGCACGTGGTGCCTACCAATCTGCAAAACTCCTTGAGGGTAGCCCAAGAAATGGTCCCATTTTTTTTGGTGGGGGGTAGAGAAATGTTGGAAAAAATAATGTCCAGTTTACCACCAAGAGGGATGACTCATGTCAGCAATAAATAAGAAGCAGTAATAAAGAAGTAGATTTCTCTCTCTACATTCATACTACTATATATTAAATATATACTATATATAAGGTAATGTTAATTTATTTCACTGCATCATCAATAAATAAGAAGCAGTAATAAAGAAGCAGCTTTCTCTCTCTACATTCTTTCTACATTCTTACTACATTCATACTACTATATATTAAATATATACTATATATAAGGTAATGTTAATTTCTTTCACTATGAGTTGCTGAAACTGTCGGTATTTTAAAAAGTACAATAACGGGCAAAAAGTCGGGTGTATGACATGTTTTTAGGGGAAACAAATGAGAAGATTTTGTGACATTAAATGGTATTGGAATGGATTGAACGTCGCACTGTTAACGAGGGTGACGAACCAGGGCTCCACACCAACGGGAAGAGCTCTCGATAGATGCATCGCAAGGTGGGTCTTCAGGGGGCTCATGACAGCCACTCGGCCCTCTTGAAGCCAGACGGGAGGTCCCGCGGAATGCATAGAGTCGTTGAAGCATGGAAAACCCATAGAGACAAGACTATCACAAATTCTCTCAAATGTCGGACAGAACCTTTTTCAGGCGTCTCAAACAACTCCAATAGGCTGCCCTTAATGTCGGGACATTTGGTCATTTTTATCACAAGCACGCGTCCCAGAAACATGTTTTAAATTTTTGAAAGCAATGTGTGTTTTGTTTTGGAAAAAAACATTGGAAACATGGGCAAAAAAATCTTCCTGACCATCTCAATCATGTCGTGCTTGGAACGTTTCGCCAAGGACGCCAAAGATGTCTGGGCATTCTCAGAGGAGGATGAATGTATGTGAACACTTTCAATCTCGGGAAATGTATGGTCGTCGTAAAGTGAGGGAAGGATTTTACGATTCCGTGTTTGAAAAACCCGACATGTGGGAAGAGAGCAATAAATAAGAAGCAGTAATAAAGAAGTAGTTTTCTTTCTCTACATTCATACTACTATATATTAAATACACTCTGTCGCAAAAAAAATATATGCACCCAGAAGAAATTGAGCTACATTCACGAAATTTGGTATGCATGTAGTGTATATGAAAATAAACAAATGATTAAAAATTCAGAACAAAATATCATTTTATTAAGCGGTTACAGCTTGCAAAAGGTTTAAAATCAGTAAGTAGTAAAGCCACCTCTGGCAGCTATACAAGCCGAAATTCGGCGTGGCATCGATTCAATTAGATCACTTATGACCCCCTGTGGAAGATCCTGCCATAGTCTTTGCATCTGCGCAGTTAATTCTCCTGTATCTCGGGACGGCTGCAGTTGCCTTCCCAGCGCGTCCAGACATGCTCTATTGGCGAAAAATCTGGTGACCTGGCAGGCCATGGTAGGACGTCATATCCTTGAAGACATTGTTGGGAGAGTCGCGCAGTATGTGGACGAGCATTATCTTGTTGATAAATGGCACCTGGGCGACTTGATAGCATGGGTAGCACAATCGGCGTTAAAATATCGTCCACGTATCTGCGAGCTGTCAAAGTGCCTTGAAGGACCACTAAAGATGATCGTGTGTCCCAAGAAATTGCTCCCCACACTGTCACACCTTGTGAAATTGCTGTATGCCGCTCGACAATAAATGCCGGATCGGACCGCTGGCCGGTGCGCCTCCAGACACGTGTGCGGTGGTCATCATCACTGAGACTGAATCGGGATTCATCACTGAAGATGACACGTCTCCAGTCTGTCACACTCCAAGTTGCCCGAGGTCGGCAAAAATCCAGTCGACACTGCCTATGATGTGGGGTCAGTGGTAAGCGTCTTAGCGGACGTCGGCTCCTCAAGCCAACTTCGGTCAGTCGTCTCCTTATGGTTTCTCTTGATGGCACTGGATGTCTGGAAGGAGGTAAGTGGCGTTGAATCGATGCTAGCGACGTTGTTGGTGCCGAAGTGGCCACTCTTCTGATTGCACGATCCTCGCGATCATTTGTGTTCCTGGGACGTCCTGACCCTCCGCGACGGTACACTCTACCTTCTGTGATCCACTGTTGCCAACACCGAGCAACTACCATATCGCTCCAACCGAGGTGGCGGCCAATACGTCTGTTCGACCAACCTGCTTCTCTGAGGCCTATTATACGGCCCCTATCAAAGTCCGTCAGCTGCTCGTACTGCCGCCGGTTACGTCTTAGAGGCATCCTAAGTCTCAATATCGTCTATCAAAGTCATCAGATTCGTTTGGATAGCCGTACGGCGCTCGTACTCATGCTTTTAAACTCTCCCAGTTGCGCAACTAATATGCGCATAGCACACTTAGCCTTGTCTCATTGGCTTCGAAATTTTAATCATTTGCATATCTCTTACCAGACTACATTCTTGCCGAGTTTCGTGATTGTAGCTTGATTTCTTCTGGGTGCATATATTTTTTTGCAACAGAGTGTATATACTATATATAAGGTAATTTCTTTCACTACATCAGCAATAAATAAGAAGCAGTAATGAAGAAGCAGCTTTCTCTCTCTACATTCTTTCTACATTCATACTCCTATACATTTATCCATCGAAAAGTGTATCGCAATTTTGTAGAGACTTGCATTTTGAATATCCCCGTTGGAACTGAATTGCAAGTCAATGGATGCAAAAACAAGTGCATTACAAATACTTTTGTACGAATGAAAGACTAATTTTTGTATAATACCCTGGATCACGCGAGCAATTGTTTTGTCTCTCGCTACGGGAAGTCCTGCTCGATTTGATTCTGTCGGGAAAGCCTTCTTTGTACGTTTACACGGATCATGCCAAGGTTGGAGGGATGAAATGGTATGGGGCCACATCTCGATTGGTAGGATATTTGCAATATGTTCGACCGCAGGGGGTCTTTAGGAGTTTTAACGATTTGATATTGGTGTGCAGCAAGGTGAATCAAGATGGGTTGATAAAAAGTGATGCACTCTGTAATAAAGGGGTAACGAGATGAAACGGGACTATTGCACCTATAGCAGGAAACATTGTAAATAAAGAATAAGAAACAAAAAAATTTTGTGTGAAAATTTTTTTAAATGAAAAAGTAAAAAGACAGTCAAAACTGTCCTTTACAAGTAAAAAAAAAAAAAATTTTTTTTTTTTTATTTATTTATATGTATGTATATATATATATATATATATATATATATATATATATATATATATATATATATATATAAAATATTTTGAAATAACACAACATGTTGTTTTGATGTAATTGGTATACAAAAACCTTTTTTAATAATGCTTGTTTTCTCAAAAACTTTGATGATGAAAAATATTTTTTTGGTTTTACAATACACATCTCCTTCTCCATTCACTAGGTTGTTGTGGTATTTCTCCCCACAATGCATTTAAATTAGTCAAAATTCTTTTGACCCGAGCGTGTTGCAAAAATTTCAGTTGCAGATACGCATCCAATTTCGAATACTCTTTGACAATTTCTGGACTATTCCAAAATAATTGACATCGAGCCCAATTGGTAACCATTGTAGTATTAAACTTCATTTTTAAACTGGGGAAACTTTTGAATCCACGCAGGACGAAGGCACGCACAGCATTGGGGTCACCACTTCATCCCGGTTAAAATAGGGAAATGGACGATTATTTTATATGTAAAGGAATACAGCCTCGGTCCGTAGAAATCCTTCATTGGCAAAGGAATTGGTTCCATGAAATTTCAATCGAGTTCCCACAGGACAAGGTAAAATGTGATTGTCCACAAATGAGGGAAAGGTTATGTTGGGAACATAAATGTAATAATAATTTTGACTTGATTTGTAAATTTCAATCATGACTTGATTCAGGGTGGAGTACCATTTGTAATCCAGAGGATGATCCTTTGCTGTACGGTAGGCAATGTACAGTAATTTGGAATGAGTTTTATCATGGGACATCGGGATCTTTTACGTAAATTCGTTTTCAAAATGGAAGGATTCGTATAAAGGGAACTCCGAATCTTGCGCATGGTTGCTACTCATCAAAGGGTTTACCACTGCCCTTCTTCAACAGCTCTCGAACCCAATCTTCTTCCCCCAACAGTTCGTTTAAGCTGTTTTTTAAATATTGAGAGACATACAACTCCAAGCTTTCAAATTTTAAATTACAAAGTTTACTGTTGTTTTTGCATGTTACATAAATTGACAATACATGTTACAAAGAGACAATACAGTGTTTTGCAGAGACAGTACAGTTTGGCAGGTTAACATACAGGTTGGTAAAGACAATACAGTTTAGCAGCTTACACAAAGTCTATGCAGGTTTGAAGCTTACACAAAGTCTAGGCAGGTTGGCAGCTTACACAAAGTCTATGCAGGTTGGCAGCTTACACAAAGTCTAGGCAGGTTGGCCGGTTACATGGACAATACAGATTGGCAGGTTATATAAAGTCTATGCAGGTTGGTAGGTTACACAAAGTCTATGCAGGTTGGCAGTTGACATGGACAATACGGGTTGGCAGCTTACAGAATGCAGATTGGCCAGTTACATGGACAGGTTAGCAGCAATTACACATTGGTGGTGTCTGCCTCCCTTCAGCGGTAACGTTTAATCATGTCGTGGACCACTGTTTCGGCCTGGTGCTCTTCTCCAACATACTGCATGACCTCAGAAATGATCGGATCCAAGTACATATAGGTGGCCATATCCGAGGCTCCAATCACCAAATCCCATCCGTGGTTCTCTCGTTCCAAATAACTTTTCAGCAGGTGGACCTTGATAAACTCTTCCAATTCTTTTTGGGGTACTTGCACAATGTCATTGTGATCCCAATTTTCATCCATTTTCATGAAGGAATGGGAAGACTTTAGATTTTTCACAATGTCCTGGTAGTAAAAGGATTGCAGGCTTTCCAGGCTCGGACGAATTTCCACCTGTCTATTGTCAAAGGGACTTGCGAAAAAAATGCGATAAGGCACCCATTGCCTCTGGCAGCGCATCCATTCAATGTTGGGTCTGGCGGTCATGATGATTGGACTACGGCTAGATTACAGGGAGGATCAATAGAGCTTCAATCGAAGAGCTGTGAATGAATGAACCTGTGGGACATGCGCCTCACTTATATAGCCAGAGTACCTGAAATTATTAATTTTATTAATTTATTTTTTTCCGTAGTTGTAAATTATTTTATTTTACAACTTGCCCAGTAGGGTGGATAGATTCCGAGGCTGTAAGCAATTTCCAAAATAACCTTGCATCCTTAGAAAATATTTCTCCCAAATATATATATATATATATATATTTATCACGGGGCGAGAGAAAATTTTTCATTCCATTCCAGAGAGACAATTTAGACAGGGGTCATCAACAAATGAAATTCAGGCATCTTGAAGGGGTTAAATGAAATTCTTGGCATGTCAAATGAAATGGATGCATCTTGGTGAGAAAACAGAGGACACCAGTGAACTCAACGAGACAAGCCCTCCAATCTTGGTGAGAAAACAGAGGACATGCCAACTAAACGAGACAAGCCCTCCAATCCTGGTGAGAAAACAGAGGACACCAGCGAACTCAATGAGACAAACCCTCCTATCTTGGTGAGAAAACAGAGGACATGCCAACTCAACGAGACAAGCCCTCCAATCTTGGTGTGTGAAGACGACAACAGGTAAGTCTAATCTATATTATTCCAATTTTGGTTTAGTAATTGACCCGAAAAAAGGGGGACTACCCCCCAATTTTCGGACTTGAAGATTTTGGCTCAAAACATTTACCGATAAGACTGCCAGAATTTGAGAATAGTAATCACTTCAAATCCTGACAGCGAAAAACATTTAGCATGAAAATATGATTGAATGTTTGGCTGCTGACCTTTTATAATCTAATGAGGTCACGTGAAACGATTTATATTGGCTGGCGCATGTTTTAAAAAAAGATACCTTCCATCGTAGGCATATTGTGCGTCTTGAAAAAAAAGGGACTGTGTCGACTCTTGTGTCAACTTGGTCCACTTTTTTTCGGTAATCTTTTTTTTCACTCACTCTACTAGATGGGCAGTTTGTCTTTTGCATTCAGCCGTCGGCTTGTTAAAATGCTGCAGGTATCGCGCAAATCGATAGGATTTCACCATGGTGCACTTGGAAATGTCATAGTTCTCGTGCACCTCATCGTGCAGGTGGTCAGGCAGAGTGCGGTCATTCAAATCCCGGAAATGGGGCAATATTTCCAGGTTGATGGTAAAAAGTCCAAGCGTTTCAAACATTTTCCGCTGGTCCGAGCCCTTAACGACGTTGAGGCCTCTGTTTCCTTGGGCCAGGTGACAAAACTTACCCCCTGACATAGAAAGACAGGTATTAGAGAGGTACAGATCCGGGCAGGTGGCTCTTCAAGCTGAGCCGTTCATTGATGTACCTGTTGGCCCGGCTGTCTTTGGCAGTCGTAAGGAGATTCGAGTGGTCCACCACACATGATACAGCTGAACAGTGCGACGTTAATATTCAATCAATCAATCAACACATGATACAAATTACTTCCGGGTCTTTGCCATCCTCCTGAATGCTGGAAATGGACAATTCGATCGGGACAGGCTGGCCACCTTGGTGAAACACGTGGGCATGGGCAAAAAAGGCTAAGTGAGACATGTTGCTGAGTGAGAATGTCTCTGGTGGATGAGCGCTCGCCTTTTATACTCTGCTCGTGAATCAATTCCTATTGGCTGATGCTTTTCCAACCTTGAATCACAAGACACTGATGAAAGAAATATTTAGTGCAAAGTTCTCCAATACAGATGAATCCAATCTTGCTGCATCAAACTGTGCCAAGGTTCCACTATACAGATGAACCCAATCTTCGTGCATTAAACAGCACGATTTAGCACAAGGTTTCCACAAAACAGATGAACCCAATCTTGGTGCATCAAACAGCAGGATTCAGCACACGTTTTTAAAATGTGCACTCCAATCTTGGTACACTATTTGCCCCGAAAAAAGGGGGACCGAGTCGACTCGATCCCCCTTTTTCCGGGCCAATGTCCATTTTTTACTGTACCGTAACTTTATAGCTCCATTCAGAAGGCAGCTTATTAAACTGCTGCAGGTATTTGGCAAATTGATACGATTTTAGCATGGTGCAGTCCGAAATGTCATCTTCCTCGTGCACACCCTCATGCACGGGGTTAGGAAAGGTTCCATCGCAAATGTCTTTGAATTTCGGCAGGTTCTCCAGGGCCATGGTATACAGTCCGAGCTCTTGAAAAAAAATTTGTTGCTCCCCTCCTTTGACCACCAACAGGCCCCTGTTGCCTCGAGCCAGCTGACTAAACTTGCCCCTCACGCAAAAGGGCAGGTATTACACGGGCACACTCTTGGGTAACGGGTGGTGTACCAGACGAAGACATTCTCTTGGCAGTTGGATCGAAAATCTTTGGACTTGGAAGTTCGCCTGGCATGATTCACGGTTGTTAGACATTTAAAAAGTCGGATCCAAATTTTTATGATCTCCTTGTGTTGTTTTTCCAATCCCGTTCCATGATCTCAATGAAAGTAAGCACACCGATCTTTTTTAGTTTCGTGATTTGTGGTTGGCAGCAACTGCAATGCAAATCGAGCGAGTATTTAAACTCGGCTCATGTTAGTTATTCAAAAAGGAAGGAGAAACAGAAATATAAGAAGTGTGTGAGTGGTTTAATTCTTAGAGGGAGAGAACGGCTGGTTGGTAATGCAACTGCAGGTTGCATCACCATTTTCAGATTAGAAATTCATTTTACAATATTAGAAGACGGTTCGAATCGGATGTCTCTGGTAATGTTGATTTTTGAACTTATTGTTTTTTTATCGCTCCAGTAACGAGCGCAGTGACTTTATGATTGATTATTAAAGGCCAATTTTAAGAAACTGTTTTTTCGTCTTCATGCCTCCTCGACACATAAATTTCACTGCTAGCTTTGCAAAATTTAAATTAGTTTACCAATAAGTGTAACAAATTTGGTTATGGGCCCAGTCCATGTACTGTGTCGAGACAGGCTAAGCAGCTGAACCAGGCCATGAACTTTGTCTATTTAAATACTGTTCCAGTCTAGAACTATTTTTTATGAACTCTGTTGCTAGTACGCTAAATCAAGTAACAGATATGGAGTTTAACAACTAGATATCAGTGTTGACCCCAAATAACTGGAACACGTGGAAGCATGATATGCAAGTACTCTTAATGCATTATGGTTGCTGGCAGTTTATAATACAGACCAAGCCAGAGCAACCTGATGAAGAGGCAACATACAAGGAAAAATTAGATCTACAACTTCGTAAGGATGGATGTTATACGTTGATCTATACTAACATCAGTTCAGATTTGAAAAATCTGATGACGGAAATAACTGACGGAGTAGCGGCATGGAAGATATTAAAAGATCACTTCGAACCAGTCACAAAAGCAAGAGTAATTCAGCTATTAGATCAATTCTTTGGAACAAAATACCAACCAGGGGAAGATGTTGGAATCTTCATATCTCATGTAAAGACAGCGGCAACCAGACTACAAGAAGCGGGTCATAAATTGGACGACCTGTACATAGGATTTCAATTAATAAGGTGGCTTCCTCAGGAATTCCAGTCTACCGTGCAACAAATCTACAGATGGAAAGAAGAGGACTTCAGAGTTGTCAAAATTGAAGCAGAGCTGATATTAGAAGTCAATCGTCTTCAGTTGATGAAACAAGATTTGGAGAAAGCGGAGAATGCTTACTTGAGCAGTTTCACTTCGAAGAAGTCGAAGACGTTACCTGGTGCTACGGCTGCAGCTCATGGAGATCCAAATGGCAAGAATGATTACCAAAAGAAAGGTGGTAAGGTATTTAACTGTAAAACTATTAAAAATGTTAAACAATCTATTAAGACTATAGGTCCGTGTTATGTATGTAATAAGTACGGGCATCTTAAAGTAAACTGTAAAGAGAAAAAGTCTCTACAAAAATCTCCTTCAACTGTAAATGAAACTTTTATCACAGAGTTTGATAAAGGTGTTTGGGTAATAGATACTGCTGCCACGAGTCATTTTTGTAATGACAAGAGTTTATTTTTAGATCTTAAACCGATAACTAACATGAAAATGTCGTTAGCAACGGAGGATAACAGTTGTCCCGTAGAAGGAATCGGTACACTTAGATTTCGGGTAAAATATAAGGGGAGTTTTCATGAAATAACTTTGACTGATGTTTTATTTAATCCTAAGTTGAGGAGAAATTTGTTATCTGGTTCCAGATTAGAAAGTAAAGGTGCGCATTTTGTGGGTACTAAAGGTAAAATTAATGTTTTTAATAAAGACTGGATAAAATTGTTCTCGGCGACACGCCATGGAAATTTGTATTTTTTTAAGCCGGATCATTATATTATACCAAAGAGTAAAGAAATTAGTTTTTTTAGTGATATAACCGCTAAAACAAAAAACGGATCAATAGAAATATGGCATCAACGCTTTTGTCATGTTGATAACGATTACTTGGTAAAAACTAGTAAAAATGATAGTGTAAAAGGTTTCCCACGCTTAACTGATAATGGTAAGACTCATTGTATACCGTGTAAATTAGCAAAGTTCAAGAGAGTTTCATTCAAAAAGACGGGGGTTGTAAGATCAAAACGTCCATTGGAATTGTTGCATATGGACCTCTGTGGTCCAATGCCAACTGAAAGCCAAGGCGGTAATAAATATTTCTTGAGTATAATTGACGATTATTCAAGAAAGGTGACTGTATTTCCCACCCGAAATAAATCTGACGTATTTCATACGCTTATAAGATTTCAGAAACGAGCAGAACGTTTTCTAAGTAAAAAGGTAATAGCAGTTAGAACTGATGGCGGACTAGAATTTTGTAATAAATATATGGATAATTTCTTGACAGAACTGGGTATAAAGCATGAGGTAACAAATTCATATACGCCAGAAATGAATGGGGTCGCGGAGATATTCAATTTAACCGCTCTAGATGGCATCAAAACATTGCTTAAGTCTGGTGAAGTTCCCCATAAGGTTTGGGGAGAAGCATTACTTTGTTTCACTTATGCGTGGAATCGAATTTGTCACAAAGACAGTAACAAAACGCCTTTCGAAAAATATTCAGATAGAAAACCATCGGTATTGCATCTAAAACCTTTTGGATGTTTGGCATATGCTGGTGTGCCAAAACAAATTAGAAAAAAATTCGATATGCGTGCGAAAATGGGAATTATGATGGGATACGCACAATGTACTAAGGGTTATAGAATATGGTTGATAGATGAAAATAAATTAGTCGAGACTATTAATGTAAGATATATATATATATTCGATGAAAATAAGAGGGGAATTAATTTTAGACAAAAAGTTAATAGTAACCTTGGATATAATTTAAACCTTCCTGATTATTATGATGATGAGGATGATTTTGATAGAGTAAAAGATTCATTAACGAGTCGTTTAGTTTCAAAGACAAGTACGGAAACGCCCTCAACATCTGAAAAACCAGATGTATCTTCCGATAATCATAGCTTGATCCCATGTACAGAGGTTAAGTGGATTCGAAATATAGGTAAGAAAGTAACTGGATCTAACGTATATTATAGTATAGAAAATATATACATAAATTTTTAAGGGTACAAAAGGTGTATTTCGGCTGCACGAATTAATTTTAAAAGGAATACGGTTACGAAAAAGGAGTACAAATCTATCTAAAGTAGGGTTGGTTACCTTAGATATTGTCAAACACAACAATGTATTGGAAACCAATTCTACAATTCGTTGTTATAAAAATGTATGGAAAATTACAAGATTTATTTTTGCATTTGTAGTTTATATATATATATAATTTTTCCTGGAAGCTTTAAAAGCTAGAGCGGCATCCATCAAAACCGCGGTTCTCTCTCTGTTTTTCCAGATCGCTCCTGACTAAGCCGACTCTGCCATAGTAAGTGAAAATGCCGGATTTTGTTTGTCAAGATCATTTTATAGCAGACTGCATTTTTCATGTATTTTAGATGGTCGTTTTATATTTTCTACATCAATATCTTAATCTCTGAATTTAAAATTACATAAAATTCTTGACTTTGGCATCAATGACCATGATAATTTTTATTAGTATATGAATGTGTCATCAAACGATTACATGACTAATATTAACACACACATTATTTTAACCATTTAATTGATATCAAGTATAACATAACGCACACAAATTTTCTAAACTTTAAAATAAATATTTCGAAAACTACTTCAGATATACTCAAAATTTTTTATTCCTACGCTTTAGCTTCTCAGTTTTGCTTCTCTATGTAAGAATTTATTGTAATTGTATATTCATCAATTTTTTTAGTATGTTTTTTGCTCTTAGCATGCAGTTTTCAACCGAATTGTATGAAATCTTCGAAATATATTAAATGAATGATTGAATATTAACGTCGCACTGTTCAGCTACACGAGGGCTTTTGGCGACGGACCACGTAATTTTGAACCATGGTCAATTGACGTGGACGACACCTGAGCTGGCACCCCCTCTCCTAACTACCCCACCACACCAATGGGAGGACGTTTCAGCTCTCGACAGATTTAACGTGCATCGCTGCCCTACACGGCGGGTCTTTAGTGGTACTGGGCTCGAACACGTGACAAAGCAAGCCACGTTCCGATACCTATTCCACTCGGCTACCGCGGCCGAAATATATTAAAAGATACCAAAGAAGCTATATAATAAAATTTGAAATTTTTATTATACTCAAACAATTGCTAAAACTTATGGTAAATAATTTTTAACTGCGCGATGCATTTTTTTTTTCGAAATTTCAAATGGAATTTCTAACATAAAATTTCTAGCTTTATAAGGTCGAGATTTCAAAACATATCCTGATTTTAATTACTTATTCAGTTAGCCTTTAAAAAAGATAAATGTTGAGGTATTTTGTATAAATAGATATTTTTGAACAATATATAATTCGAATGTTTTTCAATAGCTCGAATTTAAAATTGATTTTTATGTTTATTTATATGCATAAATGTCTACTGTAAATGTTTCCGTATATTTTTTGGTTACCATTTATTCAAACATTCAAGTTATAAAAAAATGTGTGAAAATCTTCATTCATGTTGTCTTTGATGTAAACTGAAGTTCAAGCACTTAAAATTCAAATATAATTCGGTGTATTTTAACAATATATAACCAGGCACTGTACTTAAACTTCCCTGAACACTTAGGCTTTGAAATCTAAAAAAAAACTAATAAATCTTAATTAGTTTTTTTTTTTCGTTATTATTTTTATCAAAGTGTAAGAAAATGTTTCAAATGATTTGAGATGAAGTTTAAATTTATTCATTTTTAGTGGTTGGAAAATTGAAAAGGTTCCAAATTTTAAAGAGTTTGATGTTTTATTAATTTTTTTCGGTATCTTATAATAAAACAATCATGTTTCAAAAACTGAAAGCTTTGAATAAGAAAAATGAAGCGAAATAGAATATACTTAAAAACAGATATAATTTGTCTAACTATATAAAATAGCAGATTGCCCTGACACGCCCCAACTTGTTACAGTTTGAAATTAATATGAAACC
Organism: Trichonephila clavipes; assembly: GCA_019973935.1. NCBI lineage: Eukaryota > Metazoa > Arthropoda > Arachnida > Araneae > Nephilidae > Trichonephila > Trichonephila clavipes. Next base: position 59,240 of record BMAU01020679.1, on the reverse strand, counting down.
AAAAGGGAATTGTAACATATTTAACTTATGCGTTGGGACTTTGGAAACTTTTAAAATACATGCTAGCAAAGAAACACTTCTTGGGTTGTAAAGAAATTTCTCCCCGATTTTTTACGATTGGGAGGGGGGTCAAAACACAGGGTTCCCTGCGAGCCATAAAACTTCTGCTGTGTTGCTTCCTCCGTCCCTCATTATCTTTCAAGATGTTAAACCTTAAAAGGGGAAAGGATTTCAGAAAAGTGCGGATAATCCGCTTTTGAAAACGTTACTTGAAGGCAGAAAAATCCGTGCAGTCCATTTTCGAAGCCTCTCTAGTAGGGCGGAAAAATCCGTTCTGTCCAATTGGAGGGTTAATGTGTGCTGGTTTCAAAGTAAAACACTTTACAATATTAAACAGCCTATCGGTTTATACTCAATATCAAACTATTCGCAAAATGGCTTACAACTTCTATTCAAATTGTAAAGAAACTGAAATATATAAATATATCTTACTGCAGTCAAAAATATTCATAATATGTAAGTATCCTGTTGCTCCACTTATTTCTGTACATTTTAAAAACTGTAGCTGAATGCAATTTTTTATATTTATAAGCGAGGCATAACAGCTTACACAGTCGTAAAAATGTCCTTATCATTTTTAAATATACTACTATAAAACGTATATGGATTGTAAGATCAGTTGTAAAATCCTAAAAGCTTTTAGAGGAGCTAAAAACATGTAATTTTGGATTGATGAAATTTTTAATATAATACACAAATATACATGTTATTAAGCAAATACATTTGAAAAATCAAACTTCCTTCTGAAATAAACGTAATTGAAAGAAAAATGTTTAATTGCAAATGAGTGGAAATACATGTTTATCTAAGGGGTATCCCCAAAGTGAGGTAATCCTCAAACTTAAGACTCAAACTCAGAAGCACAACAATCCATGAGGGCCAGGAACTACTGTGCCCATCATAATACACGTGACCATTGGACGCTGAGGTGCATGAACAGATGTCCCGATTTGGTGGTCTGTCTGAAGAGAGACCTTCAGTGTTTAAGACCCGAAGCAAGCTTGGTACTCATTTATCGACCCAATGTAGCGGGGATGAAAGGCAGTGTCGACCTTGCGCAGCCCGTTAATAGAACCCCAGACCTGTGGTGTGGAAGCACTATACACTTCCACTCAATCCTATTCGGTGAAAAATAAAATTTAATGTTAGAATCTTATATAAATCCCTAATGAATGAAGGAGTTCAAACTTTTTTTTCATGTAAACTGTTTAGACGGAAATGGTTAATTATGAACATTTCACAAGTTGCATAAATTAAAATTAACCGTTATAGTTAACATAAATTTTTAAGGGTACAAAAGGCGTATTTCGGCTGCACGAATTAATTTTAAAAGGAATACGGTTACGAAAAAGGAGTACAAATCTATCTAAAGTAGGGTTGGTTACCTTAGATATTGTCAAACACAACAATGTATTGGAATCCAATTCTACAATTCGTTGTTATAAAAATGTATGGAAAATTACAAGATTTATTTTTGCATTTGTAGTTTATATATATATATAATTTTTCCTGGGAGCTTTAAAAGCTAGAGCGGCATCCATCAAAACCGCGGTTCTCTCTCTGTTTTTCCAGATCGCTCCTGACTAAGCCGACCCTGCCATAGTAAGTGAAAATGCCGGATTTTGTTTGTCAAGATCATTTTATAGCAGACTGCATTTTTCATGTATTTTAGATGGTCGTTTTATATTTTCTACATCAATATCTTAATGTCTGAATTTAAAATTACATAAAATTCTTGACTTTGGCATCAATGACCATGATAATTTTTATTAGTATATGAATGTGTCATCAAACGATTACATGACTAATATTAACACACACATTATTTTAACCATTTAATTGATATCAAGTATAACATAACGCACACAAATTTTCTAAACTTTAAAATAAATATTTCGAAAACTACTTCAGATATACTCAAAATTTTTTATTCCTACGCTTTAGCTTCTCAGTTTTGCTTCTCTATGTAAGAATTTATTGTAATTGTATATTCATCAATTTTTTTTTAGTATGTTTTTTGCTCTTAGCATGCAGTTTTCAACCGAATTGTATGAAATCTTCGAAATATATTAAATGAATGATTGAATATTAACGTCGCACTGTTCAGCTACACGAGGGCTTTTGGCGACGGACCACGTAATTTTGAACCATGGTCAATTGACGTGGACGACACCTGAGCTGGCACCCCCTCTCCTAACTACCCCACCACACCAACGGGAGGACGTTTCAGCTCTCGACAGATTTAACGTGCATCGCTGCCCTACACGGCGGGTCTTTAGTGGTACTGGGCTCGAACACGTGACAAAGCAAGCCACGTTCCGATACCTATTCCACTCGGCTACCGCGGCCGAAATATATTAAAAGATACCAAAGAAGCTATATAATAAAATTTGAAATTTTTATTATACTCAAACAATTGCTAAAACTTATGGTAAATAATTTTTAACTGCGCGATGCATTTTTTTTTTTTTCGAAATTTCAAATGGAATTTCTAACATAAAATTTCTAGCTTTATAAGGTCGAGATTTCAAAACATATCCTGATTTTAATTACTTATTCAGTTAGCCTTTAAAAAAGATAAATGTTGAGGTATTTTGTATAAATAGATATTTTTGAACAATATATAATTCGAATGTTTTTCAATAGTTCGAATTTAAAATTGATTTTTATGTTTATTTATATGCATAAATGTCTACTGTAAATGTTTCCGTATATTTTTGGTTACCATTTATTCAAACATTCAAGTTATAAAAAAAATGTGTGAAAATCTTCATTCATGTTGTCTTTGATGTAAACTGAAGTTCAAGCACTTAAAATTCAAATATAATTCGGTGTATTTTAACAATATATAACCTGGCACTGTACTTAAACTTCCCTGAACACTTAGGCTTTGAAATCTAAAAAAAAAAACTAATAAATCTTAATTAGTTTTTTTTCGTTATTATTTTTATCAAAGTGTAAGAAAATGTTTCAAATGATTTGATGAAGTTTAAATTTATTCATTTTTAGTGGTTGGAAAATTGAAAAGGTTCCAAATTTTAAAGAGTTTGATGTTTTATTAATTTTTTTTCGGTATCTTATAATAAAACAATCATGTTTCAAAAACTGAAAGCTTTGAATAAGAAAAATGAAGCGAAATAGAATATACTTAAAAACAGATATAATTTGTCTAACTATATAAAATAGCAGATTGCCCTGACACGCCCCAACTTGTTACAGTTTGAAATTAATATGAAACCAAAAGGGAATTGTAACATATTTAACTTATGCGTTGGGACTTTGGAAACTTTTAAAATACATGCTAGCAAAGAAACACTTCTTGGGTTGTAAAGAAATTTCTCCCCGATTTTTTACGATTGGGAGGGGGGTCAAAACACAGGGTTCCCTGCGAGCCATAAAACTTCTGCTGTGTTGCTTCCTCCGTCCCTCATTATCTTTCAAGATGTTAAACCTTAAAAGGGGGAAAGGATTTCAGAAAAGTGCGGATAATCCGCTTTTGAAAACGTTACTTGAAGGCAGAAAATCCGTGCAGTCCATTTTCGAAGCCTCTCTAGTAGGGCGGAAAAATCCGTTCTGTCCAATTGGAGGGTTAATGTGTGCTGGTTTCAAAGTAAAACACTTTACAATATTAAACAGCCTATCGGTTTATACTCAATATCAAACTATTCGCAAAATGGCTTACAACTTCTATTCAAATTGTAAAGAAACTGAAATATATAAATATATCTTACTGCAGTCAAAAATATTCATAATATGTAAGTATCCTGTTGCTCCACTTATTTCTGTACATTTTAAAAACTGTAGCTGAATGCAATTTTTTATATTTATAAGCGAGGCATAACAGCTTACACAGTCGTAAAAATGTCCTTATCATTTTTAAATATACTACTATAAAACGTATATGGATTGTAAGATCAGTTGTAAAATCCTAAAAGCTTTTTAGAGGAGCTAAAAACATGTAATTTTGGATTGATGAAATTTTTAATATAATACACAAATATACATGTTATTAAGCAAATACATTTGAAAAATCAAACTTCCTTCTGAAATAAACGTAATTGAAAGAAAAATGTTTAATTGCAAATGAGTGGAAATACATGTTTATCTAAGGGGTATCCCCAAAGTGAGGTAATCCTCAAACTTAAGACTCAAACTCAGAAGCACAACAATCCATGAGGGCCAGGAACTACTGTGCCCATCATAATACACGTGACCATTGGACGCTGAGGTGCATGAACAGATGTCCCGATTTGGTGGTCTGTCTGAAGAGAGACCTTCAGTGTTTAAGACCCGAAGCAAGCTTGGTACTCATTTATCGACCCAATGTAGCGGGGATGAAAGGCAGTGTCGACCTTGCGCAGCCCGTTAATAGAACCCCAGACCTGTGGTGTGGAAGCACTATACACTTCCACTCAATCCTATTCGGTGAAAAATAAAATTTAATGTTAGAATCTTATATAAATCCCTAATGAATGAAGGAGTTCAAACTTTTTTTTCATGTAAACTGTTTAGACGGAAATGGTTAATTATGAACATTTCACAAGTTGCATAAATTAAAATTAACCGTTATAGTTAACATAAATTTTTAAGGGTACAAAAGGCGTATTTCGGCTGCACGAATTAATTTTAAAAGGAATACGGTTACGAAAAAGGAGTACAAATCTATCTAAAGTAGGGTTGGTTACCTTAGATATTGTCAAACACAACAATGTATTGGAATCCAATTCTACAATTCGTTGTTATAAAAATGTATGGAAAATTACAAGATTTATTTTTGCATTTGTAGTTTATATATATATATAATTTTTCCTGGGAGCTTTAAAAGCTAGAGCGGCATCCATCAAAACCGCGGTTCTCTCTCTGTTTTTCCAGATCGCTCCTGACTAAGCCGACCCTGCCATAGTAAGTGAAAATGCCGGATTTTGTTTGTCAAGATCATTTTATAGCAGACTGCATTTTTCATGTATTTTAGATGGTCGTTTTATATTTTCTACATCAATATCTTAATCTCTGAATTTAAAATTACATAAAATTCTTGACTTTGGCATCAATGACCATGATAATTTTTATTAGTATATGAATGTGTCATCAAACGATTACATGACTAATATTAACACACACATTATTTTAACCATTTAATTGATATCAAGTATAACATAACGCACACAAATTTTCTAAACTTTAAAATAAATATTTCGAAAACTACTTCAGATATACTCAAAATTTTTTATTCCTACGCTTTAGCTTCTCAGTTTTGCTTCTCTATGTAAGAATTTATTGTAATTGTATATTCATCAATTTTTTTAGTATGTTTTTTGCTCTTAGCATGCAGTTTTCAACCGAATTGTATGAAATCTTCGAAATATATAAAATGAATGACTGAATATTAACGTCGCACTGTTCAGCTACACGAGGGCTTTTGGCGACGGACCACGTAATTTTGAACCATGGTCAATTGACGTGGACGACACCTGAGCTGGCACCCCCCTCTCCTAACTACCCCACCACACCAACGGGAGGACGTTTCAGCTCTCGACAGATTTAACGTGCATCGCTGCCCTACACGGCGGGTCTTTAGTGGTACTGGGCTCGAACACGTGACAAAGCAAGCCACGTTCCGATACCTATTCCACTCGGCTACCGCGGCCGAAATATATTAAAAGATACCAAAGAAGCTATATAATAAAATTTGAAATTTTTATTATACTCAAACAATTGCTAAAATTTATGGTAAATAATTTTTAACTGCGCGATGCATTTTTTTTCGAAATTTCAAATGGAATTTCTAACATAAAATTTCTAGCTTTATAAGGTCGAGATTTCAAAACATATCCTGATTTTAATTACTTATTCAGTTAGCCTTTAAAAAGATAAATGTTGAGGTATTTTGTATAAATAGATATTTTTGAACAATATATAATTCGAATGTTTTTCAATAGTTCGAATTTAAAATTGATTTTTATGTTTATTTATATGCATAAATGTCTACTGTAAATGTTTCCGTATATTTTTGGTTACCATTTATTCAAACATTCAAGTTATAAAAAAATGTGTGAAAATCTTCATTCATGTTGTCTTTGATGTAAACTGAAGTTCAAGCACTTAAAATTCAAATATAATTCGGTGTATTTTAACAATATATAACCTGGCACTGTACTTAAACTTCCCTGAACACTTAGGCTTTGAAATCTAAAAAAAAACTAATAAATCTTAATTAGTTTTTTTTTTTTTTCGTTATTATTTTTATCAAAGTGTAAGAAAATGTTTCAAATGATTTGATGAAGTTTAAATTTATTCATTTTTAGTGGTTGGAAAATTGAAAAGGTTCCAAATTTTAAAGAGTTTGATGTTTTATTAATTTTTTTTTTTTTTTCGGTATCTTATAATAAAACAATCATGTTTCAAAAACTGAAAGCTTTGAATAAGAAAAATGAAGCGAAATAGAATATACTTAAAAACAGATATAATTTGTCTAACTATATAAAATAGCAGATTGCCCTGACACGCCCCAACTTGTTACAGTTTGAAATTAATATGAAACCAAAAGGGAATTGTAACATATTTAACTTATGCGTTGGGACTTTGGAAACTTTTAAAATACATGCTAGCAAAGAAACACTTCTTGGGTTGTAAAGAAATTTCTCCCCGATTTTTTACGATTGGGAGGGGGTCAAAACACGGGGTTCCCTGCGAGCCATAAAACTTCTGCTGTGTTGCTTCCTCCGTCCCTCATTATCTTTCAAGATGTTAAACCTTAAAAGGGGGAAAGGATTTCAGAAAAGTGCGGATAATCCGCTTTTGAAAACGTTACTTGAAGGCAGAAAAATCCGTGCAGTCCATTTTCGAAGCCTCTCTAGTAGGGCGGAAAAATCCGTTCTGTCCAATTGGAGGGTTAATGTGTGCTGGTTTCAAAGTAAAACACTTTACAATATTAAACAGCCTATCGGTTTATACTCAATATCAAACTATTCGCAAAATGGCTTACAACTTCTATTCAAATTGTAAAGAAACTGAAATATATAAATATATCTTACTGCAGTCAAAAATATTCATAATATGTAAGTATCCTGTTGCTCCACTTATTTCTGTACATTTTAAAAACTGTAGCTGAATGCAATTTTTTATATTTATAAGCGAGGCATAACAGCTTACACAGTCGTAAAAATGTCCTTATCATTTTTAAATATACTACTATAAAACGTATATGGATTGTAAGATCAGTTGTAAAATCCTAAAAGCTTTTAGAGGAGCTAAAAACATGTAATTTTGGATTGATGAAATTTTTAATATAATACACAAATATACATGTTATTAAGCAAATACATTTGAAAAATCAAACTTCCTTCTGAAATAAACGTAATTGAAAGAAAAATGTTTAATTGCAAATGAGTGGAAATACATGTTTATCTAAGGGGTATCCCCAAAGTGAGGTAATCCTCAAACTTAAGACTCAAACTCCGAAGCACAACAATCCATGAGGGCCAGGAACTACTGTGCCCATCATAATACACGTGACCATTGGACGCTGAGGTGCATGAACAGATGTCCCGATTTGGTGGTCTGTCTGAAGAGAGACCTTCAGTGTTTAAGACCCGAAGCAAGCTTGGTACTCATTTATCGACCCAATGTAGCGGGGATGAAAGGCAGAGTCGACCTTGCGCAGCCCGTTAATAGAACCCCAAACCTGTGGCGTGGAAGCACTATACACTTCCACTCAATCCTATTCGGTGAAAAATAAAATTTAATGTTAGAATCTTATATAAATCCCTAATGAATGAAGGAGTTCAAACTTTTTTTTTTCATGTAAACTGTTTAGACGGAAATGGTTAATTATGAACATTTCACAAGTTGCATAAATTAAAATTAACCGTTATAGTTAACATAAATTTTTAAGGGTACAAAAGGCGTATTTCGGCTGCACGAATTAATTTTAAAAGGAATACGGTTACGAAAAAGGAGTACAAATCTATCTAAAGTAGGGTTGGTTACCTTAGATATTGTCAAACACAACAATGTATTGGAATCCAATTCTACAATTCGTTGTTATAAAAATGTATGGAAAATTACAAGATTTATTTTTGCATTTGTAGTTTATATATATATATAATTTTTCCTGGGAGCTTTAAAAGCTAGAGCGGCATCCATCAAAACCGCGGTTCTCTCTCTGTTTTTCCAGATCGCTCCTGACTAAGCCGACCCTGCCATAGTAAGTGAAAATGCCGGATTTTGTTTGTCAAGATCATTTTATAGCAGACTGCATTTTCATGTATTTTAGATGGTCGTTTTATATTTTCTACATCAATATCTTAATGTCTGAATTTAAAATTACATAAAATTCTTGACTTTGGCATCAGTGACCATGATAATTTTTATTAGTATATGAATGTGTCATCAAACGATTACATGACTAATATTAACACACACATTATTTTAACCATTTAATTGATATCAAGTATAACATAACGCACACAAATTTTCTAAACTTTAAAATAAATATTTCGAAAACTACTTCAGATATACTCAAAATTTTTATTCCTACGCTTTAGCTTCTCAGTTTTGCTTCTCTATGTAAGAATTTATTGTAATTGTATATTCATCAATTTTTTTAGTATGTTTTTGCTCTTAGCATGCAGTTTTCAACCGAATTGTATGAAATCTTCGAAATATATTAAATGAATGATTGAATATTAACGTCGCACTGTTCAGCTACACGAGGGCTTTTGGCGACGGACCACGTAATTTTGAACCATGGTCAATTGACGTGGACGACACCTGAGCTGGCACCCCTCTCCTAACTACCCCACCACACCAACGGGAGGACGTTTCAGCTCTCGACAGATTTAACGTGCATCGCTGCCCTACACGGCGGGTCTTTAGTGGTACTGGGCTCGAACACGTGACAAAGCAAGCCACGTTCCGATACCTATTCCACTCGGCTACCGCGGCCGAAATATATTAAAAGATATCAAAGAAGCTATATAATAAAATTTGAAATTTTTATTATACTCAAACAATTGCTAAAACTTATGGTAAATAATTTTTAACTGCGCGATGCATTTTTTTTTTTCGAAATTTCAAATGGAATTTCTAACATAAAATTTCTAGCTTTATAAGGTCGAGATTTCAAAACATATCCTGATTTTAATTACTTATTCAGTTAGCCTTTAAAAAGATAAATGTTGAGGTATTTTGTATAAATAGATATTTTTGAACAATATATAATTCGAATGTTTTTCAATAGTTCGAATTTAAAATTGATTTTTATGTTTATTTATATGCATAAATGTCTACTGTAAATGTTTCCGTATATTTTTGGTTACCATTTATTCAAACATTCAAGTTATAAAAAAATGTGTGAAAATCTTCATTCATGTTGTCTTTGATGTAAACTGAAGTTCAAGCACTTAAAATTTAAATATAATTCGGTGTATTTTAACAATATATAACCTGGCACTGTACTTAAACTTCCCTGAACACTTAGGCTTTGAAATCTAAAAAAAAAAAAAAAACTAATAAATCTTAATTAGTTTTTTTTTTTTCGTTATTATTTTTATCAAAGTGTAAGAAAATGTTTCAAATGATTTGATGAAGTTTAAATTTATTCATTTTTAGTGGTTGGAAAATTGAAAAGGTTCCAAATTTTAAAGAGTTTGATGTTTTATTAATTTTTTTTCGGTATCTTATAATAAAACAATCATGTTTCAAAACTGAAAGCTTTGAATAAGAAAAATGAAGCGAAATAGAATATATGGACCCTATTTTGAAGCATTTTCCCGACTAGCGAAAAATCGATTGGATTCTCCCCAAAAATATTTTTACAAAGTCTATCTTCAGACATGTTGTCAAGAAATTGGACGATTTTTCAACAAATATAAAATTTGTTATTACGACAAGACGGATTGGTTGGTCCGCTTGTACATTGACTTGTGTCTCAAATACAAGACTCAAGGGTTTTATTATAAATGGTATACAATTCATGAGAAGGTGGATTTGGTAGACTCTTTGGAAATGCATCCCGATCAAACGCAAGCACCCGACTGGACAATAGGAGCCTTTGATTTGGAAACGGTCCCCATGGATGGTGCCGATCGTGTCCCCACGGGATTGGATGAAACGGATGAAATTGTCATGATTAGTTTGTACAAATGGAACCGACGTCAAGGCTTACGATCGTGGCTCTTGTATCGATTGCCTTGTGATTCTCCTCCGTTGGACATCAACTTTTAAACGATTTTCACGTTCTGATTCAAGATTGCCAGGTTTTAACTGGCTACAATATCAATGGATTTGATTTACCGTGTTTGTTTACCCGTTTGCTTTGGTTGCAAATGTATTCCATTTTACGACATTATTCATCCGTTCTCGTGGGGACGACCATCGTCACCACTTTTCAGAAAAAAATGGTGTTGGATTTGTATTTTTATTTTCGAATTTTTTCCAGTTATGATTTACCCGGATTCAAATTGGATGATGTGGCACGTATGAAATTGAATGAAACCAAAGTACCCGTCCAATCTACCGGACTCTGGTCTTGGTACACACAGCCTCAGGTGACGGCCCATTTGCTTCAACAAACTTCTGCTGAAAAATGTTATCCAATTTTGAAACCACGTCGTGTACCCCCGGGCCAATTTGGTACTTTTAAAGACTATATGCAGTATTGTTTAAAAGATTCCTTTTTAGTCTATCGTTTATTTGAAAAAGAAATGGTATTATCCTTTTTAGTAGAGCGGGCCAATTTTACAGCGTGGAATGCTGTTCAAGCCCTCCACATGGGGAATTCTAGCTTTTTGTTGGAATTGTTTAAAACGTATGGCACGTGCTTGGGATATTTTGTCAATACTCATTTTTTAAAGAGTCCTGTTGACATTAAAAAGTATGCCTCTGTGTTGGTCACCAAAAATCAAACGTACCAAGGGGCTTTAAATTATTGCATTCCAGAAAAAGCGTATGAAAATGTGTCTGTGATGGATTTTGCAAGCATGTACCCTAGCGCTTTGTTGAGTAGTAATCTATGCTATGGAACATGCACCATCATGACCCGAGAAGAGTGGTTGGCGTGTCCTCCCGCTCAACAATTGACGAATATTGCTTACCGTGTCCACGGGGAACGGGATTTTGAAAACGATACCTTTGGAGAGAGTCCCGTCTTTCACTATCCCCCGTTTAATCCTGAAAAAGATGCGTTTGCCATCGTCATTAATGAGCAAACGGAGGCATTTTTACCGCATATTGTAAAACATTTCATTGATTTGCGCAAACATCATCAAGGACAATACAAACAAACAAAAGACGTGTATCATTACAATGCTCAATTATGCATCAAAATTTTAATCAATTCCCTGTACGGCGTCATGGCCAATAAAGATTCATGCTTGGCCTATCTACCCATTGCCATGACGATTGTCACGTTGGCCCGCTTTCAATTACTAGGCTCATACCATTATTTGAAACGTTTAAATTATCACATTTGTTATGCAGACACGGATAGTTTGATGGTGCAAAATTGGCCCGACAATGATTGTCATGCAGTCGATGCCTATTTAAATTTAAATTATGTGGAGCTCAAATTTGAGCAACGAATGAAGCGGTTGCTCGTCTTGTCTCGAAAACGTTACATTTACGAGACACAAAAAGGAAAGATTGTGACCAAAGGCTTTCAGAAACGAATTAATGAACTCATTGAATTTATATCTCAATTGGTGTTGGAAAATGTGTGGCATTTTATGTTTTCCACACCTCTCGAGAAGGGTTCCTTTGCGTGGATGGAAGATCATTTATCCTTGTCCAGTCGTGGATGGATTTTATGGGTCTACATTATTCAAGAGGCTCATTACAAGTGTCGAGATGCTAAAAAATATTCCATTTACCGAAAGACGAAGCATTTGAGTGATTATAAATCAAAAAGTTGTGTGGCTGTGCACGTGCTCCAGAAATACCCCGAAAAAGCTAATGATTTTATTGAATACACCTATAGTCGAGCGGATGTGGCTCAGCGAGAGGCCAGTAAATGGGTGATGGATGCTCAAGAATGTCAATGGGTCAATTATGAACAATTATTTATTAGCCAAAAGAAAATGTTTTGCATGCTGTTGAATATGGCTTTTTGGAAATTGCCCAAAGTACCTCTGGATATGTGTGATATGGTCCTGAATACGCAAAGATGGAAACAATTTGTGCAAGCTGAATTGTTGTTTTGGCACAAGACACGAGCACAAGGGGAACCTCGAAAATTACTAATGTTGGTGGAAAAGGGAATAAAATATACATTCAGTATGAATAATCACGTAAAAAGAAACCGGGGACGAAATGTTCGTGGACCACCCAGAAAAAAACTGAAACATATAAAATAGTATTTAAAAAAAAAAAAAAAAATTTTTTTTTTTTTTTTTTATAGTTTGGTGTTAAATGCTTAAAGTTGAACTACTTTACAATCTATGCTTTGAAAAAGATTCCAACACCCAAACCAAAGCTCAAAAGACTCAATATCATCTGTACGTAAAATAGGAGCTGTTTATCTTGCAAGAGTTCAGAACCTTTCTTTGAAGTTGATTCAGAATAAATTGCATAAGTGATATACCCAAAGCTCATCAAACTCATCAAAATAACTACCAAGAGAGCAGTGATCAAAATTGTTTTGAGATTCATATTTGTGTTTCTTTATTAAGCCATCACGTACAAGATTCCCAGCAACACCATACCCATCAAATTTCCAACGGTAGGTCCGACAAAGAGAATTCGATTACTTATCCAAAACTTTTGAGCTTCGACCCCATCCGTTTTTACTACTTTAGTAGCAGCTTCTATGTCGTACAATGTAGCGTTACTCATTTGATACATGACATAACTTTGTATCACGACGGATACAATCAACATTACCAAGACGGCACCAATGATTATGGTTTTGATTCCAAATTTCATGATTCTTGTTTCTTATTTTTAAAGCAAGGGGTATGGCAGTGCACGCTTTGATTCATACGACCGGAGTCGTTCTGGACCGACAGTACATACCTTTGGAACTGGGCTATGTGGATGTGACGGGTTATGAAATTTTCTTTCAAGTGACGAGCCCTTATTCATATTCCGAGGCCATTAAATTATTTCCTTATGCTCGACCGGATGCCATCATGACGACTTTAAATGGGACTCCCCTGGCCAATATTTTACATTTTCTACAAGTTCGTTACCATCAACTACAAGCGCAGTTTCCTGACACGGATATTGTATTTGGTTGCAAGGGAAACAGTTATCAAATGAATATTTTGCGTCAAACTAAACTCCCTCATCTGATTAATGTGGAAATGTATGGTGTACCGTCCATGAGACGGTTGACTCTCATGTATCCTCATATTGTGGCTGATTCCTGTCCGTGGCATGTGAGACCCTCCAAATGTGTTCGTTTTGCAACCCGTTTATTGGCACTCTACATGTTTCAGCAACACGTGATTTTGCCGTTCGTCCATATGTAATTTCTCCGTCAAATGCATTACATCGGTTTCGACAAAAGGAGTGTCTACTTCAAAAGTACTAGTTTGCCATAAATCATCCAATTGAGACACGGCCAACAAACGTTGAAATACATTGACCACTTTGGGAGGAGAAGACAATGTAATGGAAGCCTCTAGGATCGAACCATCGACGACACACACACACACACACACATATATATATATATATATATATATATATATATATATATATATATATAAATTATATAAATATATATATATATATTATATATATATATATATAAATTATATAAATATATATATATATACATATATATATAAATTATATAAATATACATATATATAAATTATATATATATATATATAATTTAGCGCGGGCTCTGCATTTTTGAGAGCAATTTTTAGATAATTTACCTTTATTTTCAAATGAATTTAGACATCTTATCTATTATTTTCAATGGGTTTTTGCTCAGACTTATTAAGATAAAGGGGGAAGGCTGGCTGGTCAAAAAACATGTTCAACACCACTTTCATATAAATTATTTTATATATAAACTGTCCGAAGTCAGCATCCATTTCTTAAATTTTAATTTCTCACATATCCTTCAATGTATGGTCATCTAACAATCTCAGTATTTTTCGGCTTTGTTTGATAAATGTTCATCTCTCATTTGTAGAGAATTCAAACTATATATATATATATATTTATATATTGCTTGAAACATTTTTACTACTTTCGAAATATGGTGTACAATGATTTTGAATTCAAAATATAATATTCTTCCCTATAAAAAGTCCAACTATTATTATTTTCTTTTACAATTGTATTATAAATAAATTGATTGTATTATTTGAAACATTTGGACCTTAAAATACTTGTCTAGGCTCTGTATTACTTACATGTCGAGTAGATCTTGGGAAAATTGGATTGTTGTATTCCAAAACAAGCAAATAAATTTTAATAATGCAGACCAGATTAGAATATCACCTCAAAAAATAAGGTCCCAACGATTTATTTGTAGAATTGCTATGCTAGAGTAGAAAGATATTATTTTACTTGCAGTAATTTCGTGTACTATGCATCTTTATTTACGTGTTAATACTTTTTTCTTTAAAAAGCTGCTACGGATTGTTAGCTACCATTTAAAAATTGTTTTCATTACTGTTTTCTTTTTGTAACACTTTTGGATTCAGCGATTTCTTTTACGGAAACTTACTTCCAATGTTATTATTTATTCTCGTTACAACGTTTGGTGTCATTTCTTTGGTTAGGTCAGTACTTCTCAAACTTTTAATTTTTGCAACCCAATATTCAATCATATTTTTCATCGCGTCCCTCGCATTACAAAAACAATGTACTGAATTCAATAATACTATACCTTGGCGCTAAATCTATGCAATACAACTTTAACATTTTAAGTGCCACTGGCGTATATAAACGTCTCTCTCAGCCAAAGCATTAATTACCCCGGACATATATATACGTATTTAAGAAGTACGATGTTCTAGGTGCACTGTTGTCCACAAAATTATTCCTAAGGCTTTGGAATGCAATAAAAGGACCTTAACAGTATTTGCGAAGGATTTACTTATTTATTTCTTTTCGTCTCCCCCCAATACATCACACACGCGAGCCTACGTGGAAAATGGTAGTACTGGGGAGTGAATTGCGCATCTTTTAATCGCAGTTAATGAATTAATTATTAACCGTACAATTTATCACGTTAAGTGTTAATTTTTGTATATAACTTTATATATGACAAGCCCGTGGGTCACTCGTATTGTTTATCTTGTTTTTAACTTAGTATTGTTAAATTAATTATCAAATACATTGCGCATTACTGATACATTTATAAATGTATTATATCAATACAAATGTATATTTTATTATGTCAGATTGTATTAAAATTTTTGCTGACTATCAGTAAACTAATAATTTTTTGTTTTCGACTTTTCAACATGCTAGCTGCCCACAGTTTGAAAAACTCTGGGTTAGGTCAAGATAAAGGTGACTGTGAATAGTGATAGTTCTAAAATCACATTGCGTGTTGATATAAATGTTTCTATTTCTATTTGTATTTTATTTAATTTTATGTTTTTCTCATTCAAATAAGTGAACAAGGTACACAGAACGCTGCTTTAACATGATAGGGAAATTTAAAAAATCCGATTTACCCACCTGAGTATGAAGACAATCATTTTGATAACCACAACATTAGTGTTATTTCCAAAGAATGCCAACAATTTAAATTCATGGCATGATTATTCAAAGTTAATACAAACTTTAAACAATCTTTTGAAATTGTAGAAAAAGAACTATTTCTCCACATTCTTGACACTAAACAAGTAAAAGGCATTTATTTAGGAAACATAATGCATCTTCTAAAGAATTAAAGTAATTCCTTTATTCCCCTTACTAGATGTAAGATGAAATTTTCATTAGTTCATTGGATAATTTAATTTGCGCTTCATTAATTCTAAATGCCAAAATCAAAGAAAATAATTTAAGAAAAAACAATAGCAGTATTGATATCATATATTTCCACAAATACTCTTCTAATTAATTTTTCTTGTGACCTTTGGAAAGAATGTCTTAATTTGCTTATCTACATCTTTCAAAATGACGAACGGAAAGTCCGAATTTTTCAAACCAATGGAGGACGTAATACTCGGAAATATTTTTCATATTCCAGTGGTATTAATTTTCGAATTGAGAAGAATTATATTGATTCGTATTACCTTTGAGCCAATTAATTCCATGTGATTAAATCTGGACCCCGTAATTATTGTTGCATGTGGGTTATGTAATGTTGAGTTTCAAATATTTGAATGTAATTGTCGTCTTTTTATTAGAATTGTTTTGAATTTTGAAAAATATCACAAAGCCAAGTATTTAATTTTTAAATATTTAGCAGTTTTTTATTGTGAAAGTTAGGCTGGAAATTCGTCTGCTTCACTCATATTTATATGTAGCCGTGCTAGCTTGGTGGCAGTGGTGCAAACAGGAATATTTAAAGCGGGAGGGGGGTGGGATGCAAGGTCGAAATTCCACCACTCTCATATCATGCTCCAATACGCCGCCCACAAATGTTCCTTTGATTTTGTCTATTTTCGGGAACAAAAAAAAACAGTTAAAAATTACTTATTGAATAAATAATTAGCATTAACTAATATTAATAATTAATAACAAATGCCTAGTTAAATTTGACGTACTATGTACACTGGGGTGTGCAAAAATTAAGGACGAAGTCGAAAAATTAGCATATCAGCTGAACGAAGAGGCAGAGCGGACAGAAAGACCAATCAGGAGATTAAGTAAGGTGATGTACGGTAGCACATGCGCAGATATGCAGGTAGACGTAATGGGGGAGGGTCTGAGTAGTATAAAGCATGTTGTCGGTGTAAGATCAGTATTTCTGGCAAAGAGATTGCACGCCGTATAGCAGTTAAAATCACACCGAGTTGCTGCCTCAGCGAGAAATGGCGAATAATCAATCTGTTAGACGACATCTGGATGCTTTTACCCGAGGTCGAATCAATGGGAAGTTGGAGGAAGGCCGCAGTGTGACAAGCGTGGCTGCAGAGTTCGGAATTGCTCACAGCATCGTTTCACGACTTTGGAGACAATTTCAAACTACAGGAACAGCTATCCGGGGGTTTAGTAGTGGTCGTCCACGAGGAACCACACCCGCAGATTACCGGTACATTGTCTTACAGGCCAGAAGAAACAAGCGGCAGAAAGCGGGAGAAATCGATAGACAAACGACACAGGCGACTGGACGACCGATATCGCGTTTTACCGTGGCCAGAAGACTGCACGGTGGTGGTCTGTTTGCACGACGCCCTGTACGGTTTGTACCTTTAACGCCTGCCTATCGGAGAAGGCGTTCTCTGTGGGGCCGGGAACACCGGAATTGGAGAGACAATGAATGGGGACGAGTACTCTTTACAGATGAGAGCAGATTAAGTTTGAGTAACGATTTTCATCGCATACTCATCTGGAGAGAGCGGGGAAGCCGCAATCATTCCTCGAACATCATTGAAAGGGACAGGTATGGAGGTCGCGGTGTTCTCGTTTGGGGAGGCATCATGCTTGGTAGTCGTACAGACCTTCACATCTTCGACGCAGGTTCAATCAACGGGACCCGTTATTGTAACGAGATTCTTCTTCCATATGTGCGTCTTTTTTTAGAGGCGCTATAGGTCTGCAGTTCCTTTTCATGGACGACAATGCACCATGTCATCGCACAGTAGCTGCCGAACAGCTCTTAGAGAGTGAGGATATTGAACGTATGGATTGGCCGGCACGATCTCAATCCCATCGAGCATGTATGGGATTTTCTAGGCAGACGCTTGGCAGCTCGTACCTTACCACCAGTAACGATTCGGGAGCTTCGATTGGCGCTGCAAGACGAATGGGCAGCAATGCCTTAACAACTCATTGACACCCTCATTCTCAGCATGGGCAGACGCTGTGAAACCTGCCTAGTAGTCAGGGGAGATCGTATCCCCTACTAAAGACCGGATGTTTCTTGCTGGACACCCATCACAGGGATGTTTTGGCCTTCAGTCGCATTGCGCTCCATGCTACTTTTTCAATACAGCTTCTTTTTATCCCTCTGATTTCTCTTTTAGTAAGTGT
Organism: Trichonephila clavipes; assembly: GCA_019973935.1. Taxonomy (NCBI): domain Eukaryota; kingdom Metazoa; phylum Arthropoda; class Arachnida; order Araneae; family Nephilidae; genus Trichonephila; species Trichonephila clavipes. Next base: position 41,069 of record BMAU01020679.1, on the reverse strand, counting down.
TGCTCTCATATTACACATGTCCTTACGTATTGGGGATCTTAAGGTATTAAATGTGTTGATTGGGAAAGCTTTTGTACAAAGTTATATTGAAAAAACCGTCTCGTCCTTAATTTTTGCACACCAGTGTACGTATGATTATAATTCATCAAAAAAAATTCAACGGCCATGGGGAATCCAGTGATGGGGACTTCCCCCCTTTGCGTGCGTCACTACCTAGTGGTTATTATCATGCACTCAGCTTGTAAGAGACACGTCGAAACCTGGCGCAGCTGAAATCTCGCGCTGTAGAAATATTGATGCACGATGAACCTTTCGAGGCTCAATGTCCTCCCATTGATATTATGTGGTAGTTTAAAGAGAAGGTCCCGCTAGTGGTGGCTTCCTGGTTTATTGGTTGAAATTCAAAATAACGAGGTGCGACACCAATATCCATCGTGTTGCTGTACAGTGCAACGTTAATAATTTTTTACACAAACTTGGATATTAACAAAGTAAGAAAATATATTTTTATTTGTATTGTCTCTAACTCAGCATACCGTAAAATCTGGCAGCTCCTACTAGGGCTACGGTAGGACAGTGGTCAAGGTTTTGGATCATGACAGGCATGTCATGAGTTCAAACTCAGTACCACTAAAGACCCGCCGTGTAGGGCCGCGATACACGTTAAATCTGTCGAGAGCTGAAACGTCTTCCGGCTGATGTGGTGTGGTAAATTGAAGAGGGGGATGCCAACTCAAGTGTCATCCACGTCACTTGACCATGGTTCAAAGTTACGTGGTCCGTCGCCAAAAGCCCTCATGTAGCTGAACAATGCGACGTTAATATTCACTCACTTACCATCGGCTCTACTTTGGAGCTACATTTTCTTAAATTCTTAGGTATATTCATCGTATAACGGGCAAACCCTGTTTAACGAACAAATCTATAATGTACTCGAAAAATATGTTATTATGTTTTTGAATCTTTTATTCAAGTTAGTAGAACAAACCTTTGAAGAGAAATAGCATACTTCTGGAACTCTACAGCTCTTTACGTTCATAAAAAATGTCATTTCTTTTAAATAAACAATATTTCGATACACTTAAATAGAAGTCTAGTTTTTTCTTATATTAAACTTTCTTATATCAATCCGGTGTATAACAGGCACACGTAAATTTCGATTTTATTTTTTATGTTAAAAGGGTGCGTTATACGTTTGATTTTACGGTAATTATGCAATGCTGATTTATTAACAGATTATGGCATTTATAAATTAAATTAAAAAGTAATGTGCTTTAATGAATGTAAAATATTATTAATATGGACGTATATAATTCAGAGAGTTTTTGCTTACTATATGCACGTCGAATTCTAAAGCTGCACGGGGGCAGTTGACGACGGATCTCGTAGTTTAGAGTTTTGGATAACGAATACACCAAATTTCCTCACCAAAAATTTGAGCTTCAACAATTTTAATGTGAGCATGAAAATCCTATACATATTGATTTTAAGTAGCAGTAGTACTCACACGCTTAACTAGATAGTTACAATATTAGTTACGTGTTGGTATTATTGATACTCACAGCTACGGCAATAACCTTTCTCTCTTTGTGAAGTATTAGATAATATATATATATATATACTCAGGAACATTGAAAATAGCGATCCAAGAGGAGAGCATCGGATTGAAATGAAATTTAATACACATAATGACACAAATAAGAGATTCACTTGATCTCAAAAATAAAACAATTAAACAAATACAGGGTGTGCAACGACACAAATACTGGGCAAATTCAATAGCGCGTTGGACCACCTCCTGCTGCAATACATGCCATCACACGGTCCAGCATTGAGAGGTTTAGACACCTTATGTTGTCCTGAGGCAGATAGGCCCACAAATCTTGAACAGCCAACTCTAAATCATGTACAGAGTGACACGATGGCATCTGCCGTTTTAGCTGATCCACCACGTGCTCTACAGGGGATAAATCGGGGGAGCGGGCTGGCCATGGAAGAGTCTAAAAAGGACGTAGGAAGTTTTGAGCAACTCTTGCTGTATGCGGACGAGCATTGTCTTGCTGGAAAATTGCCCCAGGGAGACCATTTAGGAAATGTACTACATGGGGTTGAAGAATATCATCAACGTAACGTTGGTTCGTTAAGGTTCCACGCATCACAATTAAAGTAGACCGGCTATCATAGGTTATGGCCCCCCAGGCTATTACACGAGCTGTGCGGGCAGTGTGACGTGGAACAGTGGGGGGGGAATTGTACCGCTCACCAGGGCGCCTACACACCCGTACACGGTTATCATCTGCCCCTAAAACAAACCGAGAATCATCTTTCGAGATTCATCTCAACCGAGTCACAACCTTTTGCCAATCTGTGGCATTCCACATTGATCTGGCTTGGCACCACTGTAGACGCAGTTGCCGATGTTCCTATGTTAAAGGGAGTAAACGGAAAGGGCGCTTCGATTTAAGATTTGCTTCTGCAGGGTTTCTGGAAGTTGTCTGTGGAACAAATGCTACGTCTACGTCTGCACGTATCGATCAACGAGTTACTGTGGGGTCCACAAGTGCTTGCCGCATGATCCTTCGATCCTCTCTCCTCGTGGTGTTCCTGATCGCTCCAGACCCGGTTTTCCGTGCATGGGTATCTTCTCGTTTCCTCTGCTCCCAACAATTTCTAACGGCACACTCCGAAGGATTCACCTGACCAGCAACACGGTGCGTCGACCAGCCTGCAGTTTTCATCCCGATGATCAGGCCTCTCTAAAACTCGCTTAACTGGGAGAAATGTCTTCTATCACGTTCACCTGGCACGTTTCGCTTACCAAAGTCTTCCTACAATCGGCGGGTAATCGTCACGTTTATGAATCTTCGAATTTGCGCTGGCAGGACCCTCTTCCTGATTGTAGCGTCACCTCGGCGTGTATGAGCATGCGTATTGGCACAAATTTGGATCATTTACATATCACATTACGCTGTACTTATTTGCAAAGTTTCGCGATTTTACTTAGCTTCCTTCGTTGGTCTCTGTTTTCAACGTTCCTGAGTGTATATGTATAATTTATATATGAAATCGCTTCACTCCAACACCGTTCAACCAATCACTTTGAAAATTTGGATGCATATGTATTTTTTTGTGGAGAAGATTTTTGTGCTTTCATCTTTGTTGCTTCTCCCCACCAGGTGGCTCTACAGCATATCAACTTCTGCATCTCGTTCAATCAATCGTCAAGTAGTCAATGTGGTCGCAAAAATGAGACCAAATTGGCTCTATCACCAATTTCGCTATGTTTCTATTGAATTGCCATTATAATGTAAGGAACGGCGTTGCTTGTGCGAATAATACACTTTTAACATAAAATAAATGCAACACAAAGTAATAGTAACGTATTACACATCCAGATAAAAATAATGTACACTATTTTAAGTTCATTACGCAAAATGTGTAGCAATGTGTTAGCTTTGCAGAGCAGAGTTCAGCTTAGGAAAGTGTTTTCAAAAATCGACCCACAAGAGAGTTACGGGGGTTATAAATTAAAAAAACATCTTTTTATCAGCTATTAGACCTTCAGACTTAAAATTTAACAAATATGTTTTTTTATTTAGCTGAGATATGCTAAGATATGATCAGGCCTGGAATGTCAAGCCACTAAGGAAGAAAGGAGAGATACCCAAATTTTTTTTATTTGCAATTCACGTAAAATTAACTCATTAAAAACTTCTTTATCTTTCAATCTGTATTGTTTAATTTTTCAATTCACCCGTACGAAGAACGGGTATACCAGCAAGTATTTATAAGCATGTGCAAATTCATACGCATCAGAAATAAGAAAATTTGACGTGATTAATAATTTAGTTATTTCTTCATTAAAGTCTTTTTAAATAAACAAGTTGTAAAATTTTAGGAACAGATATTTTATTAATGTAAAAATTCTATTATTTTTATTTTTTCAAATGAATTTTTAATTTTTTAAAACGGTGTATTATTTTCCATTTTTCAAAATGAGTAGATCATGTGTTTAAAGTAACGTTATTGATACTATTTTTTCTTATAAGTTTTTATCTCTTTTTGTAGTTTAAATAAAATTAACAAATGTATATTTTGAGTTCTGATGCTTCTTATATAAATAATTATTTATTTATATAATGAATTAAACAAAGTCGATTCGTCTGGTTAGACATTGCTAACAGATATTTTTAAATGAATTTTTTTAGGCATCCAGTTGAAATTGGTTTTTAAAATTTTCTTTTAATTTTATAATAAGTTATTTCTGAAATATGTCAGCATGTTTCGAAATTCATTTTGTATTTTAATGTATAATCATGTATTTCTCTATAACATAAAAATATTAGGTTGGGATAAAAGAAATGCATTATTTTCACATGAAATTCTAAACTTTATTTAACATGTTTTCGAAACTGTCCTATTTGGGTCAAATATATACCGTTTTGTTGTATAATTTGCTGTCATTTTAAATGTAGCTTTAAATTGCCTTTCTCATAGAAGTATTGGCATTTATTGGTGAAAAACTCCAGTAATCGATTTTCACAATTTTCTCTTCATCCCAATTTCTTATCACTCTGGCAGTTTTGCAATGCGAGAAAAAGGTGGTAAACGTTTGGTGTCAGATCCGGACTATATGGTGGATGCATTAAAACTTTCCAATCAAGCTCCCAGAATTTATGGCGAGTCACTACAGACGTCTGTGGCCTGGCGTTGTTCTGATGGAACACAACATCTCTTCTGTTGGCCAATTCTGGCCGTTTCTGGTCAGTGCTAGCTTCAAACGGTCCAGTTGTTGACAGTAGATATTTGAATTTAGTCTTTGGCCCTACGGAAGCAACTCATAATAAATGATTCCTTTCCAGTCGCACCAAATACACAGTAGAACCTTCCTGGATGTTAGTCCGGGTTTGGCCACCGTTTGAGCTGCTTCAAAGCGCTTTGACCACAATCGTTTTTGTACAGCATTGTCGTATGTGACTTATTTCTCATCCCTAGTCACCATCAGCTTAAGAAATGGATCGAGATCATTCCGTTTGGCCAGGGCTTCGCAGATGGAAATTCGATCCATCACGTTTTTTGGTGTTAGTTGGTATGGCACCCAAATATCGAGCTTCTTTTTGAATCCAACTTTGTTCAAATGGCTTAAAACTGTCTTATGATCTATCTTTAGCTCCTGGGCGATGCTACGACTACTAACATACCGGTCAACTTCGATTATATCTGTGATTTTATCGACATTTTCAAAGACGGGTGTGGGTCAACTTTAGCATCGAAAATTTCTGAACGGAATCAACGAAATTAAAATTGTACGTAATTAGTTGTTACAGTATCGGTACCATAAACACCATTCACAATTTCAGGCACCTGGCTTGCATTTTCGCTTTTAACAAAGAAAATTTGTAAAATGTACCGAATTTTCTCTTTGTTGACTTCCATTTTTAACACCCTGTAACTCACAGCTGAATGGACCAAACAAAAAACAGCAAATTAGTTTTTTAGTGTGAAATGTCACCTTGACAACGAGCATAAATTTAAAATTGTTTGATCGGTACTTCGCGAGATATCGACACTACAGCCATTTACAGAAAAAAAATATAATGGATTTCTTTTTCTCCAACCTAATATCAAATTTCAGACTGTATAATATGTTTTCAGTAAAGGATTGAGATTTATCGTGCTTGAGAAATATAACTATTCAGAATCAAGATACCAGAATAGTCTATATGAAAGAATACTGAGGTGGAATGTTATCCTTAGGAGTATGCAATTTAACTGTATTTAACTGCACTTATTTATGAAGAACAAAAATATGTTTGCACGAATGAGCTGCAAAACCAGAGTAATACTTTAGATGATTCAATCATGTCAATTCGTTGAAATATTTTCCATATCATACGTTTTCCGTTGTTGTTTATATTGGTTGGTTTGAGATTTAAACATAGTTATGAAATCTTCGTATGCAATTTCTGTATTTTAAAAAGGATATTAAATCTACAAATAGAACCAATTATATATATACACGCAAATATGGTTAAAAATGTATGTATATTTTCTGGTAGTTGGTTCGGATTAATTAATTTATACATATTGGAAAAATAATTTTGTTTAGTTATGGCTTTTATGTTGGATTAATGTATGTGTCATTCAGTAGCTTAGAATAATTTTACAATTGTCATTTTTATTAGATTAATTGATTGTTAGAGTATTGTAAATTAACTCGTGCTACATTAGTAGGCTTAGCTTCATTTTTCAAACCTATTTTTTCTATGTCTTTTACACTAAAACGAAAATCTGTTGAAGGAATAGGGTAGGACTCTGTAAAGCAAGTTTTACTCTATTTCAATGTCCTTTGCAAGTTTTACACTATTCCTCTTTTCCATCGACAGCTATAGAAAATATAACGTTTTTGGTCCATTTACTTTTTATACCTTTACTTATATTTTAATTTGTTATTCATGGTTAGGAAATCCAATATTTATCCATTTTTGTTTTGTTTTGCAGGATATTCATAATGTTTATGTACACTCACTTCCAAATGTTCAGCCCGAAGATGTAAAATGCAAAAAAAATCAACAAATGCTGCTTTGATTGACACAAAATTTGTCAGTAAAGTAGTATATATATTTATACATAAAACAAAATCAATAATTATATACAGAAATGAAAACGATATTAAATTTTTGTAAGTTATCAGATAATGTCATACTGGAGACTTAAACAGAATTATGTACAAAGTGAAAATAAACAGCATAAAATGAAAAAAAGGACATTAATAGGGTATGTGATCCCACCTCATCTGTATGAAAGTTTACACCTTCTGACCATGTTTTCAATTAAGTTGTCAACCACCTCAGAATTAAGCAATCACCATTCTTCCTGTAGAACAGTTTCCAGCTCAATAAGAGTGGCTGGAGGTGGGAAACGTGAAGATACAGCACGGACGAGAGCATCCTAAATATTTCCAATGGGATTAATGTCGGGCGAATATGCTGGCAACACCCTACGCGCAATCCCTTCACTCTCCAGGTAGTCTTCGACGATGTGAGCTCTATGGGGACGTGCGTTATCGTCCATTAAAACAAAGGTAGTATCAACTGCTGCAGTGTACAATCTCACAATGGGTTTTAGGATTTCATCTTGATACCGGACAATCGTCACAGAACCACGTTTAAAGATCTGCAGGTCGGTGCGGTATCCTAATGAAATCCCTGCCCACACCATAATGCTTCCGCCTCGGAATGCGTGATGTTCGAAGATGTTATGGGGTTGATTGCGTGTTCCTTGTTTTCGCTGTATCCTTATACGCTTGTCATCTGTCTCCAGAGAAAATCTTGACTCATCAGTAAACATGACATTGCCCCATTCAGACACATTCCAATTTCCTTATTCCCGGCATCACTTTAATCATGCCCCTCTTGATTGGACGGATAGAGGAACACAAACTCGAGGTACTTGAGCATACAGTCCATTCATATGTAATCTTCGGCGTACAGTAGCTGCAGATATAGCCTTACCAATGGACGCTGTAACCATAGATGGCACACGTGTGGAGGTAGCTCTGCGATTACGCTTGGCTATAATACACTGCTGGACAATTGCTAAGGACGGATAACACTATCATCCATAGCAACCGCAAAATGAAAGGAAGTAAAATGTGGGAAATTAGAATAAGTGCGGGATATTAGTAAGAAGAAGTATGAGTTTGCAAATTTTTTTCCACGTCTGTTCATCACGTGATAGCGTTCATAAGAGCTTTAAAGGTTTTGACGCGTGTGGACAGTTGTTGTTTCAAGTCAAAGTTTTACAGGAAAGATTTAATAAACGAACTTAAAATTTTTGGCATGTCTTCCCGAAATCACATAGATGATTTTATGCTTGGCCGAATTATTGGAAAGATCGAAGAAGGGGGCGAAAATAACAGATGTTGCCAGGGAGTTCGACATCGCTCACAGCGTTGTTTCACGGGTGTGCAAGTCATTTAAAACTACTGGAATGTGTAGTAGACGGCACGGGGGAGGTCGTGTTAGAAGTACGACGCCTGCAGAAGACAGATATATCGTCCTATCAGCAAAAAGGAACAGGCGCACCACAGCTCAGCAGGTGGCAAATCAGTTTCTTGCTGCCTCAGAAAAGCAGATCTCCCAAAACACTGTTGCCAGACGTTTGAAAGGATGAGGAATATACGCACGCAGACCTGTTGTGTGTGTCCCATTGACCAGACAGCACCGTACTGCCCGTTTGCAATGGTGTTGTGAGCATCACAATTGGACTGAACAGGACTGGGCATGCGTACTATTCTCAGATGAGAGTAGGTTCAGTCTGTCATCGGATTGTAGACGCCAACTGATCTGGCTCGAGAGTGGTACTGCTTATCGTCCAGAAAATACCCAGGAAAAGGACCGATATCCGACATGCAGTATCATGGTGTGGGCCGGCATCATGATCAATGGCCGCACGTGCCTACATGTGGTTGCGAATGGGACTATGACGGGCCAACGATACATTGATGAAGTTCTACTTCCTCATGTTCGTCTTTTCCGTGGTGCTGTCGGTGATAAATTTGTTTTTATGGACGACAACGCAACATGTCATCGAACACTCGCTGTTCAGGATTGTCTAGATAGCGAGGGTATTCAACGTCTCGTATGGCCAGCGCGTTCTCCAGATCTAAACCCCATTGAAAATGTGTGGGATGCTTTGGGAGGCAAGTTGCTGGTCGAAACTATCCTCCGACAAACAAGAACACCCTCATCCGTGCACTCACAGAGGAATGGGATAAATTGCCTCAACAGCTGCTGGATAATATTGTGCAAAGTATGGTACGACGTTTGGAATGTTGCATCACACTCTACGGTGGACATATCCTGTACTTTGATACCTTTCTTTTTTAAGGTGCCTGCTGACTTTTAGATGCATTGTTCCATTTCTCCGTACGCAGATCAAATGAACATTTTTTTTCTTTCAGATGTTTCACAGCTTTTTGTACTTTCCAGAACAATAAATATTCTTTATTCTAATGTCTGAACAGTGTGGAAACTATATTTTATCGTACTAGGCCTCATGTCTCGCTTAATGTTATGCTACATAGCAATTTGTGATCCGTCCTTAGCAATTGTCCAGCAGTGTAGCAATATATCAATCTTCCGCAGGAGTTGTAACCCTTTGGGCGACCACCTACGGGCCTTCGGACAACTTTCTGTTTGGTTGGAATTGTTTCTATGAACGTGAAATTACAGAATGATGAACGCCGAAGAAAAGAGGAACATCTGTGATCGACTGTCTTGCTTCAATGCGCCCCACAGCATACCAGCGCTCAGAATTATGAATTGTATGAAAATTTTAAACACCTTCTATCAGCACTGACAGTCAACTTCTGTAACCCTTCATAAAGCTGGTTTATTATAAGACTGCGCTTTTTGAATATTACTTGACATGAAAGCATGATTGGCTGCTACCTAACATATTTGCATACTTCCATCTACCTCTGCAGCGAATTGCATCCTCTTCAGTTTTGATTGACCTCCGTAAATTAGCATTTTCGTCTTCGTTCTAACTTTTGGAAGTGAGTGTATTTATTTTATTCTACTACTTATGTATATATATATATATATATATACATCTACAGTTGAACATCTATACTGCGATTTGTTCTTTAGAGTGAACTTGTTCCAGGAACCTTGAACATTTTCATGACTTTCTTCGTAAACTAACATCTCTAAAGAGAAGTGCATAACGAACTTTTTGTTTTGAGATTCAATTTTTCAATTTCAAGTATTTTTTAACATTTCAAGTTATTCTCTCTTTAACATATTTTATGATGTTCATAAATCTTGAACTGGTTTTATTAGATCCTAATTCGCCGAGAGCAATAGAGTTCTAGACTTTTCATCCTAGAAGTGTAACCTTTAAACCCCTATTGTCCAATTCACTAGAAAAATCTTCGCGATATCCTTTCACTCTCAGTGGAGTTGTCTCGTGTCCCCGTGTTCCATTTATAAAATAATTCAAGTTCAGTATTACTTGTATGCTTTAAATTAGAAAATGTCTTTAAAATTCATTAATTTCAATATAAAATTATTTTCTTAATATTGAAAGTACAGTGTATTCTTCGACATTCTTTTTTCTTGTTCTCGTTGCAGTTTTGCTTTCTTTCTTCCTTTTTTTTGATGGCAAAGATATATAAAATAAACATATATTAATTTCTTAAAAAAAAGGTGAATAAGTACCTTTTTAATATAAGAATATAAGGGTTTATGAATTTATGGTTTAAAAATTATATTGAAAGATGGACCTCCGTATACCCAATTTTCCATTTAACGAACTTTTTTTCTGGATTTAGTGACTTCGTTATATAGAGGTCCGACTGTATATATATATATATATATATATATATATATATATATATATATATATATATATATATATATAATGTATTGTAGCAGCGTTGGCCGGTGTTGGTTTGTTGTCATATCTGGTTTATTGAATACATCTTTAGAATTGAGTTTTACCTTTTATTTTGAAGCACACATAGCGTAACTGGTCAATCACTTTATATTTTACATCTATTCGTTAAAAACACGTAAGCAGACACGTATAACAGAAGCGACATCTTGACGGACACAACACAAAGACACAGAGCTGCAGTTATTTACATTCTCACATGATGACGGCAATCAGACAAAAAAAGAGCGATTACACAAGATTTTTGTTTTTATACCGGTAGTGGTTATTACGTAATAGTATTCTGAATGGTTATAATGGACGGGACAGGGATTTTGAACTAGCCGATTACGATTAAAGTTACAGTGTTATTTTTAAACTAAAGAATTAAAGTTTCTTTAAATATTAATATAAAGAGTTAATAAAAAGGATACTAGAGGGAATTATTATATATATATATATATATATATATATATATATATATATATATGTGTGTGTGTGTAAAGTCAGGTTTAGCTTCAAAATTAAGTAAGTAATAAATGAAAATAGAACAGTCTTTACCATCGCGTAAGGATTTGTGGGTAAATAAGCCTATTTAAAGGTGCAGCGAGTGCTGACGAAGGAGAACGCATACTCGAAAAGGCTTAGCTGGAAACTCCTCGCCGAATTGTTGTATATTGTTCTACTCGGTTGCACGGACTTTGGTCTATATACACTCTGACTCGGATTTTGGATCTTTATGTGATTGAAGCAAAATAAAGACGTTATTATAGATATGATGCCCTCCTCATTTTACCAGCACGCCTTACATATATACAATCAGGAACATTGAAAATAGCGATCCAAGAAGAAAGCATCGGATTGAAATGAAATTTAATACACATAATGACACAGATGAGAGATTCACTTGATCTCAAACACAAGGCAATTAAACGAATACAGGGTGGGCAACGACACAAATACTGGGCAACTTCAATAGCGCGTTGGACCACCTCCTGCTACAATATATGCCGCTACACGGTCCGGCATTGAGTTGATTAGACACCTTATGTTGTCCTGAGGCAAATGGGCCTACAAATCTTGAACAACCAACTCTAAATCATGTACTGAGTAACACGATGGCATCTGCCGTTTTAGCTGATCCCACACGGGCACTACAGGGGACAAATCGGGGGAGCGGGCGGGCTAGGGAAGAGTCTGAAAATGACGTAGGAAGTCTTGAGCAATTCATGCTGTGTGCGGACGATCATTATCTTGCTGGAAAATTGCCCCTGGGAGACCATTTAGGAAAGGTACTACATGGGGTCGAAGAATATCATCAACGAAACATTGTCCCGTTAAGGTTCCACGTATCACAATTAAAGTAGACCGGCTATCATAGGCTATGCCCCCCAGACTATTACACGAGCTGTGCGGGCAGTGTGACGTGGAACAGTGTGGGAGGAATTGTACCGCTCACCAGGGCGCCTCCACACCCGTACACGGTTATCATCTGCCCCTAAAACAAGCCGAGATTCATCTCTTAACACAACCTTTTGCCTATCTGTGGCATTCCACATTGATCTGGCTTGGCACCACTGTAGACGCAGTTGCCGATGTTCCTATGTTAAAGGGAGTGCACGGAAAGGGCGCTTGGATTTAAGATTTGCTTCTGCAGGGTTTCTGGAAATTGTTTGTGGAACAAATGCTACGTCTACGTCTGCTCGTATCGTTGAACGAGTTACTGTGGGGTCCACAAATGCTTGCCGCACGATCCTTCGATCCTCTCTCCTCGTGGTCTTCCTGATCGCTCCAGACCCGGTTTTCCGTGCATGGGTACCTTCTCGTGTCCACTGCTCCCTACAATTTCTAACGGCTCACTCCGAACGATCAACCTGGCCAGCAACACGGTGCGTCGACCAGCCTGCAGTTTTCATCCCGATGATTAGGCCTCTCTCAAACTCGTTTAACTGTGAGAAATGTCTTCTAGCACGTTTACCTGGCATGTTTCGCTTACCAAAATCTTCCGACAATCGCCGGGTAATCATCACGTTTATGAATCTTCGAATTTGTGCTGGCTTATATAGCACTTTCTTCCTGATTGTAGTGCCATCTCGGCGTGTATTAGCATGCGCATTGGCACAAAACGTGGATCAATTGCATATCACGTTACGCTGTACTTATTTGGAAAGTTTCGCGATTGTACTTAGCTTCCTTCTTGGGTCGCTGTTTTCAATGTTCCTGAGTGTATGTAGCGTTTGGCCGATGTTGGGTTATTTGGATTGTTGGCATATCTGGTTTCAGGAAAACATCTTTAGAATTAATTTTCAACTTGTTTATTTACACACATAACGTAGAGGGACAATCACATTTGTATTTCACAGCTATTCGGTAAGAACTCCATAACAGACACAAACGATATTGCGAAAAGCAAATGGGGATGATTGCATGGTGATGGCAAACATACAAAAGAGAGAGCGAGCACATAGAAACTAGCGTTTTATACCGGCAGTGAAAATCGCGTAATCTTTTTGTAATAAGAGCTCTGATTGGTTAAAATGGGAGGAAAAGATATTTCTAAAACTAGTTGATTACGCTAAAGATTAGGGCGTTAGTTTTTAACCTATGAATCTAAAGATTATCTAAATACTAGCTGCATTGCCCGGCGTTGCTCGGGCTTTTTCTACTTTTATAAAAAAAAAAAATCTTCCCTTTCCTTCATAAAATCAGTACTTCTAACACTCCTTCTCAAAATGACTTTCATCCCCCCCCTCCTCCGCTCAGCCCAGCGTTGCTCGGCCTTTTTCCGAGTGTATAACTTAAATTCGCTGTTTCGAATTTTTTGCTTCTTTTGTGTCAGACAGGTTTATTTCTCCCCGGCATTGCTTGAACATTTTCAAATGTATAGCACATTGTCATGGAAATTCCCCTTCCCCTCTCGCTATATCTCTTTAGTAAGAGAACAGTGGGACCTTAATATTCACTCTCTCACTTTGCAACTTTTTAGGACCCGAAGACGAAAATGTACCTTTTAAAAAATAGTTGTATGTTCAGAAAAGTAGAAATTTTTATAATTACAAAATTTCACAACTGTATTAAATGTTGAATTAAAATTGCGAGCATTTTTTGAAATGTTCGATAAACGCAAAAAAAATTTCCATGCAATTATTTTTATGAAGGAAGAAGTTATAAAATCTTTGAATTTGATAAGTAGTTATTAAACATTTAAAATGTGAGTATATTTTAACTGATGCAACATATTTAAAAAATAAAATACTATAAAGAATTAAAATTTATTTAAGTAGTTCTCAGTTGAATAAAAATGTTACTTTGTCTTCTATTTTTCTTAAATATTAAAACTACCTTTTTTACTAATTATTATAATACTTATTATTACACTTTCTTGTAAGGTTTAGAATTATTCATTGACAGACTTGTAAAACCTTCGATATACATCCAGTATCAATTTTACTGTAGTTTTGTTATAGGTTTATAATATTCCTAACTATCCACCGTTCTTCAAGTTTAGTGAAAAGGGTGTCCTACACTTGGTCTTTTTCAACTAAGTTTGTTTTGTATTTCGATATTATCTTTTGAACTGTAAATTTGTTTTAATATTTTTTATTTACTATAAATAGTATTTAAATTTTAAATTATCGCCTAGCTTAATGGAAACTATTATTACAACTTTGCATTCAAATGGGAGAATCGATCTTAGTTTAATTTAAAAGACATTTATTGAGTGTGAGGACCTCTTTCTTTCTGTTAATATTTAGCTTACAAAATAATTTCACTAACGTCATTCAAACTATCAAATATCGTTTTTTCTCACGTTGTATAAATTGAAAAGTACACCGAATCTTGGAATTCTGTGTAAAAAAGTGACCTTAAATTACCATAACTAAAAACTATATAGCACGATTTAAAAAACAGTGAAAAGCTTTTTCTGAAAAACGGCGTTAATCAATCTTGGTTCAAAATGCATTCTTTTTCAAGTCGACTGATTCGAGACGTATTCATTTTTGAAAGGATTTTTATCGAATAGTTGTCTGTGTTTTGTCTTTAGAATTTCAGTGAATTTCTACTTTAATTAATATTGCGCAGTCCGTAAATATTAAGATTTAAAAATTGGCGAACGAAACATACTCGAACTTTTCTAAAATCATAAGCAAATAAACAATGTTATTTTTTCGATTAAAATAGTATAAATAATTTATATCTGGAAGTGTAATACATTAATATTACTTTTTGTTGTATATTTTTATGTTAAAATTGTAATCAGTTTCACACTCTACCTGTTCAAACTTTCGCAGTTTCATGCGTCTTGCGTAGACAAAACAAAATGCAAAGGTTAGCTTCATGCATAAAAGATAGATATTTGCTGTCGCGGGCTTTCTGCAGATGACAGAATTTTTTCCTACTTACTTGACAATCATTGTTATATTTTGGACACTTCACACAATATCTATAAATTATAGCCTATGTGTTATTCTGATGTATATGATATACTATTGTAAAGTTTCAATAAAATCCATTCAGTTGTTTTTGCGTGAAGGACTCCCAAACATCCTCACAAACTTTCACGTTTATAATATATATTAGGATTAGTAAAAAAAGCGTTAATTAAAAGGATGCTAGAGGGAATTATTATATATATATATATATATATATTTTTACAGCCTTCGCACTTTTTGAATTAAAGTATAGAATTTTTAAAACATAAGTATGTTTTATCATCGAGCTCCTATAGCTCAAAACTTTTTTTTCCATGTTAAAAAATAAAATAAATTAATGAAAGTAAATTATATTTTTAAATTTATCAATGCTTCAGATTTCATGCTCTGTGCTCCGCTGTATACGTGTTTTGGTATTGATATAAAATCAAAAAACTGCAAAATTCAAATCTGGTAAACTTTTGACGAACTGTTATGTTCGAAATGGTTTTTTATAACCGCGATGTTTGATTATTCAGGTTTTATTCTCCTCAACGGAATTAAGACTTAAGTGGATAATTCATTGGTTCACTCTCTGATAACTTTCTGACATTTTCTTTTGAATCCACAGTTTTCGTGTTCAGAAATACTACTTTGTCTTAGCTGACTTTTTTCACCTAATTTTAAGAGTAATTTATCGTGCTATGGTCTCTATTTATGCTATTACAGAAACTTCAGAAAAACTATAGTTTGGAAGAATACAAATAATTATAAATTTTTTAAAAACTATTGAGGTTTCTAATTTTATAACAATTTTACGTAACTGATGTTGTAAAATTAATTGTAACAGTACCACTTGTAGTGAACAATTAACTCTTTACACTATTCATTACATGCAGTAAAAGCAACGCCTACATCCGGTTAAAAATAAATTCTTCAACGCCTATTCTTTAGTAAGAGTACTCATTATTTTATCTACTATAAGTTGCTTGTATTACATATTATACATAACTTAAATTGCAAAAAAATTGATTTTTCATAGAACAATTGTTGTTTTATTTCTTCTCAGCTTTTCCCTTGGCTGTAGTCCTGGTTATGGCAACTGGTTCTAAGGTATCCTCAAAATATGATGGCCTAACTAAGTTGACTTCTAGTTTATGTTTTTTTTTATTCTCTGAAAGGGATTCTTGTATCTGTGTCTAAGGCAGAGTTTCCCAAATTTTTTGTCTCATAGACTCCTTTCTATATTTTTCGGTTTGGGGTAGACCCGTTCATAATTAATATTGAATTTTTTTCAAATTTATCAACTTTAAAATGTCTTTTTGACAGATGGTACTACTACTGCTACTTTGAAAGAATTAAATTTCTAACTGTAATGAAGTATAGTGTTTAAAATTTAAAAAGCTCATGTTAATTATTTAAATTAAAAGCTATTTAATACAACAAAAACTGTTAAATAAAATAACTAAAGAACAAACAAATGATTTTAATGGGACGTAAGAAACTGGCGCTACAATAACAAATTTTCAACATTTGGTATCAATCCTGTCAGGTTTAATCTTAAATCTTCTCTGTTAGTAGTATCCAGTTTCTTTCTTTGTTTTGGAGATTGACAACCACACTGAAACTCCTTCTCACTAGGAAATTCAATTAAAAAATTCCTCTCTATTTTTTATAATTGGAAACAACAAACAATAGGTTTGCTTTTTTAAAGATCAAATTACTGACATCCGTTTCTAAACCTTAAAATTTTCGTTAGTGCTTATTACAATCAGTTGCTATTATAACATGGCATTTTTTTAATGTGACCATATGAATTAAATGCCTTCTGTAGCATTATCATAGTCAAGGCATTCTCAAACCTGGTTTTCAAATTGTGAATAAAAGCTATTTAAATGTTGAACGTTGGTTAAAATGTCTGTAGATTGTCTGTAACAAATTGAGAAAATTCGGCCCTCCAGTATTATACTTCTTTAGCTTAACTCTGGAAAGAAACGCTGAAACAGTTCTTGATTTAATAAATTTTATGCCGCCACCTTGTAAGTAGAAATTAACCTCATTCAATTTAGTAAATAAATCTGTTAAATAGGTAAAATTTGGTCCCCCCATTTGATTAAATTTTCTTCTAAAATTAAAAGGATCTAGTTTAATGAGAGCCACTATCATACTCCCCCATTTAAGCCTCATAGACCCCAAACTATTTTGTTTTTGATGTATACCCCTTGCCAGGGCCGGACCGTGACCTTTGTTGGCCCTGGGCTAACGATATTTGGGAGCCATCCCTAAATAATTAAAATTTTTGCCATTTTCCTAAAAAAAAAATTTTTTTGTGCGGGAAAATTTAAAATGTTTGGGTTATTTTTATTTTTTTTATTTCAAACAATTTAAATACGTTATAAACACTAACGTAATTTACAAAAAAAACTTTTCTACACTTTTGTGCTGCCTATTCTTTTATTTGCTGATCACATTTTAAGTTTTTAGTGAGTTCAGTATTAATAGAAGTGATAAATAATCATGCCTAGTATTTGTCATTGTTGTTCTATATTTGTTTTCTATATAGGACATTTTAGAGAACGCACGCTCCGCTTCACAACCAGTAATAGGGAGAGTTATAAAAATCTTTAATATGGTAGACAAATTTGGAAAAACGTTCACAAATTTCTTTTCAAAAATTAAATTGAACATATCACTACAAGTATGGGACTCTAGCTCAGCTGGTTTTAGATAAGTTTTGAATTGAATAACTTTCTTTTACTAAATGTTTGTCTACATTATCTAAATAGTAATCAATAATAGCGCTTACACTCTCCAAATCGAATTTCTCCTTACGTTGTGTGTATGTATGATCCTAAAAATGAATCAAAATTTAAATTTCTTACTACATTATGCATATACTTGACTTCTTGTATTTAAATTAAGAATTAGCTTATCTAACGCAACAATAAGCGTGTCTCTTTAAAGTTTTCATGTCCCTTACGCAGCCTTTTCCGCCGATTTATCCACAAATTTTGAAATAACCTGTCTCTTATTCACATTGCTATATTCTGTCTCTAAACTAGGACTTAATATTTTTGGCTGTGTCTTGATACTCCTTTATTTTTTTATCTGATTCATGCCGCACATTGCTTATAAACGTTTCTAACGACATAATTAAGATTCCCTTCATAAATGTCAGAAACAGAAGTCTATAACTTTTTGTGTGGTAACTGAATTTAATCTTTCCAAAAAATTTTCCCAAAATATAATTAAAATGACAGTTTCGAGTTTTGTTAATGTATTAAACAAACTTACTGCATCTTTTCTAAAATCAATTTTCTCATTTTCATTGTCAGTAAATGTCTTAAGAATATTCAGGATGTTACCATAATTGCCTTTTAAGACTTCAACAGCATCGTAGTGACAAGACCAATTGGTCTGACTTAAACTTTTTAAGGCTACACATTACCCTTAAAGTTTCATTTATACCGAAAAAAACTTCTTGCATGTTTTGGTGGCCCATATCATTGAGATGCTTGTCACAAAATTTCAGATCTGTTAGAAAATTAGTTTTTAAGATATTTGAAGTTTTATGAGCTATGGTTTTGGTTTCGGTTTCGGTTTCCTTTTAAAGCATTTTTTCACACTTAAGTTGAATTAATTAAAAACATTTTTGAGCTTTTAGTTTGAAATGGTTATTAATTCCAATTTTCAATTCTAAAATCATTTCTGCTTGATTATGTTTTGGGTTTTTAGAGTTCGCATTATTAATTAATAAAGATTAATTTCATGGCCAATTTTTGCTTTAAAAATGGATTTATATAACTTAAAAGCTTTACCATTAATTTTTCCTGTAGAGAAAATGCCATGGCAAATGCGTTCTGGGTTTCTGTGAGAAACAATATTTCGAAGAGATGGAATATTACTGAAAATGATGTATCTAAAAATCAGTCCTCAGCTGATTCTGCAATTAAACTTCCGAATACAAGTATTCTGAATTCAAATGCTGCAGACATAACTGAATATTTCCTTGCTGTACCAAACTACATTATACTAAACATATTGTAGTACTATATTTTAGTATTTTAAAGTCGTACGACAAGAGCTAAAACTTCCTAAAAAACTGCCCCAATTTAAAACTGAAAAAAATTAAATTTTATGAGCAAACCTGACTATTTTTAGCTTAAGTTAGTACCATTATTATTTTGTACATAAATAATTCATGTTTCAAAACTTTTGTGAAATATTAGGTTAAGATAAAGTTGAATAAACTGACGTCTTAACAAATGCTATCAATATTATGCAAAAATATATTTTGAATTAAAAATATAATTTTCAGTCATATTTAATAAAAATAGTGTTTTAATGTAGAACATACATTGGGGAAAATAACATATTAAAAAAATTATAATTATAAGTTTTTGTTTTATGACTTTACAAACTTTAAATGCGTTTTTCTCAGACTTTTAATTTTGAAGGTATAAGTATTTTCTAATCCCTAAGGCGTTTTTCCTGTTCAAGATAGAGCCTTGAATTTTTTTGTATATACTCCTAAATTTATATGTTGTATAAAAGTTAGTATGGATTTAGGGCTGAGAACTCTAGTTATTTTTCTAAAAAATGCTAAAGTTGATATTTTAAAAATTTTCGTGTTTTTTCCAGGTTTTTCTAGAAAAATAATTATTAAAAATCAACAAGGGAATAGATTTTCAAATCCATACTAAATATTGCTTTATAATAATCTAAGAATCATAAATAACTTAAAATTACTAAAAATTTTAAAAATTGAGTATTTTATAAGAGTTTGAAAAAACTTCAAAAATTCCTAATTTTTTTAAAATTGTAAAATAATGGCTGGTCAAACTGACTTTTTGCTTACAGAATCAGCTTAATTATATAATCTAAATATAAAACATCAATTATTTTTACTGTAACTGTCTCCAAAAAATTTTTTTGTAAAAGGGTACCGTGTAGCCTTAAGGTAAATTCAGTTCACGATTTTGAAGTTTTCACCTCTGGGTCGAAGCAGAAAAGAAAACATATATTTATTGCGCTAAGTTCACGATTTCAGTTACAACCTTAACTCATTCTGCACCAACCAGATTAAGAGAATGTGCAGCGCATGGCACATAATTAGCAAATTAATTATTTTTTCTTTTGGAAGGGCTTACATATCATTATATCGACCGAACATATTGGCAGCGTTGTCAAATGACTGTCCCCTACCATTATCCAATAGCAGCCATTTGTTTCTAAACTTTCTTTTAGAGAATTCAATAAGTATAAGCTACAGTGTGAATATACTAATCTTAATTAATGAGACACACATCTTGCATAAATTTTTTTCCAATCCAAAATCCTATACCGTAGTATAATAGCAAGTTGGCCATTGTGGGACAAATCTGATGTTGAATCCATCACAATTGAATTATACTTTGTGTCATCGTTATTTACTTGAGTTGTAATTGTTTTAATGATTTGTGTTGCCCATGATCTCAATTTATTTGCTCATATATTGTTTTTGACAAGTACGATATTAACGATTTTGGTTGTAATGCTCACGGTTCAATATGTTCAGGAATGAATGGGTCGAACTCTGCTAGTAGTTCCAGGGCACCCATAAAATTACCATTATGAGAACAAAAAACTTCCTCGGTACCTCTAAATGCTAAACCTCTTATAGCTAAATACTTTACTATCGCAATAACACGTTTGAGAATATTGTGGTAATGTTCTGTATCATTTCTTAGTTGCTCCTTTAACTGTTTATCTAAAACAGACTTATTTTCTTTTCATGTCAACAAAACTAACATTTAATTTTTATGTTCAATAGAATTTTCATAATTTTCTAATCAACTTGTTACGTGTTTCCAATAAAAAAATCCGGTTGTGTATTGAGAATATGTGTTAGAAAAAAGTTTGTAGGTCAAACAAAAACACTACCAACACTTGTTTAATATAACATAGCCAAGATCTTTCCAGCTTTTGGACATTTTTAAGTTTTTCAATGAAAAGATTATTCTAAAATGATCACTTTTATTCTTTGTATTCTCTTACAGAAAATAATACATATTGTATGGATCTTTATTTTAAAAATAAATAATTTCATGTGAAAGGATATAAACATTAAAATTACTACTTAGTGATTTAGGCCACGAACCCAAGTCAACGTATTTCTCAAACTCAAGCCCAACATTTTCTAAACACTTTTCGGCTGGGACATTACTGATGTCCTCTGGCTGAACAATATCTTTTTCAGAAGGCTGCTGGTAATTCAGATTTTGCATATTTGCATCATTAATGTTTGCTTTTTGGGTTTTTCAATTTTCTTTGCCTAATTCCTTTCCCTTTCGTTTGTTAATGTATCTACGTTTGTTATTATATTCTTGTTACTTTGTTCAAATATAAAAATGTTGAAATTTTGACATATTCAATTTTTCTTTTTCTCGATTTAAGGCTACACAGTACCATTTTTAAAAACTGTTTTTGGAGACAATTAAAAGTAAAAATAATTTATGTTTTATATTTAGATTATATTATTAAGCTGATTCTATAAGTAAAAAGTCAGTTTGAGCATCCATTATTTCAAAATTTTGAAAAATTATGAAGTTCGGATGTTTTTTCAAACTCTTATAAAATGCTCAATTTTTAAAATTGTTTAATAATTTTAAAGTATTAATTTTCCTTGAATTATTGAAAACAAAAGTTAGTAAGGATTTGAAAAACTGTTCCCTTGTTGATTTTTAATGATTATTTTTCTAGCTAAACCTCGAAAAAACACGAAGTTTTTTAAAATATTAACTTAAGCATTTTTAAAGAAATAACTAGAGATCTCAGACCTAAATACATACTATCTTTTAAGGATTATACGTTTAGGAGTACATATAAAAAATTTCAAGATTCTATCTTTAACAGAAAAAAAATCTTTAGGGCTTAGAAAACACTTATGCCTTCAAAATTAAGTCTGAAAAAAAAAAGCATTTAAAGTTTGTATAGGCATAAAACAAAAACTTATAATGCTCGTTAAGCTCTAATTTTTTAATATGTTATTTCCTAATGTAATTTCTACATTAAGACACTACTTTAATTTAATATAACTGAAAACATTTTCTCTAATTTAAAAAATATTTTTGCTTAATCTTGGTAGCATTTGTTACCTTGACAGGTTATTCAGCTTAATCCTAACCTATTATTTTTACAAAAGTTTTGAAACACAAAACATTTATGAACACTATAATAATACTACTAACTTAAGCTAAAATCCGCCAGCTTTGTACATGAAGGAAATTTTTTTCAGTTTTAATTTGGGCAGTTTAGCAAGTTTGAGTGTCTGTGGTGTATTATTAAGTACGACAGTATGTTTACTATAATGGAGTTTGGTATAGAATGGAAATATTCAGTTTTATCTGCAATACTTGTATTCAGAATACTTATATTTGGAAGTCTAATTGCAGTATCAACTAAGGGCGTTTTTAGATATATCATTTTGAGTAGTATTCCATCTCTTCCAAATATTGTATCTCATAGCAACCTGAGGAACTTTTGGCTGTGGTATCTTCTCAATTGAAAAAAAAATTATATTAAAGTTTCTAAGTTATGTAAACTATTTTTTAAACAAAAATTGGCCTTGAAATCAATCTAAATTAAGTAACTATACCACCTCAAAACATAATCAAGCTGAAGTGATTTTAAGAATGAAAATTGAAGTTAATAACCATTTCACACTGAAAGAGTTCATTGTACTAAAAAATATTTCTAATTACTCTAAGAGTGCTTGAAAAAATGAAACCGAAATCAAAACCTAAGCTCAGAAAACTTCAAATATCTGAAAAAAAAACTAATTTGTTATCAGATTTGAAACATAATGGCAATCTGCACAATGATATAAGCCACAAGAAAATGCAAAAAGAAAAAAAAATTGGGGGTATATTTTAGACTTTTGTAGGGTACTGTGTAGCCTTAACAGTAATTTTCGATTTTCCGCTCCGTTTTTATATTTTCTGTGCTAGACTTATATTTATATTGTTAACTAAGGACTTGATTTTTCTAAAAATAAATTTAAAAGTTTAGGTCATAAAATTCCGATAACACAATCGACTATGCTTAGTAAACTAAAAATATTCTAACAAATTTTTACAAAACAATATAGCATATTTCTGAGATAATTAAAAAAGGTACCTAGTTTATTTTTAAAAAATAAAAAATCATTGTCTATACTCGTTAAAACCTAAACCACTTATTATTATTTATTAGCCCATCAGTTTGAAGGGGTTCTTATAAAAATAAACTTTAGAATTATTTGCCCCATTTAAATAAAAATTGTTTTCCGTTGTCATCTATTATTTGTTGTTGCTACCTATGCTTAAAATAACATATTTATTACAAAAATCAAGACCACTTTAATTTTATTCATAATATTCTTGGGAAAAAGCCATAATCCACTTAAATGATTGTTATTTTTTTCCATCCTATAGAAGTAATTAAATTTTATTCATCACAAATTTTAAGACAATATACTAGTGGCGCACACGAATTTTCTGTGAGTGTGGTTTTTGTATACCCTACGAATTCTTCACATATATTCTTACCTCTTATACCATAATTAAAGAACTGCTGTCATAGAGCGTAAAACTTTGTAAATTGTTTTTACGTCATGGTGTTTTGCATTCTGATATTCTACTATATTGTTTGTATGTAGAAAATATCAACATTAGTCCGCCTATAATTTAGCTGGAAAAGAGACATCTGTGTCTTAGTGGAAAAAAAGTTTTACGTTTGCCTCAATTTAGCTCTTTGAATGATAATTTTGTTTTATTTTCTAGCATTCTATTATAATGATTCAAATATGTTGTCATATAATAATTATTTCAGGTTATACCATGTTCCTGATATGCAATTGCTTCTTTGTATTGTAGATGTTCAACATATTACTTACAGTTGAAATGTTTCCCAACATTATAACCTATATTGATATTGTAGCGAAAAAAAATAGTTCACTTCGGTTGCCATAGACACGATCTACTGCTTGGACGCACGCGCCCCATTGCGGGCGACTTGCCAAAAATATCTTTTCCTGTTTCTTTTTTATTAACTTTAATTTTTGTGTCACGCGCTTATTTTTTTAATTAATTATAATTCTTTCTGTCTCTCGCGCTTTTATTTGTTTTGTGTATTTGTATTTATAAAAGTTAACTGTAATTATAGTTATGGAAAGTTCTGGAACTTTCGATTGCAATGTATAAAGAAATGTTCAGTTTGAAGAATAAAGTTTTGATTTGTGTCCAGCAAACATTGTTGTCATTTTATTTGCGTACCGAATTACCATATTAATTTAATCTACGTGAAGATATTGATAAAGTTTTCATATGTGAAAATGAATAAATAATATTTATCATTTGACGTTAAATCTATATGTTTATTGTGATAATTTTACCAGATGTTTTGTGGAATGTTAGAACTGCCCTAAGGTATCCTTAAGAAAACTAAGTAAATAATATTAATAAAAAAAAGAAAATTAATTTTCGCTATAGAAAAATTAGTTAAGATAATGGTAATAGAGGGGGAAAATTGCTCTTCATACAAGATAACAGCATTAATATCAAGTATAGTGTGAAAATAAAAACAATTGCATCATTGTTAGTATAGTAGAATTTAAAATGAATATTCTTAATACTTTTTTCAATGACCAATTAATTCTTTATGGTTTTTTAATTGAGATCTACAATTTGTATAGTTTATGTAGTTATTTTATTATTTTTATTTAGGTAAGATATAATTTGCTTTATTTTTTTATTATAATATTTCTTCCTTCTGTTTTCCAATAGGCACAACTTCGGCATCAATTTTAAAAGATAAAAATGATATTCAATTTCGATTCATATTTGAGCAAAAAAAACTTGAGGTAATAATAAAATATATTATTTCTATTTAATATTTCACACTGAAAGGTAACGCTTTTTATAAGGTAATGTAAAATATAAATGATATTTGAAAGAGTACTTATGATTAATTTCAAATTTGAATTTTGAAGACAATGAAAAAATAAATAAAATGCTTATAATGAACTTTGTAACTGTATTAATTAATATGAAGATAATTGAAATATGGATTCATTCAGATAGCTATTCGGAGAGCTGAATAAAAGCAATCTTTTAAAAAATTTCACTCTGTATGTTTCACGAAACAATTCGTAAATCTTTAGAAATTACGACCTTACATG
Organism: Trichonephila clavipes; assembly: GCA_019973935.1. Lineage (NCBI taxonomy): Eukaryota > Metazoa > Arthropoda > Arachnida > Araneae > Nephilidae > Trichonephila > Trichonephila clavipes. The sequence goes on along the minus strand of BMAU01020679.1, from coordinate 16,019 downwards.
TCTTTCACATTGTTTTCATAATTTCCGGTAACGTTTCTGAATCGATGTTTGAATGAAATACAAAAACATGTTTTACCCTTGCTACTTTGTGTAAGAAAAAAATCGAGCAGCCAGAAAAAAAAATAATAGTAAGATAAAGAAAGAGGAGAAGGCATGCGTTATAAAAGGGGTGAATTTTAAACATCTGATGTTAAGCATTATTGCGTTTTAAATAAAAATCAAAACTTTTATGATGATTGCATTTTTTTGTCAACGTTATGTTACTTTAAACCTGATATTTCAAAAACGTATCAATGTATTGCTTTCATATTTTGTACACGTGTTATTTAAAGCATGATAAAAGCGATGAACTAAGGATTTACTTTTAACATGAAAAGTTTTTTTTTATATTATTATTAAAGGTTTATTGCTACGAACACCATGCATTTTACAAAATATTATACAAAAATATGCAAAGAACCATAATTTTTTTGTCAATTTGAATATATTTTATTTTTTATTTCAATGTCTTTATAAATGTGTCAAATATGTTGTGCAATAAAATAATTTAATTATATGGCTTTCAATTTTTTGTCGAAAGTTTTAAATTTCTGTATAATTTTCATCAAATTTTACCTTATAAATACCACATTTTAATAAATTTAAATGGTCATATATTTTCCTGATTAGTGTTTTTTATGAATATAAGTCATATACACCAACAAGATAACGTACAATTACTAATCACATGTCATTCTAGAAAACTTGTTTCCCTATGTAGGCAGGTATCTTAGACTTAATAAAAATACAATTTACAAGCTTTTATGTAAATTGCAATGTAAAATGTTCGGGTGGAATCTTGCAACTCAATTTTGAAGCAGATGTCTTCAACCGATTGAGCTGAAATTTTGTATACACGTTTAGTTTGGATGACAATGCATGTTTTGATCATTTATATTCCGATATCGCCGTTAGTTAAAAATATATTACTTAGAGTATTTTGTCCGGGTGGAATCTTACAACTCAATTTTGAAGCTATTGCCTTCGACCGATTGAGCTGATTTCTTGTATACACGTTTAGCTTGGATTACAATGAATGTTTTGACCATTTATATTCCGATATCGCAATTAGTTAAAAAGATATTAATTAAAAACCCTTTCTCCTTGTTAGCTTTTTATTCCGCCGAGCATCTTATCGGATTGAGCTTAAAGAAGTTCCGATTTTCTCTCTATCTTTTTTTTAAAATCCATCTTATTATTTCTATAAAACAGACAAAAAATAATTGCATAATCGGAAAGATAATTTATTTCGCCACGATACGGTGTAATTCTTTACAAAATATTATGAAATTTTCTATTTCTTACGATTTTTTCTAAAATGAGTCAAAATATATGCATTTTCATGAAAATGATTTCTAAATCATTCCGTATGAATTTTTTTTCGTGTTAATGAATATATATTCTGCACTAAAAAAGTTCAGGCTTTTCTCTTTTAGAATCAGTCATTTAAAAAATAAAAAAACGAAAACTTTTTTCGTACTATTTTTCAAAATAATACTCAAATTTTTAATAAAATATTTAAAAACTTCGTCATTTTTAAAAAGATAATTAATTGCACGAAATATTTTTTTTCGTTTGTAGAATAGTGTTCTCCAAATTCTGCACAATGATTTAAAAAATTGGATTAAAATTACAGATTTAAAAAATTTTTTCTGCGAGTTTTTCATTTTTAATATAGTATTTATTGTAAAAGCAAAAAAAAAATGAGTTTTAATATTTTGATTAATTTTGATTTTTCCAAAGTTGTTTAGGACTTACATTGTTTATCCCCGTCCCCCATTATCTTCTTGTTGCGGCTCGAGTGAAATATCTATCACATGTACGTGCCCTGGTGGGAAAAAAGATTGAGTACCCCTGAGCTAGCCTGTTCAAAATTAACCGGCAAACGACCTTGCAAAAATGATGCTTTGAATCAGATGAATAGATAGAAAAACCTGTCCAGCGAATCTTTTTTTTAAAAACAAGCTTTTATTTAAATGCTCTAAAAAGTAATAGAATAAACTTTTATCTTAAAATCTTTTTTGTGCTATCAACTTATAACGTCATTACACAATTTATGGTATAATAGATTGTCGCGAGATTTACTTGCGTAGATAAACAAGCAAGTTAAATAACTTGATCTGAAAATGTCTTAGAAAATTAAACATTTACTGCCTTTATTTTATATAACTTAATTTGTGCTGAAGTGTAATTGAAAAGTTAACTAATTACGTTGATATTAATGTAAATAGGAGTTCAAATACGATTGTAAAAACTAATGTAGCGCAGTCTTATTGATTTTTTATATAAATCAACTGTTATAATTCTCAAATGTTAAAAAAGGAAAAAATGTGGCTGAATAGAATATTTCAAACCTAAAATATTTAATTTCACTTTGGTTTTTCTATTTAAACTTACAATAAATATATTTAAATGTGAAAATAGCATGTAAAGCTTTCACAATTGCTTTATTTTTCTTACTAAAAAAATAGGTTTCTTTTAAATCTATTGCATAAAAATTTTATATAAAATAAATGTCTTGCTCAGAATTAAATATCTTTTCATATATTTTCTTTTTTTTTTGTAGGTATATCAAACTGTGTCTTATCACATATTAGAACACTTTGTAAAACAGCATCCCTGTAAATCAGATATAACTGGCATTAAAAAATTCTTTTAACTATATGAAAGCTTTAAAAATAATCCATTCAATTATAATTTCATATCATCATTTTTATATTATTGTCTTATATCAAATAGATAAATATTTAATAAATTTCAAGAATAAATAGATAATTTTTCCAGTACATATTTTTTGGAATGTTATTTTCTAGAAAAATAAAACACAAGTAAATGATATTGCATTATATATGAGATGGATAGTAAAAAAATCTGTTACAGATGAAAATAAACATAACACTTGATAAAAGCACCTGTTTAGATTATAAATAAAAATCAAGTAATTTCAATAAGATAATATATAAATACATTATTTTTACGAAAATATATAAATTTTCCTTGTTTGATTATACATTGAAGGCATTTTATGTACATCTTCATTAGAACACATAGGAATCAGTGATTTTATCAGCGTATACATTACTTAATGATGCATGTAAGAAAGTGTAATGTGAATACATTTACAGTTGCAAACATCTTTACTCTTTCTTCTTTGTTATTGAATTGATACAAATTATAGCATAGTTTGAGCATTTGACAAATAATATCAATAGAATCATTTAGCTAAAGACTACCTCTAAGGGGAATCGAATTAACCTCCCTCTAATACTGATATTTTATTCCTATTACCATAAATAATTTGAATTTACACAGTTGAAGCTGACACAATTTTTGGAGATTTGAAGAAACTAGGCAGATTTTGAAGAAAAAAAAGATTGACAAAAGAAGTACTTCGGAATTGTTGACTCATTGTGCAATAAATAATGAAGTTTTTGCATTGCTCATCAATGCCAAGATTGTCTCTAAAAAGTTTGAGTAAACATGGTGAAATAATTTCGTACCCTGTATACCACGTAAATGGGCAAGCAGGCCAAATGGGAATTCTGTGAGCAGAAATAACATCAGAGAGAGAGAGAGAGAAAGAGAGAACGACCAGAAGCACTCTTGTGGTTATATCATGATTTCGATCAACATCGGCTCCGAGTCTCTGTCTTCCCAAATTATATATTCCTCTCGTACAGAACCTTGATCTGACCGAAACTAATTCCTGTCAGTGCAACGCATGGAACCAGTTTCATTGTCATGTTTGAAATCCAGAAGAACATGTTCTGGAGCAACTTGTTGTGTAACTGGGATATACGACTGAAATGCACAAAATATATTATTGCAGCATCTGTACTTGTAGCCGGAACTATTGTCGATGATAAATATCCAAGTATTCCAAAAAGAGGGCAGACTAAGTACGTCGCCAAGATGGCGCACTTGGCTCGAGCCATGCTGCTCCAGACTGTACTATTTTGCGGAAAACGGACTGCCAAAAATCTCCAAATTGCAACCGTTACGGTCAGCCAAGTATAAATGGTATGGCTGATTAGTGTGAAGGGATGATGAAACAATGTGAACACCGCGCAGCCGTATGAAAACTGATCTTCTCTGACATGGCTTCGAATACAGTGATGATATTTGATGGGAAAATGTCCGAAACCGCCAAACCTAGTATTATAGCATTCGTGGGCGATATCATTTTCTTTCTAGTAAGCACAATTATGTTGAGTATGTTTGCAGTGATTCCAAAAATGCAACATGTGAAACTCAGATATCCGTGGATAGAATTGTATGCATATCGATATTTGGCTAATGTGTCGCCATAATAAGGCTATTCAAATTCTTCGTCTCCACCAAGCACGGGATTATAAGGGAAACTAGCATAGCTGTAGTTTTCCGGGTATTGCTCCTTCAAAGTTGAGTTAATGTACATTTGCAAATTCATTCTGGGTGCAGACTCATGCATATTGAATGCAGTTTATGATTGAGATACATGCATATAAATTACTGCTCGTGATGTCGAGTATATACTCTTGCTATGTGTGAGATAGACTTTTAGGTTCTTGTCCTATTTTGTTTATTCTGTTTTTGCTACGCAAGAATAACTTCCAAATGTAAACTTTTGTGTTGAGAAATAATGTTATCTCAATTTAAAAAGAATCATAAATATCTTTTTCTTGATAAAATATCTCGACTTTACCGATATTTCAAGGAAAATGACATGAACATCTTCAATTTTCAATTCTTTCCAGTCGTTCCTCTTTTAATATTGGGCAACTTTTTTAAAACTCTGTGCTGAAAGTTCACTTGCAGAAATTAATAAAGAGAAATCATTTAAATTATGTAATCAATAAAAATATGTAATGAAAATTTCAGTTTGTTATTATTTATTTTATTAAGGGGGTTACTTTATGTAGCATGTTCCCGTAATATCAAAAAGGAAGACTAACTTTGAAGAACAAATTTAAAAAAGTTGATTGCACGACCAGTCATCAACTTTTATGTGCATTTATTGAATTGTTATTATTATTTTAATAAGACCATTTTTAAAATTTTGAAGTAGTTTTTCTTTTTTTTAAATTTTATATAGGACACATGAGAAAAGCTCGCAAAATGATGAAAATCTTTGCACAATTTAAACCGTAAAACTTATTTGCATAACTTCTTTGACAGGCACAAAATATCTCATTAAAATATTTTCTTAGTTAGTGTTAATAGTTTTACAAACATTCAAAGTTACTAGATAAGAACTTTCAAAAATGTTCCTCTTTTATCGTGATTTACAGTTTTGAGAAAATCCAATTTAAAGTAAATGCTTTCATAAATTTCAATAACGTATATCAGTACCATATTTTCGATTGATAAGAGCATTTTAGTTTATTTAGGGGAAAAAATTAAATGTACTAGTACTAAAACGTTGGGTTTTCCATCGAAAGTTATTTTTTCAATAGAAAATAAAGAATTAATTTCTTTTTTCTAATTTTTATGAAGTGACCCCCTTAATTGTGACTAGTTAAAAATATATATAAAAGAAAAGGGAAAGTATTAGGACATTTACTTCAAACATTACAATTTCAAACACATGATGCTGAAGTTTAAGATAATTTATTTGAATATTATAATTTATTTTAAATATTAATATTTATTAAATAATTCCTTGCCTAAATATATATGATTCGACAAAAAGCAAAACAATTTTCGTATTCGCAATATTAAGTCACAAACAACAATTTCTTTTTTTTTTAGTTTTTTCGTATTTAGAATTAAAAAAACACACTCACATTTATTCAAGACGTAACTAATTGTTACTTTTATACTTTATGACAACTTCTTAATTTTTTTATAATATTTTCTTTCCATTACTTAAAGTAAATTTTTATTTCTGAGAAAGAAATTCCAAGTTCCAACAAGCTATTGAAGGAATGCAGTATACCACATTGCATTCTTTGAATAATAGCTAAGGATTGTGAACACTCAAATAACAAAAACCCTGAAGAAATTCATAAGAAAGAATGAAAAATGTACTCACTAAATAAGAGTAGGTATTCAAATGCATTTTAAGAAAAAAAATTGTTTACGCGTTTTCAGAACCTAACAAGCAAGATGAGAAAATGTTTCAGTAAATTTTTCTACCTATTTCCTTTCAGTTTCAGTTAAAAAGAAAAATTAAATGTGAGTTCTAACTTTTTGACTTAATGCTGTACAATTAGCAAAGCATAGAAAAGACAAGTTTCAGGTTCTTAATTGTCACAAATTGCATTTATTATTATTTTTATTTATTTTAAAATTGTTCATAATGTAAATAAAAAAAATGTTTTCTAAATATAAACATTTTTTCCGTTGAAGCGAAAATGGGACGCAATAATTACATGTGAACATATGTGTGTAATGAAGAAAACATTAAATTTGCACCATGTGTCTTTCATACATATTTTACTCAATATGAAAGCGAAAACATTTGGTGTTAAAAATTTAAAAAAATGTAATAAACACGCTGTAAACATTAATAAAAATATTGTATAATGCATTTTGCCTAATCTTGTAATACATTTGCCGAAATGTGAAGACACATTAGGTTTGTTCTAAGATATATTACTAGTAATAAACATTCATTGAGTGTTAAAAAGCAAAACATAACTAACTTCTCCTTTTATATAATAATTTAATATATAAAATACATTTATGACTTAGGTTTTTTAACTAATTTATTTTAATCAGGTTTTTAGATAGTGCCTTTTGACTATATAGTTTATTAATTGTGTATATCTTTAACCTTTTTTTATGAGAGTATGATCAAGTTTTATTTTTTATAAAACACTTCATTAAGGCACCAGGACATGTTAACCGTTCAAAAATTCGATTTTCAATTTTAGTATTAAAAAATAGTGCATATTTTTCTGAATCTAAAAATGAAAAACACTTAGATGTTCGTTGATAAAATAACCTTAAAATATGGAAAAAGTAATTGACAAAAATGTAAACAAAAGCTTACAAATGTTTAGTTTTTTCACTTTTTTTCCAAAGCGCAATTTGTTGTCCTTAGGTACACTTTTAATAAAAATTATTGTACTATATGGCTCCACATTTTTTTATATTTCTATACAGGATACCTGTGCATATAGTGAACATATTTTTCTTTAGTCGAAGTAGTACATAGTTTCTTAAAAAAAGTTTTTTGTATGGAAAAGGGGTAGAAAAAGTTTTTGAAAATTAAAAAAAGTTTTATAATTTTTTTAAACGAAACTATCTTAGTATTTTACTAAAAGAATAGATTCACTATATTTTGTGTATTATTTTATGTATGTGTAAAAATTATTTTACATATTTAAGAGATACTTTTTAAAAAAAGGGTACCTAAACATAAGCATGTATTACAATATCTCAAAAATTATGTCCAGCTTAAATTCAACAGAAAAAGAAATTGTATCTAAAAAATTATTTTTGTATTTCTACAGAATGCTTAAAATACTTTTATTAAAAACGCAAAAAAAAAATCTAAGCTCTAATGGAAATATATATAGAGATTATTTAGATATATGTCCCATGTGTCTTAATTTTTCATTTTACTCTTTCGATCATGTTCTGGGACCCTTAACAATTATTAGACAAATAAACTGCTGCAATTTTAGCAAACTATTATTAGCAAAGCTGTACTTCTCATCTCAATATTTTTTTAATTCAGTATATGTGACTTTACGGGCCATTTTTTCCAGTAGTAATAGAGAGGTGTTGTGAATACAATATTTTACTATTTAAAATAAATAATTTGGCAATGCATGGAAAACTTTTGAATTATTTTGAACATTGTGTATTTACTAAATATTTTAATTCTGTCTAAATTTTTGAGATAAGCGATTGAAAATATTTACGTATTATTCTCGTATTGCTGTTGAGGCAATAGGGTAAACTCATAACGTGTTCTTCAATGAATTCAAAACTGAAATTAGACTTGTTGTTGTTCTACTTGTAAGCTTAATATGAAATTTCATATTTGACGATTGGGTAAAAAAATGTTCAAGTATTAAAAAATTCTTCAAAAAGTTTTTCTAAAATTCAAAAATAAAAAATCTTATATAATAAGTATATTTTTGAAGCAAATGTATTGTATTTAGCTATATAAAATACAATTGTTGACAAATATATACTTTTTAAAAGACAATTTCAACAAAAAAAACAAAAGTTGGCAGCAGCGAAGCACATGTACTGATTTGCTGGAAACATGTAGTTGCTTTTACCATGTGACACTGATTACGCTTGAATTTATGAATTATTGGCTGGAAACACGTGAATGCCGTTATGTGAATTTAGTCCATTTCTTTGTTTTTGAATTCCAAGTATTCAGTGACATGTATTTTTAGATTATATTTATAAGGAAGAAAAATTATTTATTTTTAATCCATTTTCAAGGATTTTTATTGAAAATAAATTGCATATGAAAAATTTTTCAAGTCAAAAGCAGTGGTAAAATAACAATGCCTTGAAATATGTTATGCCTGAAATTTTATATTTGTTATTATTATTTAAAACTGTTATAATGATTATTTCATTCGTAATTAAGTATAATCATTTCAGTATATAAAAATACCAGAATTTTTTTCTTTCCTTTTCGAAATAATTATGTATAATGAGCTTTATTTTTCACTAAAAAAATGCAGTTTTTTTTCATTCTTTGTTCGGGCAATATAGTTAAGCAACAAACTCGTTCATATATTTAATTTCAATATCAATTTTTTACTTTTCATTTTCCGATTATAAGCTGATTGTTATATCAAACTCAATTTAATGTTAATAAGACAATAAATTAAAACATAATTAACCTTTATTTGGCAATACATAGTTTAACCAATACAGAATTGCCATTCAATGTATAAAAAAAATCCAGTCAGTGGTTCTAGTAATATTAAGAACACAATAAAAAGTACTAAAAGAAGAATAAACTATGAAGTATGAGAAAATTATATGTATAAATGTGTAAAACACATATACACACACACCTATAAATCTACAAAAAATCTACTTAGAATACATGTTAAAAATAAAATTAAAGTTATTTGTTTCTTGATTTCTAACTTGGATTTCAAAATAATAGAATATAGTTGAAAGTATTTAAGATGAACCACTCTCAAAATGTTCTAAATGAAAAAGATAAATTTAATATTTGAATGCAATCCCTTTATGGTAAGTAATTTACTTATTAATGCATTTCTCTAAGTAATATTTAGTAAAAATAATAATCACTGATTATGTATTACAGATAATTAAGTTAATGAAACATTCCCAAATTTATAAACTTTGAAAGGAAACAAAGCACACAAATAATCAATTTCGTAAATATTTAATTTAGATAATGACTTATTTCTTGAATACACGGTTTATTACCAACCTTTTAATAAGTTGTTTTCTTATATGGCATTTCTCTGGGGGGACTTTTCAAATTATTTAAGGTTTTCAACAAATAAATATGAATATTACAAATTTCTAATTTATGTTTAAATATTTATAATAATGCTTTCTTCACATAGTGCGTTTGAATTTAAACATAAGAAAGGATATAAGATTTAACTTATTACTATGATTTAAAAATGTTCAGAAGACTGGTATTTCTAAAATACAGATAATTGTCAACAATGCAGCTTTTTCTATTTGTTTTTTACGATTTCCTTCACAAATGTTAGAGAAATATGAATAAGAAAATTATAAAGACGTTTATAATCAATCCAACCTCTGTTTAAGTAAATAATAAATAAATTATTTCATTATTCATTTGCTCTATTGAAATGACTTTTCTACGAGTCAAGACATTAATCAATAAAAACATTCTAGGTTCAGGAAAAGAAAAAAAAAGAGCAGTTATCACACACACAAAAAATAAATAAATAACAACACAGTAAATTTTACAATATCTGTGGCTTATCAGTACTCACAGTCTAAAAGCGTTATAAATACTTAAAAAAGTTATAAATTAGTTTAGGAATGCATTTCAATTCGTATGTATACGTAGTTTGAATGCACTGTTAGTTTCTGGATTTAAAAATATTCTAGATAACTTTATAAGGTACCTGATCAATAAACATTAATTTTAAAAGAGAATAAATAATAGTTTTTCCCCTTACATTGAGATGGAAAATAACAAATGAAACTCTGTTAATAAATTATTTTACGACAATTGATTTAAATTAAACATTTAAGAAAATGCTTTTGAGGAATTTTATATTTTTATGCAATTGCTTAAAATATATTATAAATAAAAAATCTTCTCTCTCTCTCTCTATTTTAAAATTCATACTCATATTCTTGTGTGCTATAATACTTTAAAGTTTTTGGAATATTTAGAATACACACACTTTGGCTTCTCTCAAAATAACAAATCCAAGTTTTTAAATGATCAAACTCATTTGTTACGAATTTAATCTGCTGACATTATTAAATTCTTCCTGTTAAATATATAAATGTCATTATACTAATAAAATAATTATCCCTTTCTAAATATTTGTAAATACTTCAGTATTTAGAAATATTTTAGTTTTAATTCTAAGCAACAGGATTTGTTGATAAAAATTTAAAAATGATTTCATGAAATGGTGATTCACAGTGATTTTCATGAAATTTATTAATTCTAACATTATTTATTTATTATACTTAAAAATTAATTTTAAAAAAAGGTGATTATTTTTTTTCTTCCTTAATTTCATTTAATGTTATATATAAGTTTTTTGTCAAATTGTTTCTAGCATAATAATATAAATAAGGGTTTGAAAGCAAATATATTGCTACTTATTAATTATATAGATTGTTTGTATTTATTATACGTGAGTCTACAAAACATTTATTAAAATGCTCATGCATTTAACAGTTTTTTAAAAAAATATGTTGCTCATAATGTTGTATTATTTGTGCTTGACAAAAACTCAAAAAATAATTATTTTAATTAATCATTTGAATTGTAATTAAGGTTTAAGAATAACCTTAAATCTATTCATAACTACACATTTTATCTAGGCTTCCCATTCACTATTTATTACTGCAAATTGTCATTTCATATGACACTTTTGTTTAAGTTTATTTATAACAAGTGCGGAGTGGATGTGGGAGTAATACATTTTATCAGTTACATCAAAAAAAGTTTCCAACTTCCAGTTATTTCTGCTAAAACCTGTGAATTTTGACGAAAGAACATTTTATTTATTTAGCTCCAATCATTAGTTAAATTATAAGTGTAAAGAGAGCCCCGGTGAGAAATTAAATATAAAAACTGAACCGTGAAAAACTGAAAAGATCTATTATCTACATTATTTGTTTTATATAGCAATAAAAAAATAAATGTTATTCAAAATGCACAGGTTTTGAGCCGTTATAAGCTTATATTATCGTAATGTTTCCATTCAGATATATAAGCATCATGCTATGCTTTGAACAACACCATTCTACATATGTAAAGTGTACACTGTAAAGTATTGTGATATTTCAAGTATTCTCCTATAACATTTTCCGTAAAAAATGGGTTTCATAAAGTTTTTTAAATTCTTATATACACGCACAAAAAGACGACGGTTTTTTAATACATACAAGTATTGCAAGTTTTTAATTTTAGAGGAATGGTTGTATTAGATATAGCCCAAAGGATTTCTGACAAGTAGATTAGTAAAATGGAATATTTGTAAATGTTAACAGAGTTTCATGCATTTTCACTGAAACATTTACCTTTTAAATTGATGGTATCCGTCGTCTATTTATGGTGACTCTATGATATGTCCAGTATTTTTATATTCTCTTATATAATTCAGAAAAACAAACTAAAAATCACCAACATAATACTCCAGTAGAACGATGATTATGGAATGTTTGTGTTTAGTGTTTGAAGAACTTCAGATATAATAATGTTACTTATTTCTTTTTTCTCTCAGTTAAATAATGTTTCGAGATAATTGTCAGTGAATCTGAAATTCTTTTTTCCCCTTGATTTCATATACAATCGTTCATTAAAGCGTTAATCATTCATAATTCACAAGTATCATGGCACTGTTCTGAACAATTGTGCATATAGTAATCGAACTACATATATCGTTATATTCCAAAGGCATATGAGTTTTTGATGGATTTTTCTTCAAAAATTCTCAATGACCTTTTTTTAGGGCAGAAATGTCTTTTAAATTAAGTTCGTATCAAAACAAGAATGTCTTCTGGTGCAAAGAAATGTATTATAAATTTAAGGATATGTTTACAGGCATTGGTTGTCTAAGACACATTTAAAAATTTGCCTTTTTAATAGCAATTTTTCATTTTCTAAGTGCACATTTCAAAATTTTATAGTGAGTTTTAGTTTCTTGGTTACACATTTTATACTGAAGCAGGAGGTGCATTCACTACATTCTGAAAAAACTTGGGAAAAACAAATACGCAAAAGTATTTCGAAATTGCTGACTCATGGAGCAGTAAATGATGAAATTAATCGAAGTATTGATCAGTGCCAACGCATCCATTGTATCCCCGAAATTCACATACACATTGTTAAAGAAGTCCGTTCCCATTATGCCACTCAAAAGAGCCAAGAGCCCTGACGGAAATTCTGTTAAGAGAAACAATAGTAACACGGCAAGGAGCATTCTAGTTGTTCTATCATGATTCTTATCAGCATCAGCAGTTCCTGTCAAAATCTGACGACGTTTATTTCTCTCATACATAACTTTAATAATTCCTAAGCTTATGCCAGTTAGGGCTACACAGGGTACTAGCTTTGTAATAACGCTGAAGATCCAAAAGTTGATTTTTTCCAAAAGTCTGTTATGTCTCTGAGCAATCTGACTGAAATCCACTCTGTACATGATATCATCGCCATCTCCCCTGAATACCGAAACGGTAAATGTTAAATAAACAGGGATGCAAAACACAACAGACAGTATATAAGTGGCAGCAATAGCGCATTTGGCGCGTGCCATACAGCACCATATTGAGGAGTTTTGAGGAAATCTAATCGTCAAAAAACGCCAAATGGCGACAGTAACTGTCAACCATGTTGAAATGGTGTGATTAACTACTGTAAAATGGGCATGAAACAGCGTAAACACTGCCCATCCGTAAGAAAATTTGTCTGCTTCATCTATATCTCTTCGAATGTAGTTATGAAATGCAAATGGTAGGTATGATAACTTGACCAACATGTCTGCCACTGCAATTCCAGTTAAAATGACGTTTGTTGGAGAAATCATATTCTTTCTTGTGAGAACAATGATATTTAAAATGTTTGCCGTAATTCCAAAGATGCAGAAAGCAAAACTTAAATAGCCATGCACGGCTCCATATCCTCTTTGAAATTGAGCCAAGTAATCTCCAAAATATGGATAGTCAATTTCATTTGGCGTTCGAAAAATTGTAATATGGCTGAGATTTCCATAGCTGTAGTTCGCCAAGAAATGCTCATTCATTGAAGCATTTTTATACATTTCAAGGTTCATTTCAGCCATTTTAATAACAATGTTTTACTGTCAGGTAGAGAGAAAATAGTTATTTATACATAACTAATTCAATGCTAACACGCATGAACGTATCTATTTGTAAAATATTGACTCTTTTAAATCTATGTAACATACTCTAAGGAAACATAACATTTATCAGAAAATTTTAATTGAATACATTAAATTTTATTAACTTATATTTGTAGGAAGACACACACACATTTTGATTATCCATCATACATTTTTGCTTGTATTCACAATGGTATTATCTAGTCAGTAATCTTTATTACAGTGCTATTTTTTCTATTGTGGCTAAATATGTTGCAAAATGCATCTTTTAACATAGCTCAAGCAATTGCGAAATTTAATTCTTTGCATTTTTGAAGTATTTCTTTTCAGTTATTCTTATCTTCAAATTCACATCTCAATCTGAATAAATCTTCGAAAGTAAATTAAATATATGTTTACTTTTCTTTCAGACGAGAGATGAAGCATCCAATTCTTTCATTTTTCAGTAGTTGTTCTTTCAATTTTCAACGGTCCAGACACATCTGTGAAGAAAAAAATATCTGGAATAAATACACGTTCATCCAAAAGCGAAAATATATTTTCATAAGTAAACGTTTTAGTAAGGGTTTATAACTATTATTCTCTTGGTAACAAAACCGTAATTTTTCACGTATTTATTTAAATGAAGCATATTTCCCCTAAAATATAAGTAAAATATAATTATAGTCTGAAAAGTAGTAACAAATAATAAATATGTATTGTGTAACTAAATAAAAACAATTCCTTTACAAATAATATATCTAGTGTTTTAATGTTAATGTTTATATTCTACAGCTTTTGTAGCATATAGCGACTAGTTTTTTGATTATGTATTTAAAAATGGTTTTCTAATACATTAATGAATTAAAAATTTTACATGCCATTTACATTTTGTTGGTTTTATGTAACAAAATTTGAGATCTATGTAGTAATAAAATGGAATCTTTTTCAAAAATTAAAATTATCGACAATACTGGTGTTTTATTTTGTTTTTTTTAGCATTCTTAAAAATATAAAGTTTTTCTCCCAAAATAAATTCTTATAAAATTGATCTCAGAAACTATTTCAAACATCCTTCAGAATATTGCTCCGCCCTACAAAAAAAAAACATTTTGCTTTAAAGTATTATTAAGTAAAGAATGAAGTTTTCATATTTCTAAATTTTAAAAAAGAATACATGCAAAATTAATTTTATTATTTGTGCAAGATTATTAGGGATAAAATACAACCTACACAGTCGGCTACAAGACCTAGTTAGTTTACATAATGAAAAATAATTATGAATACTGCACAAAAATATAAACGTCATCTATTAGCATAAAAAAAAACTCATACTAACCCTAACAAGAACGTTAAAATCTTCAAATACCTAAATTAGCTTCTTTAATAGAAACTTTGTGTGATATAATCACTAATAACACAAAAAAAACAATAAATATCAACACTCTATTTGTTTTTATATTCACTTTTTCTTTAAGAAATAGCTTCCGGCTGCTGGTGAATCAAGAAAGAAAATCTGACCTGCCGAATCACGCGCAAGTCAGAATGACGGCGGATTGAACCGGTTTAGGTTGGTGTGAATGCGGGAAGCGAATCTTGCCGTATTTGAGCGGGAAATTACGAAGCCAAATCCTGGTCAATCAGACAAGTTTGATGGTGAATGAATCGGAGTCGTTTTGTGTGAAGGGAGACTAAGATAACTGGGACGTGAAACTGCTTTAAATTTTGCATTTTTTAATTTTACTTTTAAAAAAATAGAGGGCACTTTTCTGCATCCATAGATGCATTATTTATGAAAATGTGATAAATAGAATGATAGAAAATTGAATTTTTAAATTGTAACCAAATGTGATGTAAGTATGATTCAGGTACACTTTCTTCAAAATCCATTTTGTATATAATATGTATTGTAAAAAACTAATTTTTCTATACAAAGAATGTATTTTTTCTGTATTATATGTTCAAATTTATTGAAAGTTCTACATTTTTTTTGCAAAAAAAACTGTTAGTTAAACAGTAAGTTACAAAATTAAAAAAATTTTTGTTTTGTTTTGAAACGTTAATTATGTTTAGTTTTACGTTAATAAATACTTAGTATAGTTCTTAAATTATAAATTAAGTGTATTTAGTACAAAGTGGATCTTCAGGATTATTCTAAATTAAGTGCACAGCTTCTAAAACAGACATTTCGTTTTTCCTAACTGCTTATTGTTAACATTTGAATACTCATGAATAATTCTATATGTTTATAACTATTGGTTTAACTTTAAAATAAATATTCATATGTTTGATTAAAAACAGATTATTTTGTTACAATTTTTAAAAACAGAGTTCCATTTAAATAAGACACATAAAATGAACTTTTTAAATTAATCAAATATACTTTCTTTGTGTATTTTTATATCAATAAAATTATATATAAGGAATTCTGTAATATACTGTAATGATGATGTTCAAAGTAAAGTAAAAATACTAAAACTAATAGACATAAATGTT